>WACJ01000403.1:1800000-2038501 GCA_008973525.1 Stenopsyche tienmushanensis
TTTTTGTGATGTTAAATAAATAATTGTGTGAACTGTGGCCATTGGGACGCAGGCCACTCGATCATCCGGCTTGGCGGATAATCCATCAACGGATTGCAGTAGTTTCTTGCGTAATGGCTGTCTCCATATCTGAGGCACTCATCTGCGTCCAAGACGAGCTAAAATGCAATTAGCCATATTGTATGCTTGGAGATAAATGTCACATGATCTTGCTGTTTATCTTCATTGATATTCAAATGAGAAATGCTATATAATTTCGCTGTAAATCAATGATCGCAAGCTTTTGAAGGATTATGAGGAACTTGTTACCCATTAAATAAGATGGAAGTGCACGACTTACAATGTATAACATTTGGTGGTAAACTGATATATTTAGATCATATTTCAGTCATAATAAATTTATTTTATATTATTAGAAACAAGAACCATTTGCAATAGAGCTAGTCAAGAAAATAAGACTTTTTTCTAGCAAAAATCTCCGGAAATCAAAACTGATCAAAAAACAACTTTAAAATACGTTTTAAGCATTCAGCATACTAAATTCTGGAGAAAATAAGTCTATGGGAATATTACCTATTCAGAAATAAGCATGCCTATGCTGTTTTAGTGATCAAACTTAATTGAGTTCGTTCATATAGAAAGTAAGGTTACAAGACTCCTGAGGCCGGGAGATTATTTTTGTTTCGAAGTTGACACACCTGGCATGTAGAGGGGACTTTAACGATCAGTATATTTGGTCCCGTATGTTTGTCCGCCATTTTGTTTAGTCACAATAAATTCTTTCGATGGAAAGGTCGTCGCGCGCTACTGCCACCTTCCTATCCGTGCGGTCAATCGTTTTTTAATTTTATTTTGCAGAACAATACCGTCGCAAATAGGGAATCCAATCCCGATGCATAATTTCGATTCCGGGATCAGTTCCGGGATTTTCAAAAATTTAAGAAATTACATTGATAGATTTGATCAAAAATTACTAATAAGTCAATTTGTTCAATATACAAAATAACTTGAAGGCGAGAGATTTTTTTTATTTAAGAAAAGATAAAAATACAATTCAAAAATAGATAAATAAAACACTAAAAAATTCAAACATTATTTTGAAAATATGCCCGAAGTAACATTAAAGCATCGAGTGTTTCGTCATTTAGTCTGAATCTGAGTTGATGACCATTTTCGTACAACACCATCAATGTGACTGATAAAATTCCTTTCTGTTGGGACACGGACGAAAACTCGCAAAATTCCCGATTTACCGCCAAATTATTTTTTTTCGTCGCTGCAAAAGAATACTCATATACTATAATACCTTGATGTGATTCGTAATTATATTACGGAGCAATACAAAAATTCTGAACCCCGTATCTATTATATTTCATATCGATATTCCCATTATTAGACTCGATGTGTAGTAAATACATCACCGGTAGGGAAAGATAAATATAACAAATTGAAAAACATATATGTACTGTATATATGTATACATAGATTAGACAGTTACTGTCCCTAGGCGTCGCCTAAGCTCGCCAATTAGTAGTTACGCCACTGTTTCCAAGCGTTCAGATTTTGGCGAAAATGTCTCGATTTAGCAGCCTTCATCGTGTTGGTGAGGTGTACAATTTCAGTTAGATAAAAATTTCAATTCCGAATTTTTCGGGATTACGTTTACTAATCTCGGGATTCATAAGCACAAACTGTCCGGGATTCCGGGATTGGATTTCTTACTGTTGACAAATTAAAATGATCGGCCTGTGACGCTTAATGACCTTTCTGAAAAATTCTCTAGCATTTCTTAAGCCTCCCTGGTGATATTTAGTTGGAAAAAAATGGTTAGAAAAAGTTATATGGAAAATCGATGCCCAGAATGCTTACATGGGAGCACCGTCAAAATCGTTTTATACAGGAGAGATAAACTCTTCTTAAATTACAATAAAGTCTTTTTACAGAATTTAAATATTATAAAAAATATCCATGGATTTTGATTAAACATAGGAGCTACAAGTGTCACCAATTTTACATATCCAAGTCACATATATACAACAGTATTGAATGACATTTGTAAGAATATATGTCAAATATTCTGTGTAATATGACGGCCAGCTTTTTTCGCACCAAATTCAATCGTTGCAAAAGCGACGACCCTATGCCAAAGGGTTAAGCAGCAAAATATTTCGGAACAAAATTTTAATGAATTCAAATCCTACATGATTGCTAAATTTCGCGTATTTAGCAGATATTTTTACAAAGTAAGCAGGTTTAATTTTTTTAATTTAGGCAGATTTAATAAGTGATTCTGATTTAAAACAAATACACGAACATCAGTATTTACGAACGTAATTTAAAATATGAATCCAATTGTTCGTTCAAATCTAGACATTTTAGAATAATATGCTTAAAAACTGCATCGTTTCCATTTGCACTATCTGTCTTCTGAAATTTATATTAGCTAAAATGCAATTTCTATCAAATTTGCTTCATAAGTCTTCTTTTCTATCTATAAATCTTGCACGTTTAAACATATTTTTAGTACAAAGATTACAATTATACGTTGCATTTATACTGGTCATATTTCTTGAACTAAACGTCAAATAGCTATGAATATTTGAAGATTGGTACATGTGTTATACAAATGCTGTCTTATGCGAGAGTATCCGTTCTTTCATCCCTTAGATATTAATATTTAAATGAACGTGTTTAGCATGCATTTATCATTCTCAAACTTAATAATATGTATGAATAGAATTCCATGTTGATGTCCTCGTAAGAGACTTATGATATATAACATTGAGAAATACAGATCTGTACTGTCTATTATGTTGATAAACGAGCTTGATAATGTTATCTGCTTTCGATATTATGATTTATTTGTACACCGTAGCGAATCTAATACATTATATAACAGTTTAGTATGTTATATATCAGACAATCTCTACAATGCGAGAGTTGAACTTTTTTCTAATGACAATAAGACATATTCGTATATACGAAGTGATATGATGAAATATTTTTTCCTCATGATCCATAATTCTCCGGGCGCTGGTTGCTTAAACTGGTTGCAATATATTTCTCACTGCATCAAGTGATGTCACTGCACTCGAATCCGCATATCATTTAGATTAGAAAGAGTACAGCTCGAACCCACTGTTATTTAGTTATCTTTCGCTTAGGTACATCCAGCCTGATTTAAGTGTTCCAGTTTTAGATAGGAAGATGCAAATGAAACCGGAACGCTCATCCTGGCTATTCCTATTTTGACACCTGGTCACATCGCCAGGAAAGTTATTGCGGTACTGCTGGAGATACGAATGATTCATATGGATTCAATTAAGATTTCGTACATGTGCAAAATAGTAATGTGCCCAACGAACGAATGTACAGAGTCCGCCAAACCAAATATTGCTCATTTGCTAGAACTATATGAATTTTCAGTATCATGATTTCAATCCTTCAGTCAGCTGTAAAAATATTTGTATTTTATAATGGATCATGCAGACGATATTTGTTTATGTATTTTTAATATAAAAATATTTCGTAATTATTACATACGCTTAACTTTGAGAAACTAAAGCTGAAATATAAATTATCATAATATTCATTAAACGGGTGGATCAAAGGTTCAATAGACACGCCAATTTAAATTATGCCCTGAGCTGATCCTTGATTTTCCATGGCAACTCACCCTTTAGGTTTCTATTTAATGAACTAGAACTGTAATTACTCTTATTTTCTCATTTTGACTTCCATAGTATAATACACTCAAACCTCTTTTTGTGCGACTTTTTTTGTGCGAATTCGAAGTTATGCGGTTTTTAAAGCAATTTTTTAATTTCACAAAGAATACGTATCGAGATCATTTGGATAAAATAGGAAATAAATCATATTGCATCTGCCCTTTATTTTGGTTTAGATTTTTGAAAAAAATAAAAATACATTCTCCAAAGGAATTTCCAAAATTCCAACTTCTTACGGAGTTATAGTTATTTTAGTGACGCGGCAACTTCTTCATCTTCTTCCGAAGAAGAGAGCGATTTTGAGCCATATCGAAAATTATCATACAGCAATGATAGTTTGTAATTGAAATAATTAATATTACTCTAGTGGATATCTTTTTTTTTTTTAATGCGATTTTGGATATATTTTAAATAGCCTTTTCAAAGTTATGCGGCTTTTAAAATCCATGGAGCGCATCTTCATTTTTTCTTTGTATCATACCTTTTTTTGCGCGATTTTCTGCGGATTTACCGCACAAAAAAAGTGTCAAAAATCCAAATGGAGAAATTCATGGGATTCAATTCTGAAGAAAATGGAGGTTATGGTTGCATTACATTGAAAATAGATACCTATTTTCTTTACATATGGATGAATTTCAGCCAAATTAACAAAGAATGACTATCATCGCTCCATTTGCAGTATCGCCACTTCTTACGTCCTGTAAAATCACCCAATATTGATTGAATCAATAGAAGGTTCACATTGCTTGTCTTTCATACTGAATGGAAGATAGTGTACGTCCTGATGCTGGAGAAAGTACTCAATAAGCTCACTGCATTGAAATTTGACCGACTTGTTAAATATCATCAGATAAAATAGATTTCGCCCCAGGATATCTATCGTGAACGTCATCGAAGATATTTGGATAGTTCGTTCTGCCGATGAATTTTAAATATGTTGGTACAGTGATCCATGGGGATCCCAGTGTTTGCGATTACTCTTCTATTGTTTGTCGTGAATCTGACTTAATTAGGGAATTTTGAGGCTTTTGTAGCTTTCCAACCTAAATTAATAAAAAGCAGAATACTCCTAGCCAGATATGGACTTTGTTAGTTTCGGGTATGGATATTTTACATTTAAGTTGCACCAAAAATTATTTAAAAAATATTTCTGTCACGTTGTCTAGACACAAATCTGAGCTCAAACATTTTTGGGTCTCCCTAATGTGTGAACAGGATATACTGCAATAGGATATTTTTTTGCTATACTTAATATGATGAAATAATTTCTATTCGATGGAAATACTAGTATTTCTATCTTTAAATGCCACACATGATTTTCACAAAAAACGGACTAATGAAATATTTTTAGTCCACTTTTTTATGAAAATCATGTCAAAATAGTGTTCAGATAGCGACATTGACATGATTGAATTTGTGTGTTTAAAAATCTCGGCGTATGACGTCCATTTCAGATAAGATCTGAATAACTATCGCCGATGTGAGATTAATCCGCGTTGCTCGAATTGGTTCAGATGTCAAAAATCGATTAAAAAACTGGTCGCTCAAAGTCGTACGAGATGCAATTAATTGCATTCGGTCGACTCATTCGAAAGATCGCTTCAAATGTTTAATTGCACGTTTCTTCAAATTTATATCCTATCGAGGGCTATTTGTTTGGACACTGGTTAGTTAAATTTATTCACGAAATGTGAAAGTCGTTCGAAAATATTTATTATTTTATACGCGATGTTTTATTAATGCGCCATAAATCAATTAAAACTAGCTTTTTTAGCGGTCGATTCGGCAAAATCCTTGCAATCCCGCATGGGTGTGTGATCGTTGGAACTTTTTTCGAAGGATATTTATGAATTGAATATTTTATTAAACACATTTAAGAAGTGGTTTACCATTGGACTAAAATATATAATGGTTTCCATGTGCGTGTATTATAGAAATAATAAGGCATTCTTATTTGTACACTGTGTGGTTAACCACAAACACTTAGGTGGATTATTTACACAGAGGAAAGTTTAAAAAAACGCGTTTTTTTATTGAAGCTTAAAATATCTTATTATTGCCACCATTTTAACGTGTTTCAAACAGTGATATCACACTTCACAATTGAAATATTAATCTTATTAGCGAACGATGAAATTTCTCATTGATTAATGGGTTTTTTAAATTTTTACCAAATTTTGATTCTTTTCTAAATTCAATATTTTTCCATGGTGATTACTTAATTAATTCGGCGGAATATTTTCAATAACAAACGATACATTAACAACAGCAAATCCATTCACATTATGATTCGAGATACTAAAGGAAAATTATTCCACTATTTTACTTATTTACTTTAGACCGATTATAAGAACGCAAAAGCCTAGGATTATCCTGTAGGAATAATGAATAGTGCATGTGTATAAAGTTGAAGTGATGAAATGCACAGATCTATGCGCACTGGTTTTTATAGTGTTAAGAAGAAGAATACTTAATCAGTTTGCTAAATATGAACTATTTAAAAAATTCTATCATAAGCCGTAGCTGTCTCAATTAAGGGACGTTTCTACCTTGTTGCTTAAAAACAATCTTTTTTTCTTCGTGTATCGGGATGAACCAATGTTTAAGAATACGTTCAGCAAATTTCGAGTCGATATAAAAGAAATTCGCAAAGTTATGGGCCGACGAGGAGAAGCTGAAGAGAAAATAAACTTTAAACGCGTTTTTTCGAAACAACTTTTTCCAAGCTCATGGATTCTTTATGAAATTTAGCAGGCACGTGTATAATAAATATATTCATCGCATAGACTACAATTATACAAAAATATTTAAAAGTTTTTATTCAATTAACAAAAAAATGTAAAAAAAATTGGTAAAAATAGACAGTTTTCTTCGATCGTTCACTATTTTTTTTATTTTAAAATATTTTTTATTAATTATAGTCTAAGCTATAGATAATATAATACAAAGTAAAAATTTATTTAATTTTTTTGCTGAAAATTACCTGTTCAGGACTAACGACTTCCGTGGTGAAGAATGTCATCGATTGCGCACCAGTATACATGGCTCCCCCTACTCCCATTACCATACTTTATCAAACTTTAAAAAATATTTTTATATTAAATAATGATTGATTAGTCAACACATTAAATATCAACATTCTATGTTTAATACCTTTCGCATAAAAAATGCTAAAAAGTCGATCACTTTTAGGCCCAACAAGGTAGAAACGTCTCTTAAGCGGTAAGTTGGCCCAATAAAGAGATTTTTGTATAATATTCTCTATTTTAATCTTTTTATTGGAATGAGAAGTGTATACACTTGAAACTTTTTTTGCGCGGTAGATGCAGAAAATCGTACAAAAAAGCTATTACTTACATAGAAAAAATGAAGATGCATTCCATGGATTTTAAAAACTGTATAACTATAAAATAACTATATAAAACATACCTAAAATCGCACAAAAAAAAAAACAAAAAGGCAATCTCCAATGCCAGACATCTAGTGGGGAAATAATAATTGTTTTAATTCCAAACTATCATCGCTGTATAATAATTTTCGTTGCGATTTTCAAGATGACTCAAAATCACTCTCTTCTTTGGATGAAATAATATGCACAGTGTCAATATCATCATTGTTCTATGTAGATTTTTTCTTTCTAACAATATAGTTCTTAATTAGTAAAGATGTCGCTATAGTCCCTACTTTAAAAAAAAATCACAAAATGGCGACTGTTTAAAAAAAAGACATTTTTTGACTTTTTTTAAATAGTTAAAAATTAAATTTTGACATAAATCTGCTAGGAACAATAGAAGACTATATATAAAAGATTAGTATTCAATTTGAAGTAAATCAACTAAATAGAACTTGAGATATGATGTCAACCGTGTTGAAAACAGTAGGTTCGAGAAAAACGCGTTTAATGATTTCATTCTGGTGGGACCGGCAGTAATTAGAAGTTTGGAATTTTCTTTGGAATATGTATTCTTAAATATCCAAACTTTGAAAAAATGCAAAAAAATAATAGATTTTTTTCAAAATTCAAGAATACCCTAATTAAAGTGTGTGATCAGTATTCAGAATAGCAAAAGCAGTATGATTTAAACAATCCAAATTTGTAATTTTTTTCCAAATTTCAGTTAGTGATGATTTTTTATTTTATCCTAAATATCTCGATACGTGCTCTTTATGCAATAAAAAATTGCTTTAAAAAAACCGCAAAATTTCACAAAAAAATTCACACAAAAAGTAGTTTGAGTGTATAATTTTTTTAATCAAATCTAAGATTTATTTCAGAAAAAAGTTTATTTTTCCCAATTTCAGTTTATAAATTAATAAGTATACATTTTGTTATGGGGCAATTTTTTTAAGAGTTTCGCAAATGTTATTTGGATTTGTGAATTGATTGACGTCGTCCAGATGGTAGATTAAAAACCAAATACGCTCTTGGAAAGACTGCCCCAAAGGAAGCGTTGTCTTAACAGCATCATATGCAGATGAAGATTTGATCCAAGCTCCCGAATCACATTCATTGAAATGTTTGGATGTTGAAGACCTCTTCCGCCTTCCAGTGGTTGTGCTCATTGGGAAAAATCGATTTAAATGTAGACGGAAAGTCATTTGGCAAGACAAGTAGAGGTGTCGGTAAGCGGGCAATAGAAGACAGCCGTATTATTATATTGAAAGTCGATGTTACGGTTAGAGTTATGAAGGCATCCGCGCAGCGGTCACGAACGGGAGGAATGCGAGCCTCGGTGAATATTTATTGCGTTTACCCACGAACCTGGAATGACCGCCGATAAAATCGGGCTGGTCCGGTACATTTATAACACAATAAACGTCTGCAGAAGACCTGGCCATGGCCCGCCATAAACCGATCGATACACCTAATGAGCAATGCTACCGGAAGAGACAACTGGGGCTTTTCATGGACCCAATAAAATATTCAAATAAATAACTGCCGCCTCGTGCACCGTCTGTTTTCATATCGATCAATTGAACTTTAAAAAAAAAGACTTTAACGCATGTCCACTCTCTTGACATAGCTCCATGTAAACTATATGTTTCACATTGTCTTAAAGACATAATATCCATTCACCTAAGATTATTCGTTATTTAAATACGATGTCGTTTTCCAAATAATTAACCAAAGAGACAAATTCTTGATTCAAAAGAATCACCAGATTTTGTTCATATTACAATCCAGATTTGCATCAAGATAATGGCAAATTTATAATATACATTAAGCCAAGAAATACATTTGAAAATGGTGATTCAACCAAAAGTTTTTGTTTGTATAAATAAAACTAGGATGGATAGAAAACAAATATCTACGAAAGTTTACGAGAATCTACGAGATTACTTGTAGATTGCGTTTTTGGCTAAAACGCCAGCTACGACTTCAAATTGGGAAACTATTGTGAAAAAGATAGAACTTATGAACTTTTTCAAGCTCGTAGACAATCATTATAATTTTATATGTGTGCTGCTTTATAAAATCTACACGGAGATCTATAGTAGATCTACTCCGTCAAATTCAAATAATTTCATGATTTGTCCTTATTTGCGAAGTGGGGCATTATACAGTTGATATTTTATGAATTCCATATATGTGATCTGGAAAATCTAGAAAGATAATTTAATGTCGTTTCAATATATTATATATATTAGATCCTTTGAAAGCAAATATTTGAGCCTTAAAAGCTTCAAATTTTATTCTTTGCATATTCTTAACCTCACCTATTATGAAACATTAACTTGAATTTAGATACGCATATCTGCCATGTAAATGTTTAAAATATTTGATTAAGTCTTATTTAAAAAAACCTGGATTCTGGATGTTACTCATTGTGTTTGACTACGCAGGTATTAAAAGACATCGACGCGTTTTTCCTAAAACCCGGCTACAAAGGCGAATACTAATGACGCACGATCAGGGGATATCATTACGCCTTATCCGCATTGTTAAAAGGAATTATGTTTATCGTCAACTAATTTATCATTCTGCAGCACTATTTAGCGTGTTAACGTCAATTCGACTATCGACCATAATACATCGAATCTTGACCGAGTTTATTGGCGATCAAACAATTTATGGCCCCGGCCTGAAGATTAATACAATTGTTAATGAAGCGACCGTTATAAAGCTGGACGCCTCGGTTTGCTTGCCAACGCACGTATTATTAAAAAAAAATCACCAACCGTTTAAATTCGAATTGTGGTATGCCAGAGAAACCTGTCTCTTCTAATTAGAAGGTGTCCAAAGTTTACTTCATTCAATCAGTGGTCATAATTTATCGTAAAATTTTTAAGCACGTAACGATACATAAAATTTAATTGCTGCGTACATATAATTAAATCCTGTAGATTTATAGCGCTGTACACTAAAAATAAAGATCGTGATACAGTTTTTCTTTATAGTGTGCATATATGGCCGTTTTATTCAATGGATGCAGAGAGATTTAAAAAAACGTCAACTGTATTAACACATTATTTGCGGGGGAACTTCTGTCCCCTGGCTCATTTATGTTCTATTTTTTTTAATAAATCCGTTATTTGTAGCTGTTAGCTTTTGGTCAAGAGATCATTATATTTTTAAAAAAATCAGATCTAAGAAGTTTTAAAGATCTGTATTAAATTTTGGGTTTGAAGTTGAAGAATCATTATTCAAAAACTTAACTCCAATAATCGGCTATGTGCTTATATTTATGCTCATCTGTTTGAAATAAACAAAGTAAAAAATGAAAATATGGGTTCCATACGAACTTAATAAGAAGCAAAAGCAATAAGATTAAAAAGTTTGAATGGCGTTGCTTTTTTTATCACAAAATTGATGCATTTTTGAATCGAATTAGCCTTATATAATGTGTGATCTGAAATGGATTCATTATGATAATCATAAGCATTTAGCACTGTGATGACGCATAAAAACACTTATCAACATATACTGGATAAACTAGAGAACTCTACTCCCTTGAACAACGATGATATGGTTTGATGTTATACGACAGTGAAGAAACAGAAGGCGATATTTAAGCGGAAAAAGCTAATATTTTATGCGATTTTTGGTACATTCTATCGAATTGATTTAAAGTTATGCGGTTTTTAAAAATAATGGAACCTATTCATCAATTTCTCTATGCAATTTAAGTATTTTTTATGCGACTTCCCGTGGAACGTATATAACGCATAAAAACAGACCCAAGTGTAATCTAATTCTGACAATGCTATTAAACAGGCCTTTCAAGTAAATTTATAATATTGGTGCATATTTTGATGAATAAAATTATGTCTAATATACATTTGGAGCAAACCAGAATTCAAAGGACAATAGCAAACGTGGAAAAGATTAAAATGTTATACATGTTACCTTAAAATATCATAAATATTGACCTAGACTTGATCGAAACATTGGAATTGTATTTATTAAATGACGATAAAAGGAATACGACGGAAATACGATGGAAAAAAATTCCACCGTACCAACAAATTTGGGAGATCCTGTTAGATTAGGACTTAGGTTTATCATGATTTCCTGGATTTGAAAAAGTAAATGCCAAGACGATTAATAAAGCCGTACAGGAACGCCCATGAGTGAATCTGCAACAATAATTTAATTATCATTTATATATAATGATAATTTCGCTACTCACTCATAGATTCACTCCTCTCCTACCTTTACAAATAATCTAATTCTTAATTTATCATGTATGGAAGGCAATAGGAAACCACCACATTAAATCATTTCCCTAGTAAGATCTCCCATGGATATCCCCTATATCCGGCATTGGATATGACACAACAAGATTCATGCTTTGATGGACGTCATAAGGACTTACTACTATTGTATTCGCTCATTTTTCAGCTGGCTTGACTTACAAGATTGATCTAACTTTAGCGTGCATTCAATATTAACGAACTTGTTTCTTTGATCTATGAAATTACGCAGTTAATAATCATAAATTCTTATAGAATTTTCACCTATTTATAGATAAACCATTGCATAAACTATGTTTCAATCGATAACTAATGATATCTAAATATTTTTTGCGGCCAGTCAAATTATTGTTGGAAGCTTTTTTATTTCAAATTTATAATAGCGAAATTGAAGCATGCAGCGCAGTCACAAATTGCATTGCACTTTTCGAAGCAGCTATTTGCAATATGCACATTTTTTTGTTTGTCAATATAATGGCAGGTGTCGTTTATTATTATGCACTATATGTTTTTGATGCAGATTTTTTTGCACGTCAAGACTTTCATTTTCTCGTCGGTAATCTTTGAATTTGTAGTGGCAGATTGCGAAATGTGGTTTGCATAAGTTATTGGGTGTAAATGAATATTGCAATAACGCTTAAAAAATCGACCTCTGAATTAGTTTTTCGAAATCCACCTATTTCGATCTATCGCTATGATTTGTATGTTGTTAATTAAAACGAAATGTAGTGAGCTTGATGTAAAGCTTTTTGAAAAAGAGAAGGCCCAAAATATCAGATGTGAATGGCGTAGATCACTGATTAAGGCACAGATTATTTGTAGCCGTTTTAAATGATTTACTTGCTTTTAGTACGAGAAGCAGCGACCTAAATTTTGCACCCATTTCTGCAAAGTCAATTTTTCTTTTAGGTCAGTGTTTATTCAATGTAAATCAGGAAAGTCACAGTCTATCAAGCTTTCAATGTTACGAACATTAATAACAAATTTTCGAAACCAGAATAATTGTACATATTAGCATTAAATTAAAATATACAAAGCCGTGTTTTTTTGTTGTCTACAAGTAGTCCACACTAATTATTGTAAAATAAATGTTGTCTACTTTCAATACAAATTCGAAACAAAATGAGAAAGTATCGGCGATTAGGAATAATTACATAAGTAATGTCCGCAGCCTCCTGTACTATTTCTATGATAAATCCACTGCAGGCATATGATCATTTAAGAAGTAATTGAATGTGTTTCTCCAAAACTCATGTCAACAGTCTAATACATCTTTGAATCGATGTAGTTCAACAATAGTACAGGAGCTTGCCTGCAGAGAATAGGAGATTTTCTCAGAGCCCAATGGAAATTTTCAAAAGCCATGGTCATCGAACATAATCGGTTTTTTCTTCGGCAACAATCAGATCGATTCATTGTAGACGGTGGCACCAGCGCGCTTATGTACCACAATAGACGGACATCTTGTTAATAACGCGGTCAATATAAGACTAAATAGGAAAATGATGTTTTTTTCTCCACGTACCAACATCCTAAATACGATCTCATAAAAAGCCACTGTCTCATCACACAATTGCGGCACTTTGACCATTACAATAGTGCAATTCGGAGAAGTTAGCTTTTTTTTGTGCGCGCTCGTTTTTATTTTCAATTGACTCGGCCGTCGATAACTGTCTTCTTTATTGCTCGTAATAAACGGTTAAAACACTTGCTCGATCTGGTCTTCGACAGAAAAGCTGCTCTTTTTTTGAGCTGCGACTTCAGCCATGTGTGATATTCCACTTTTCGCGATGAGACAGAATCGGACGATTATACATATGCCAATGTATAATGTCGGTGTCATCAATCATCTCAGTATCGACTTACAAAGTGGTCGTTTGGATGTCAAAATAGAGCACTAAATCAATTCTCATCTGCTTCGGTTTCAACGCCTCATCGATTCGCATCTGCAGAGTGGGAATACAAAATTCATGTTGATAAATTTTAATAATCACTTAAATATGTGATCGTAGTACATTCTTCAAATTAGATCATATGTAGGGATTTACGAAAATGGAGTCCTGTATTCATAGTTAAGTGGAATTGAATGCTATCCTATTGGAATCCATCAATCATTTAAATATGAGGTTGAATATACATTTTTTTTTAAATGTCGAAACAAGTTTATGTTCGCTGAAGGCACTAATTTAATAATTTCTCAACAATAACAACCAAAAAAGGATTTTTTATCAAACGACTGTTACTCAAAATACCTATAATAATTTCTCATAGAGTCCTCATGGTCAAAGTCTATGATAGTATTAATCGGGTAAAACTTTGGAGGACTGGGAATTAGGTCGTCAAAAAGTTATGTGGAACTTCGAGGGTGGAAGACAAAGCCCTCGGGCCGCTCCCCACCCCGCACGTGCGCTGCGTTAGAAATTACAGCCACGAGATTACATACCAGCTTGCGGGAAGAATACTTCTTCCTGCAGTTAAGACTATCCATCGATTTTTCTTATTGTTTCCTACTCGTCTGCATTTACTCGCGGAGACGACTATATATCGCTGTTTATCTGGTGAATTACATCTGTATGGATCTTCCTAACCTCTAAATATAGTTTTGGTAAGATCGGTGATTACTCATTGATACGGAGTTGAACTGGGAAATCGTGGATATGTAAGGCAAATCATTGATTTCGTCAATTTCACTGGATTCACTTTCAGTGGATATGACGTATATATCCGTCAAGACCAAAGTCCATGCAAAGTGGGTATGACGGATATATCCGCATTGTGAACATAAAGCAAACCTCAAAGGAAAATGACGGATATGTCCGATTGTACGTTAAATGTTAGGATGATTCATCTCGGGAACTGACTTATTCGAACTTGATGATATACTATTTTCGTATACTGGATATGACGTACGTATCCGCTAGCGGCGAAAAGATCGCGCCACTACGAATGACACTTTAAACAGTGAAACATAATGTTGAAGGGGTTAAATGTTACCAAAAATCTTATTTTTTTATTGCTTTATTGTTTTCCTGTTTCTTTTTATCAAATTTTTTTATCCGATTTTGGATATATTTTATATAGCTGTTTCAAAGTTATGCTGTTCTTAAAATTCATGGAACGCATCTTCACTTTTTTTATGTAAGTCATAGCTTTTTTTGTGCGATTTTCCGCGAAACGCATCTACCGCACAAAAAAAGGTTTAAGTGTTTATATTGTTTTGTGAAGGGTTTTCCAATAAGGACGCTCAACTTTTAAATATAATAAGTAAGATATTCACTGAATGTTTTATTTGCTTAAAAGAATATTTAATGGCATTAAATATGAAATATAATATATTTCAAATATTTGACGCGGTTTTGCTTGGTGATACGTATTCGGATGGCCCAATTTTCGATGACTTTGTCGCATAAATCTGCCTGAATCCTCAAAAGAAGAAGTCTAAAATGTTCGCATTTGCCGACGACGTAGCTTTTTTCGTCATAGTTAAATCTATGAATATTCGGCTCACGACTTATGAAGACAAAGATAGAAGAGCACGAAACTGGTTAACAAAGGCAGTATTAGAGCTTGCAGTATACACAACCTAAAACCTCTTCTTCATAAGGCGTAGAAGACTCCCATCCTCATATCTGAAGATTGATGAACAAGAAGTATTGCAAGATCAATTCGCTCCCTTGAGATAGATCTGCAGGCACAGGAGAGATAATCTGGACAAACAGGAACAAAAAATGAAGATGCGATGGATAGCATCATGGCAGGCACAGTTTTCCACAAGCAATGGTGCTGTTAATCTGTGCAGATTCAATTCGCCAGATTTTTAACTGTGACATCTTCCATCTCTATTAAGATGTAATGCAATCGTCAGGTGCAATGCAACAAAGAAATCGGTAAAGACGAGAATATTTGTATTTAGCACCCAATCACCTTTCCACTCTGCTTCATACCAGTCTGAGAGTAGAATGAACACGTGGGAGTGGGGTATGGTCTAAGATTTTTGCCCCGAGAGTGCTCTTGTGCCGCCACGCAACAATGGTGTCAGAAACGTCTGGTCGCTAAAATGCTGATTGGTTATCAATCAAGCCGTTGGCTTAAATTTGTCCACCAAACGTCGAATAGTCGACCCAGCAGGAAGATTGAAGTGAGAATAAAAATCACGTAAGGTGCGAAAAGTTACACAAACTTTTTCAATTTTTTTTTCCATATATTACTTGATGATTGTCATATAAATGAATGTTAGTATTTATCAAACTCTTCACGCGTTCTTGCGGATATTGCTTGATTACTTTGAGGTTGTTGGAGATCAGTGCTCTGTATCGTCATCATCATATGGAACCACTCTTAGTTTTGCAGACATTTCTTCAACGGAAAGCAATGAAAAAAATTCATGGCGACACTTTTTTTAACAAATTCATAAATTAAATTTGACATGGCTTGTATTATACCCCCTTAATTAAGGTGAAACTATTGTATCTCAGCTATAGATTATACTCCTGCTTATAATCAAACTAAACGTTTCATCATAGTAATAACATATTGAAACTCATATTTATCACCTGTTTTTTTTTATTATTACAATACATCATGGTGCATTTTTATGCTAATATACTATGCGGTTCCTATTGCAGAAAGTTTTATTTAAAATTATTCTGTAAAAAATTGTCTACACATCAATCATTGAGATTTGATTCGTATGCAGGGCATTCTAACAACATTTATAAAAATTCGAAACTTCTCAGAGTAATTATCATCTTTAAAGCCCGACAAGATATATTCGACTGGTGTTGCTCAAATTAAGTGTCGTTCAATGGAAGTAATAAACGTCGAACGAGTAGTATAAACAGATAATTATTCGGCCCACTCATGAACGTATAATTGTGTTCGATCATCGATGTTAAACGGATTCTTTGCGAAGCACATTATAAATAATATCGACAAAAACTATGAACAGTTAATCTACAATAAGCATCGTTCATTTCACCCCACGTGCTATCGAGCAGCAAAAAAGGCTTTTCGGCCTTGATTGGAATTTGATACCTTTTTTCCGCGGTCGATGACCATATTGTGATACGTTTTGTTCCCTCGACATTTAGTTAGAAAACATATTATAATAAAGAAGATTTTTTGCTCGGCATTAAGCCGATATAATGACGTTGGAGGCATGAATGGATTCTCGGAACTGCCTATAATCTATACGAGTTCAGATTTTATCGTCTTTGGACGTCAACGTCGCTTGGCCTACATAATTAAATAAGATAATATCGTATAGCATTAGAATAGCAAAAGTTCTGCGAGCAAATTGCTTATCATCGCCGTTTTTCATCAATGTAATTTATTTAACTATATACAGGCACATGGAATGTGTTTGATTTAGTCTTGGGACAATTAAAACGTTAAATTATTCTGGAAATGTTATCGAATTCAAAACAGCGACAATGAAACAGAGTTGATTAAAAATTCAATCATTAAATAATGAGGCCATTATACGCTTAAGTTTATGTTAATGTAATTTTTATATTTCATTGAATATCAACGAATATTTTTGCAACCCAGCCAACAAAAAGAACATAATACTAATAAAAAGTCTATTGATATTTGTATAATGACATGGTATATCCCAAAAGTAAGTGTACTATTTTTTTTAGAAAAAGTGTCACACTCAAATTCAGATTACTGGGAAAAATACCAAGTCAACATATTTATTTATATCGGAGATCAGAAATAAGTATATTTCTGATATACAAGGCATATCCCGAAAGTAAGTGTACTAAATGTTTATATATTTTTAGAAAAAATGTATTTGAAAAATAAATACAGGATATTGTTGATAAACTTGTTAACTATTTTTCAACATAATTGCCATCCCGTTTAATTCATCTGGTGAGCTTCTCTATGCCCTCTTCGAAGAACTCTTTCGCCAGCTCTTTCACCAACTTCAGAACCTCTTTTTGCACCTGCTCGTCGGTGGAACATTTAATTGCATCAATGTGTTCTTTCAAGGAGGGGAAAATATGATGATCTGAAGGCGCCAAGTCAGGAGAATACGGAGGGGGAGGGGGCTCAAAACATCCCAACCAAATAAGCTCAAGAGCACCTTGATTGTGCGGTGATTAAAAGCTGTGTAAGGACTGGCATTGTCGTGCAATAAGTGTCTTTTCGGTCCCAAAACCCTGATGCCATGATTTTTTTGCTCGAAAATATTGTTTTAATTTTTTTGGCAGATGAGGATTTAGTGTGACATCACTGTGACGACTGTTTTTTTGACTCAGACATGTAATAAGCCACCCACTTTTTATCTCCAGTCACAATAGAGCTCAGAAAATTCACACTTTCCAATTGAAGTTGCGTAAGAAACTCGAGGGCGCTATTGACCCGTTCGCAGTTGGTGGGATTTTTTACTGACATTTTTCACGCAACTGGACACAACAACGTGAATTTACGTGCTACCCTGTTCCTGCTATGCTCGCTTTGTCAGGAGATCCCCCTCTATCACTCAATATGGCCAATCTTTAAAAAAAACACAGCCCGTTATTGTCACAGTACACTTACTTTGAGGATATGCCTCGTACATAGACATAGGTCATGACCAAAGAAAAAAAGCTAAGATTATGAAAAAGAACCCGGGGTTATAAGAAATAGAACACATGGCTTAATGACTAAAGCATTGAACTGGCTAGAAAAGAGGTGAGATGAGCGCATGGACAGTCAGTTTAAAGTTTGTCTAAAAAAATGTTCTTTTTTATTTCTGTACCAGTGGCGGATTCACCTGTAGGCGCAGAAAGCACACGCTCTTCGGGCTTCAAAACTTTAGGGGGCCTCAAAACGCTTTTGATTTACTGCGAGGTATCTAAGAAATTGTTCAAAAAATATATTCATCCAAACCTCTCTTGAGCCAATTTTTTTTCGCGGACCCCCTCGAGAATATTTTTTTTCGCGGACTCATCCCAACCCGTGTGACTTAATTCTTTCAACAAACAAACATTTTTTGGTCAAAATATATTGTTTTACAATGTTTTTTGTAAATAATTCAACAAAAATATATTATTCAAGTATAGATAAATGTTTTGTTTATTTTCTCGCGGACCCCCAGTAATGTTTTCGCGGACCCCCGAGGGTCCGCGGACTCTAGTTTAAGAACCGCTAATCTAGGGGCCTCAAACTAAAATTGCACCAAGAGCCTCTTAAGTGTCAAATCTGCAAACAAACTGTTCTGTATGTTTATATGAAAAAAAAAATGTTTTTTTTTGCGGTCTTTAAATTTTTGTTGTGTTAGCCTTTAAGTTTGACCCCTGTGGTGTAAGTAGCAGTTATTCCGTAATCATGGGCAGGTCAATATGACCAAAATATTATAAAAAAGCAAAAGATTCTCATCAATATGGTTTTTTTTTATGGGATCCAATAATATTCTGATTTTGTGTATCCTGGGGAAAAAACATTCTGAAGAATGGGTTGGCAATGTTAGGATTTGTTTACTAACGATCCAGAATTTTTGCTAACCAAACAGATCAACATAATTATAGCTGAAAGAAAGTACATTTCAGAAAAGTCTGCATTGATTTGATTTTAAATTAAAAGCGTGACATTGAAAATAAAGAGCTATAGAAAATTTGTAATATGATTTAATCGGTGACCTTTATATGTTTTCTAATTATATTGGCGGCAATTTTGAATGCTAAACAAGGCAATACTTGATAATTATATTATAGGTTGTGAGATAGAATCATCAAAAATGTTAAACATTTGCATAGAACCCAGTAATATTCAATTAAATGGACAAAAAACAGATTGCGAAAAGGATACTAAAGAACAATAAAGCGGGAAATTGATTAAAAATTTCATGAAAAGTCGGAAAAACCGATTGTTTATTTTATGCAAAGAGTGCGAAAGGAAAGATCAACGAATTTTTAAAAATGCAAAACAAATAAGGTTATCATTGAACATTTGAAGACGATTGTAGGTGAGCTAGGGGTGCGTAAACAATTCCTTGGATTAAATCAAGTTAATAGAGCATATATGCGGTGGTATAAATTGTAAGATCCAGAATTACAAATAGAGTGAATGAAATTCCATGGCAAGAATTGCATAGGATATCCATATATCTATTGAAGTTAGTGAGCTGTACACTGAAAATAATCGCTGCCGTCATAAAGACTGAGGGTGGCACTATTAAATATTAATTATTTATAACTCAATAAATGCGTATTATTTATTTTTGCACTTCTCTTCATATATCTCAGCATCGCAACAAAGTATTTTATCTGGCGCTCAGTACTTATATCATGGTTATTAATATATTGTATGTATTTAAAAAGCTCGATTAACTATTGAGGTTTTATGGTCGTAAAATAGTTAAACTGAATTTGCAAGTTATAAAGAAAATGATAAAATATATTAAAACAGTTGGACAAATGATTTTGTATATAAAGATTTTTACGATGTAACTAAAAATCTTTCACATATGCTTAAACATTTATTATTTAAACGTGGCATAAAATGTTTAAAAAATAAAAGTTAGATTGTAATTGTCTAACTATTAGTTAATTGTTGATTTGATGTGGTTGATTTTGGATGCATAATAAAGTATCAGTTATTAACTTCGTCCTATATTGCTATTTAACTGAACAAGCTTTGTAGCATGGATGTTATCTATTGAAAGACTTTTAATATTGAGAGTATGATGAGGTGATATTGAATGGATATTGTAAAAGCTGCTTTGAACTGCATCTGGCTGCATTTAGATGATGATAAGATTTTAAATCTGCATGTTTAGTATTATGCTATTATTCCGCAGCACAGAAAAATAGACTGGTTTTATTGCGCTTAAAAAATAAGTATGAGACCGTAAGCACATCGACGTAAAAACTGGTATTTTAATAGTATCTTCGTCCTTATATAATGAATAGATTGAAGTAGACAGGTGTGGATATTCAAAACACTTATCTGGAGAAGATAAAAGGGGAAAGTGCTGGAATTTAATTTAATTTAAATCCACGAGGGATCGAAAATACACGCAACGATTTGGGGGTTAAAAATAATGATTATATTTTATAATCATCTTTTATACTACATGCGCATTCGAGAGATTTGGCGAGAGTATGAGCACACATGTGGTGTGCAGCACAATATAGCGCATTATTTACAATTCCATGCTTGTATTTCTTATAGAATATTAATATTTATTTATAATCAATCCAGACTTATCTCGCTTTTTAGATCCAATAAATATATAATATATATAGTATCCTGAAGCTTAAGAATTACGTTCATTTAACTCGTTCATCGCTGCGTCCACCAGTTATACGCAACGGGCGTTCTTTCGCGGGAGCTCCGTCGCGTAATTTTGGCGGACGTTTTCTTCCCTCGCTCAAATACCATTTTACAAGTTATTTCATTTCTATTTAATGAAATTAGCACATGCAAATCTATAAAAAATAGAATATAAAAATATATATATTACATATAACATATAAAGACATAAAATTAAATGTAATTAAAAAAAAACTAAAATATACAAATATTATACATTAAATTATGTTTAAAATTAAACATATCATTATATTATGTGGCATGATATTCACTAAAACAGTTCAAACATATATGAGGTAGTTTTGGGCAATTAAGACAATAAGGGTCAATACACTTGGGTCTATTTTTATGCGGATCTTTTTATGCAATTTTGAAGTTATGCGGTTTTCAAAAATAATGAAACCAACAATCATTTTTCTATAGAGAATAAAGCTTTTTTTTATGCGAATACGCATAAAAAAGTCACGATCTGCGTAAAAATGCATGGTTAAATTTTAGTTAAAGTTCAAGCCTTTGAGTATTGAGCTAATTTAAAATCATGATAAACTTAGATCCTATATTTGTATCTCCGTCACTCTGTACAAATCTATCCGTCTATGTTTCTCTCCAAATTCAATGTGCAAGATACTCTACGTCTCTGTACAAGAACTCTCTTTCTGAATCATTGGAATTCGGACACAACTCTGTGTCTTGCCTTTTCAAGGGGTTAATCAGTGATTACATTTTAAAAAAGACGATTTCAATAAAGAAGGATAACGAATGAATGTATGCTGACAAGACTGTAAAATAGACTTTAATAAACAATTCTTAGATAAATATTTAGTGTTTTTATTTATATTATTTTTTTATAAACCTTTTTTATGCGATTTTTGGTACATTCTATCGCAATGATTTTGAAGTTATGCGGTTTTTCAAAAATAAAGTCTTTTTATGCGCTTTTTTATGCGACTCCCCGTAGAACGTATCTATTGCATAAAAACAAACCCAAGTGTACTTTCTAATAAGTTTGGCCTGAGGATCTGTATGAACTTTTAAAACGTGAAACGCTTTTTTCGCTTTCTTCTTCTCATTGTTGAGCCTAGCATTTTCCAAGCATAACCATTCACTTACTAGAAGGTCCCGGAATTTTTTGAATTGAGGATAAAAAAATATTGATATGATCGTCAGAAAAAGTATGCTTTTCAACCGAAGGAAGTGAAAGCTTAAAACAGTCCTCGAAAAGCGAATCCAGCGTCTCATTTTTACGTTTTTCTATAACGACTTGTATAACTCTTTCGAGATCGACTTCGAAACTTGCATTCCCATCCTTGTCTGTTTACACTTGCTTATCTTCAGTTTATTTGGCTAATAACAGAGTCATGCCTATCGATCTAAGATAAAACAACACACGAGAAAAGGTACGTCGTACGATTCACGTTGGGCGACGAGAGTGTTAATAATTTATAAAGAAAATGTGGCAGACATCTCAAAACAAGAATGGATTAACACATCCAGCGAAGTAAACTCTGCTTGTATACCGAAAGAATCTTTGTCATCATAAAGACCGAGGGCGGTCCAATCAAATGTTAATTATTTATAACTCCATAAATGTATGAAATTTATCTATGCACTTCACTTCAACAATCCTAACACTGTAACAGAGTATTTTATTGAGTACTTAACATTTTCATCAATGTTGCATATATGTATCTATATATATATTGGTAATTTCAACGAGTGTATTTAAGAAATTCAACAAACTATCGTTGGAAAATAATTAAAATGAAGTCGTTGGCTATGAAAATAATCAACACTGCTATCAAACTATACGACCATTCATATTAAAATAATAAGCAGAATGTATTATTTTGTATAGCGTGAATTTTTACGACTTGCGTGCCACATCTGATAACGCATCAACATTTAAATGCTAAAACATAAATTATTAAAATGTGCAATGCCACGCCCGATATTTAAAAGGTTGACCGCCTCTGAACCGTTAAATTATAATTATGTCCCCTTATCGATTGTCATAGTCCATAATCTATTAAAAATGCGTTATCAACGTTTCATCTGCATAAATTGACATTAATGAACATCGCCATAATATATTATAAATATTATTTTTTTGCCTCATATCTTTGGCCCTGTCGATGTATGCATGAGATATGTTCGAAGCACACACATAACCACTTTATATTGCGTACAATAAAATTTTGTGGTTGTCCGCAAAAGGCAAACAGATTTACATCATACGACAGACGCTACGAATGTTTGCATTGGATTTGATTCTATTTATCTTTTTTTCGATTTTTATATGATGTCTGACGTGTTTTTTGCCGAAAACATCATAAGAAGTCCATCACGTTGGACGTGAATCGACAACTTTTATGTGATGAGATTTCACTGCGATGTGTGTTCGACTAAAATGAGAAATCGATTCGCAATACGTACAAAGTGATCTTTTCGAAAAAAAAATCGTCACGTATCAAAATCTGAATTTGGGATCAATGACTGGATTTAGATTTTTTTTATACATACTTATAAGAAGAATGTTTATGCATATTAATAATTCGGTCATGGACGGTCAACGAGGGCAAAATATTAGTGTGAGGCAAAATTTTTGGGATGAGTTAAGATCGAAAATATTTCATATTAACACATTAACTGCGGGGAATCTTCACGCGCGTCTGCTCTTTGACGCGGATATTTTTTAACGTCGCATATAAAAAAAACCTATATTTTCGTAAAATGCTATTCTTTTTAAAATAATTTAAATGTTTTTTTTAACCTCTCCCTTACTGTGCTAAAAATACCAAATACCACCGATGATATGTATTTGGTACACACCTATTGTGTTTCATAATTTATGGCTTATAAATATTTAGTTGGAATATGCTCGAGGGTTGTTTTCTTGTCATCGAAGACACCAATCTTGGGACATTTTGTAGTTTATAAATACGCGTCGATTATTCATATTAAATCATGCACATGAAAGTAAAATGCGTTCTATAAGAGTGAGAATTATAAACATAGTTTTTGGCCACTTCGTGTATTGAAAATGTGGTCAATTTTAATATTGCGTAATAACAATTCAATCGTCGTTAATTAAAAGACATGAAAATATGTTAAATAATAAAATATCCCGTACATAATGTGTTAAAAATATACGGGGTGTTCTTCATCATCACTACTATTTGCCAATAAACGAACCGTTTTATTATTGGCCAAATACATAGCGTTCATCCAATTTTATCCAGACGCGATGATACATCACAGTGCATTCTAATCTCCTTGATTATATTGAGGGGAGTGTAAGCTTTAAAATGCATCCTTTAAAAGTCGACTCCGAAGTATATAAGAATCGGGATGTGCGTTCCCGTGAACCTCATTTTGAGGCAATGTAATACAATCAAACCTCTTTTTGTGCGACTTTTTTTGTGCGTTTTCGAAGTTATGCGGTTTTTTTAAAGATTTTTTTTTTAATTTCATAGAGTACGTATTGAGATATTTTGGATAAAATAGGAAATAAATCATCAACGCTAATCAAAATTTGGAAAAATATGATTTGGGACTATGTAAATCATATTGCTGCTATCGCTGAATTATGACCACGCCCTTTATTTTAGTTTAGATTTGGAAACCTATAGCCCTCTATTATTCCTACTAGATTTATGTCAAAGTTTATTTTTTTACTATTTCAAAAAAATTAAAACTTTGACAAAATAAAGCCAAAAAATGATTTTTTTTTGATGACTAAATTTTTTTTAAACAGTCACCATTTTGTGATTTATTTTTTTGAATTAGGGACTTTAGTGACATCTTAACTAAATATGTATTATATTATTGGAAAGAGAAAATCTACACAGAACAATGGTGACATTGACCTTTTTTTTATTTACTTTTTTTATGCGATTATGGATATATTTTATATAGCTGTTACAAAGTTATGCTGTTTTTAAAAATTATGCACAAAAAAAGTTTAAGTGTACAGTGTAATGGATTGTTATATGGATTCAATTTTGCGTTAAATTTGGGAAGTCCGCTAACGAAACGTTTCTATAAATTCAACAGGTTTTTGGGATTGATTGTTTGACCATATCACAAGTTATCCGATGATACAAGTACTTTAAGGAAGGCCGAGAGGAGATCGCCGACACACCGTATGGTGAACATCCATCAACTTTCTGAATAGATGAAAATATGACGTGTGTGCATGATTATTTGAACTCTGACCGACGGTTGAGCCTTCAATGAATAGCAGAAACTCTAAACATAACAAAAATAACCGTTTATCGTATTGTAACCGAAGATTTGAACACAAAGACGCATGGAAATAGACCATTGGTTCCCCAGCTTCTCTTCAGCCTGGATCTGGCTCCCTTAGATATTGTGTTTCCTCGCTTAAAAGGAGTCCTAAAAGGGAAATATTGGGACACGATTGAAATCATGCAATCTCATGTTGCGTTGACCAAAGGATATCTCGGAGAAGGCCTTCCAGGATGCATTCCAGGCCTGGAAACATCGCCCCCAGAAGTATATCAACGCAATGGGGTACTATTTCGAAGATTTTTGATTAATTGTACAAATATGTTACTTTTGATCGCACTTAGATTCACACTTTTTCCGCTATTCTTGGAAATCGTCGATGATCCTATTTTATGATGAATTAATGAACTTAATACACTTTAGGATATGATTAAATGATACCTTGATGTAACCCCTGAGTTTAAAATGTAGTTTCGGTTCACACATTCTACACGGCATTATTGTACATTTGAAAAACTGCAAAACAGGTGACTTAACGAAAGTCGTTTTGACATCGATCATTATCGCAGGTATTAATCTAAAGCTCCATTTGATATTGAAATTTGCAAAAAAAAAACGACAGTTAATTGTCGTTGCAAGCATTCAGGCGGCTTCAAGCCACGTATAAAATATTAGCCATGATATTGCTTTAAAAGTATCAAAATGTGCATCGCCAATATGGCAAAATCGATTTACATTCAAAATATGCCACAAGAAAAGCAATTAAACATTGAGTAACGGGCGGTACTCGCTTATTAATCGCCTTAAACGCCGCAAATGGCTATTTCGATGGATGTAAGTGGTGTTGTAATTTTTTTGCTGTCAACAATTATAATTGGGTCGACCTCTGTATACATTTTCCTACAGTGTCCTCAGCATTGAATATATTTTTTAAATTGTGTTTTTATGATGCCTGGCGTTATTCATTCAGCTCATGGAGTAAATTTATAGTAATAAATAGTTCGCTGAAGCGACGGCTTCAAACTCGTCTTGATCATTGCTTCTTATGATAATAATATCGACGGGAAGCTATAAAGCTGATTTATGTCACGGATTAAATTTTTAGTTTAATTTTTAGAATTTATAAGGGCTTGATACAATAAATACTGTGTTTCTGGACGTTAAATAGGAGTTTAAAAAATATGTAGGATACTGGCTTACTATATAAAATCGAATATCTAGCATTGAAATTGCAATTCCATGATGTACATGAATAACCTCTTAATTACTTCAGCATTATCCCAACAGTTCATGGAAATTATAATCAAATTTTACCAATATCTGGGAATATATTCAGTCTGTCATCTATTTTTTTTTGTTGGGAGAACGCTGATAAAATGCTACTTGTAACAAATAGCAAATTCTGATATATTTTATGGGTTTGGAATTAAATTTGGAACCTATTATAGGTTGCAACACATACATACACTAAGAAAATAATTTCAAAGTGATTAGGGCAATCCCATATTAAGAGTCTGGTTGCATTGTATCGCCCTTCGACATCCACATTCTGCAGTGCCCTCAATTAAAAGTGTCACGTATGATAGCTGACGCTTCTTGATTTGTGACAATCAGCATCGTCCGTAAAGTATAAGGCAAAATCACTATTTTAATATCTTGGTTGATCGTGGGAAAGCTCTGGAGTTACAGTTCTTATCCCCAGCAGGGGAAGAAGATCTGTGAGAATAGAAAGGGGGAATTTTATGCGAGATATTTTAAGTATTTTAAGACACTTTTTGTTCGCGGGAAACCGAGGACTCTTTCCAGAGAGCGGTCCCGCTACACTACGTAACAGTGGTGTCAGAAGTGGGATTAATAGTTACGTTAAATAATGATACTGTGGAATTGGAGGGCATTTAGACAATTTTACTAACGTGGGCGATAGGAATAAAAACCTTAATTACCCCTAATCAAGCCAATATCAATAATGCGGCTTAACCTTTTGAGGAGTGAACAAATTTAAAATCAATGAAGTTGTTGATGCCATAATCGCTTTACACCGATTACTTTCTATCAGCTCCTATCAGCATAAGACAATCTTCAATTCGAGGCAGTCAATTATAAATAAGCACTGTTGATAGCATACAAGACCATGTCATTTTTTACATAAACAATACACAAGAAATCGATTCATTTGCTCCTGCTTTAGAAGGAAATGATAATCGGACAAAGACTCATTCAACAAGCAGCGATTAACAGGAATCAATTAAATAGATAAAAACTGTCGATAGTACACAATATTCGGTCATTTATTTACGTAAATAAATAACAAACTTGAAATCGAAATCATTATTAGTCGATAAATTTGAGGTTAACGATCTATTCAATCGTGCGATGTATGCGAGGAAGCTCTCCGTCTCTGTCTCCCGAACTGCGCTACGTTTTCTCTCTGTCTCTGAGCTCAATGTACAAGAGTGCTTTTTCTGAATATTGGAGGGGGGGGAGGAGGATCCCAGGCCCTGGGATAGTACTCCTTTAGGGGCTAAGGATTCTAAAATAAGCATTGTTAAATAATCATAATCATTTTATTTGACTTAATTTTGATACCTGAAATTATACGCTTCTCAATCATTGGATTTTTAATCATTTTATAACCAGGATATGTTAAATTGTTGAAGTTACATGATTAAAAATAATCAAATACGTTTACCAAAATATTTAATTTTGGACATTCAATAAATTACATAAAGATGTTTGTTTTTATAAGATCGGTGAATGATTGAAGAAGTCTCATTCTGCTATTATTAATGATCGAAATTGTACATGAAAACAGCAGGTAACATTGTGCAAATTAACACATTCCTGTCGGGTTACGCATATGTGCGTCCGTTCGGATACTAGCCGTAACTTTAGCAATATGAATCATGGGCGAAAGACAATGCTATGTGCAACCCGACGGGAATGTGTTAGAAAATGGCACTCGAGCATCCAAAGCTCTATTTGTTGATCGAAGCACAATAATATTTTATGGGAGCATTTGACCGAGATGAAAAAATCCGGACTCAATGAGGCGGGCACGGCCAATCGCTTAACGGAATTCGCGTATAAAAAATAAAATCGATCACAGGTTCGAGTTTTTTCGCCGACCCAAAACCAGATCCTGGTAATAAATAATTAATATCAGAATCCGAATTTCTAAAATATCTGTGGTCACCGCACTATTTATTGGAGTCCAATAATTTCCAATCAAACCGCAAGGTGAGCAGAGTTGTATAGTATGGCCGCCCGCAAAGAAAACGGTCCAAAGAGCCGCTCGGCCAACATCACACATAAAATATCTTTCGAATATAGAGATATTATTGTTTTATTTTGTAGCGCATGCCGGAATAAACTACTGTTAAAATACTGCCTAATAATTTTATGTTCAGTTTTAACAATTTATTTGTATGGTTCTCGTGCACTGCGGCATTATTATGACAGGAACACATGCGTAATAACTTAATATAGGCATCATTTCAAATGTGTGCTCTACTAATTGGCTATCGATATACGGCATACTTAAAACAATACAATAAATAAATATGGGAGAAGCATAAATTATTTCACCTAAACAGCGAGACATGACCGAAAAATGAACATATAATATAAGGCCTTTAAAACGGCATCGGAAGTTGCATATGTAAGGGCAAATGGGAGAATTGTGGCTATGATAAACAGGAGTTATAAAATGCTATTGTTGGAAATTCTCATATTATAGATCGTGAATTTAATTGCATTCAATGAAACAGGTTTAATCTTATAGGGATCTCAAGCTAAAAACGCAAGCAACCCACTTTAAATGTAAGAACAGGGGATCGTAGCTGTATCGATGTGGATATTAAAAGTATTTTTAATTAAATACTGACTAAGTATAATAAATTTGATAGATATAACATCTGGGATAATCAAAAAATAAGAGAATGATAGTATTAATATAATCTATGAAGTTCTCAAACATATTGAGATGAAACGTGGGTGACTGAGTCAAAAAGACAGTCGTCTACCAAAAAATTCAAATTTCTGACAAAAAAATCATGGCTTTAGTGTTTTAGGACCGAAAAGGAGTTATTTTGGTCAAATTTCTGCCTCAGGGGGAGACTATCAATGCACAACAATATTGTAAGACCCTAAAAAATATCAAAAAACTGTGCTTGTTGCACGACAACGCCAGTCCATACATGGTCTTAGCCACCAAGGTGCTCCTGGACTAATTTAGTTGGGATTTTATGAACTCTGTATTCCCCTAATATGGCGCCTTCAGATTATCATCTTATCACCTTCCTGAAGGCAAAAATAGGTGGAATTAAATTTTCAACCAGCAAGTAGGTGCAGAAAGAGGTTTTGAAGTGGAGGAAGGAGCTTGCGGGAGAGTTCTTCGTGGAAAGCATAAAGAAGCTTGAGTCACGGCTCACCATATGTATTGAACGGGATGACAATTACATGAAAAAATAGTCAACAAGTTTATTAGCAATATTCTGTATTATATTTTTAAATACACTTTTTCTAAAAAAATATTAAAAAATAGTACACTTAATTTCTGAATATGCCTCGTATATTTTTTAAGTGCGTAGGTCTAAATATTTTTGCCAAAACTACATAATCAAAAATAATAGTCAATTTGTAGATATGACTAATATGATGAAGAATATTCAATACTTTTGATCATTATTGTTTTAATAAACATATTTTTCTTATGCGTCGAATGAAATGGCATAGAATGATTATTTTTTATTTTTGGGACCAAACCCAGTTATTTTTGCCATAGTTTCGTAAAACGTGACCTTTTATTAAGTAATCTAACGATCGTGCTATATAGAAAACAATTAATAAATCTATCATTTTAAATTCAAACGGTCATTCTGTCTATTGATTCGCTAAAGAAGAGTTGAACAGAAGATAAAATTGATTTATTTTTTTAAATTTGAAACCAATCAATGGAGATTTATATTGAATAAGCTTTTTTTATGAATGTTTTTTTATGAAACGATTCGAATTTCTTCGCCAAAATTATGGAAGACATTCATAGAGATATTAAATTTGAATAGGATTTTTGATGATATCAATGAGAGATCAAAGAAATCAGGATAAGTTTGGATCGGTATTTGGTTATACATATATATATATCATATTTTATGATAACTTAATATTAACACTAGGTTCACGAATTATTTTTAAATGCCTAACTCTATCAATTTAACTATATATTATAATGAAGTATACACTTTTTTTTTATGCAATAGATACGTTCCACGGGGAGGCGCATATAAACAATCCGCATAAAAATACTTAAACTACATAGAAAACTGAGGGATAGGTTCCGTTATTTTTAAAAACCGCATAACTTCAAATCAATGTAACAAAAATCGCATAAAAAAAACTTGACGAAGACTAACCAATATTTTTTTACGCAATTCGTGATATGAAGACATGCAATTCTTAATCTTCCACTTCAATATCGTCATCTGTTTCTTTGCTGGCATATAACATCAAATCAATGATATAATTCAATGTAGTATCCTCAAGCAATTCATCGACAACATTTTGAGAAAAATCATTGTTCTTAATATAATATTTTTTAACGGTGGAAATGATGACCTCATATATTGGCTGAAAATGTTGTGTTGGGTAGAAGAAACACTATTTTTAAATTTGGATGTTCTAAATGTGGATGAACGGTTATAACTTGCACTAGTGTTCATTTAAGATTTTTTTAATGCGCGTTCGCATAAAAAAAGCTTTGTGCTTCTTCTGGCTGTCCACATAATCTAATGAATGGTATGAATTTAAGGATTTATTCATTTAAAAAAAAGAGTTTAAACACATTTTTGGGATAAAAAATGCGTAATTTATCTGACTCTGAAATGAAGAAATCTTTGGATTAATAATCCCTTCATGGAGGACGTCATTTCATGCAATCTTATGAGTAGAGAAAAATAACTAACAATTAATAGAGTTGTCTTCGGATGCCACTCAGATATCCAGACACAAAACATGGTTTCGCATTGATTTGTTAAGATTAAAAAAACCCGCAAATTTGTTTCTTTTTTACCGGTCTGCAGGTGTTAAAAGATTGGGGAACACTGATCTAGATGATATTTTAAGCAGAATGTATGAGTTTTTGAGCATGTTAAGTGGTAATAAATTGCATACCCCTTGTGTTGTATTTTAAATTGCAGAAATGTGTAAGCATCAAATATGATTACGGCATCAAAGGCGCTGTTGATTTTTTTCAACAGTATTTTATGCAACATTAAAATGTTTCATTGGACGATTTCCAGCGCAATATCACCGGATGATATTTTATTCATAAGATCAACATCCAAATTGGGTCCATAATTAAAACCTTCTGCATGAGCTGACCGCGAGCGCGCCTCCGCCGAGATTGATCACCTAAATAATTTACAAATACGATACGGAGATTAATCCAAATAGCGCATTCTTGGAAGTTCTTGCATGTGACATACAGCCTTTGAGGTATTATCAGATGAGGAGTCGGAGGCTGTATTTTGTGGAGTGTAAGTGTGTGTATCTGAGGTGAGCAAATAATAAGTGTGGGGCAGACGGCCGCCGAGACCAGCTCATTCGTCCCGCAGTCGCGGTACGGGGCGGATGTCCGCTCGCGGACCACACTGGTGGCACCCCTGTCCATATACGAAACCACCCCCATTGCGAAACATTGCGAAAAGACTCGATGGAAGGTAGCATAGTCCAAAGAAGCAGACGATAAAAGTGCTCAATTTGAAAAGTATTGGCAACGCGATTTTTTTTTATTATGACTGTCAAATGACAGTTCACTATTAATGTTGTTGTATTGTGATTTTACTTACGATAAATATATTAATCTCGATATGCCGTTTTAAATTCTGGCATTTGAATCGATCTTTTATGCTAAATACATCAATTTCATCCATTTAAAAATCAAAATGTATTTTGCATTATTGATTTATTTACCACATGCAAACGATTGATCTTATTAATTATTTTCGCAAGAAAATGAATAAACAAAAACACGTTGTTGGATTGTATTCGATTCCGCCATGATATGGCAATTTGATTTATTGCGAATTCTGTAATAGTAAAGTATGATTTTTATTAATTTTATTGCTATGTAAGCCATGTTCTTGCATACTTGAAGCATTCCAGTGTAACAACCATGGAGTATAATTTATAAAGTGTTAAAAACGTGCGATGTCAGTGCTATAATCGAAATTAACATTAAACAGCACAGTGATATTTCCAGTGGTGTTTTCAATTAAGTGCTTATGTTATTTGCTATTAATTAATTATAACAATGTCCGTGGTCCAGTCTTGCAGCCACCGACGGCATCCGCAGCAGAAGACGTACTTGCGCGGTAAGTTTCCACTTCTTACTGTAAATTCTCACAGTGTACAACCGACGACGAATTTGAAAATCATTTTTCCGATCGATCGAAACAACACTAAGTCATGCGATATTAACGACTTATAAATGCTTCGAATCGCGCAAAAAAGAGTGCACGAAATAACACGTCGAAATGGATTATTAACAAGGCCGCATATTAATTTCCTCCCCCCACATTCGAAAATACGCGATGATTTATTGCACACTCCTAGAAAAGCATAAAAATCGGCTGAGCATAAGCGGCCGTCGAATCGAAATTGGCGTTCAAGGAGAAATAAGAGCATATGTACGTTGTTATTATACTTGCATGTAACCGCTGGCTTCATTTCGGCCTCAATGTTTCCGGTACGAAACGCTAAAAACTATGATTTTAATCTGAGAAATTTGAATATTGAAATTGATTTGTGGTCCATACACCATTGCGGATGTTAATTTATGATTTTATTATTCGCCGGTAATTGGGGCTCGTGGCCGCTTTCGGGTAAAGTCAAAAGTCGGACTCTTTTCGTATTCGAAGGCACCCGAGTGTGGAGGCCTAAGCAAAGATGCTCCTGATCTATGAATCGTGTCGAGATGATGCCATGATCTATGTCGATGTTATAAAATCATATTTGAATTTTGAAAGCCAAACAAATATAGATTTTATACATATTCATCTATTAAGAGCGACTTCAAAATCAACTTTCTTTGCGAAATGGATGGGATGATTATAATAATTTATTATAGGGACTCTTAAAATAATTTAGTCCAAGGGGTTCTTCAATTCAGATTTAATTTCTGATAATCTCATAGGTACTACGTTATAATAATTATTACTAAACACGTATCGCTGGTTATCAATAAATTATATATTATTTTCCACATATTCGGATATAATAAAGACATTTTATTATTATTTTGCATTAGACTTTCTTATTGGAAAGTTGTATGATTATATGAAAATATATTTTTCACCAAATCCAATTTAATTTCGTTAAAGTGGCAAATGAATCTTTCAACCTCCACTGGAGTTACATCATCTTTCGTGGATGTAATAACATGATAAAACCCCTACCGCCTACTACGAAAGATTGAACGTCCACTAGTGCAGTGTTATCCAACCTTTTATACCAGCGGACCGGTAAAAAAATGAAAAAAATGCGGAACACTATAACCGAAATAAAAATGATTTTTTATGTGATATTTTTTTAAAATCTTATATTGTAACAGATGGAAATAACTATAACTAACAAATATACATATAACAGTCTATTACATTAAAATTTAACAGAAACCATTGCTTATTTTTGCAACAAATTAATGCGAAGCCATGTTTTGTGTCTGGATATCAAAATGCCATCAGAACACAACTCTATTAATTGTTCTTTTTCTTCGTCGTAAGAGTGCATGAAATATCGTCTTCCATGAAGGAATTATTAATCCGAAGATTTCGTTAACGAGGATCATTATTTTCAGGGTAATAGTGATTCATTTTTAGCATTGATGGCTTCTAGTGTTGACTTATTACATTTAAAACACATTTCCTATCGACGTCAGCAGCAATTAAAAATTCTTGCAAATGTGGAAACATTTCTAAATCCTCTTCTCGTACGCGACTATCCCAAAAAATCAGGTTATTTTTAAATGCATCGATATTATTTTTCAGTTTAAAAATATTTGTTCAAAATCCTTAGAGAGAAAGATTAAGGTATTTAAGTAGACTAAATATGTTCGCCATATATGCAAGTTTACTTATTAATTGTTAAAAAAATGTTCTAGTAGGGTCGGGTTCGATTGTGGAACCATTTTGGAGTCATTTAGCCGAGTATCATCACTCCTTTGTAAAATATTTCCTTTAAGAAGGAAACTGATTGAATTTGCAGCCCGGAACCGAGCCGCGGACCATCGGTTGGGGAACACTACAATAGTGAACCATAGGGACCAAGTTGACTACCACTGCTTAATAAATCATTTGATTATTTGTTAATTTTCATATTTTACTAAAGAAACTCTGGAGGTTCCTGCTATAGAAAGCCGCTGAGTTTATATTTATATTTAGACGTTATTCTTGATGCAGTTATATGTTTCCGCTATGATATCATACACTTAAGCCAAGTAAAAATATCCTAAAAGCCCAAATTCTGGAATTTATAGACTCTAAGTTTAAAATATAGAACAATCTTTACGTACTCTAATATGATCTGCAATCCTTCTGCTGCTGTAAAATAGTCAAAGAATTGATGATGCTAAACCTGACCAGCATGAATCTGAACTGCTTCGACAATGCATTCAATTGAATATCAAGACATGTTGCAAAAATTTTAGAATCGCAAATAATACTAATTAAAAATAGCATTTACTAGAGAGTTCTAATAGCACGACGATCTCCATCAAAAGATGCACTTCTCAAATGCACATGCACTTATAATAAAATACTGATGTACATTTATCAAGCAATTGATTAACTTCGATATGAAATAATTACTGACGGTTACTGCGTTAAAATCAAAAGTGGAAGATCGATAAATTACTTAATATGCCTTCGATCTCCGACTTTAATTAATAAGTGTGCATAGTTTTTATTAAATTCATTTGATTTCATGTTTTTCTCCCTTTTCAAACTATAATCTTACATCATATGTGTATTAATTATTATAATGATCTCTGTAAATAAAGTATACTTAATGAGATGGGTTCAGTGGTTTTCTTGAAACCAGAACCACAATGTCGGGCTCTATGTTGGAAAGTTTTATTGTGAGACTCACTTCTATATTGAGTTTGTTTCTATACATTGATTTCATATATAACAATACCGAAAAATCATGTTCACATAAATATTTTGTGCAGAACGGAATCAATGCATTCAGATCTGAGAAGTGACCAAAATAAAAGTTAAATATTTTTCCACGATTGATCCACAAACTTAGTCGAATTCATACTTAAACAGGAGCAATTTATTGAATTGTCCAAAAAAGAGGAACTAGAACTAATGTTTGAACAGGGATACCACAAATTCTGGTTACAAAATCAAATATCTTGCATTATGAGTCAGTGTACAGAAGCTGTTGATTTATTTCCGTCTTCCTATTTAGTAGAACGTAGATTTAGTGCAATTATGAGCCTCATCACGAAAAAATAAACCGACTGGAAATTAGTGCCCATGAAGACTTACTCACAAGCATAAATAATCTCTTATTATCCCATCAGGTTCACCCACCTTATTAAAACCAAGTGTATTTTATATTTATATCAAAAGTTCAACAAATACTAATTATTTTTATATTTAGTCATAATAGAAAAGTTATAATTTCAACAAATCCCAACCCAACATTTTATGTTGTTCTTGAGATTTAATTTTTCAAACAAACAAACATCTCCTGATTAAACATTCATCAAAATAGATCTTCTAAAGATATTCAAAATAATTATAATTTATTGAAAAAAAGGTCAAAAAAACAAATCATCTCATATATAAAATGAATTCTTGTTTGTTCGTACGAAATACGCTGCCATACCGTTCATTGGATTGCAATAAAACTTCGTCCATTTATTGCTAAGGATTACGCGAGTAACATAAGCATAGTCTAATATATAGAAATTAATATTTGTTTGTCTATATTTAATGTGCTTCCATACCGTTCATCCGATTGCGTTAAAATTTTGTCAACTTATTGTCTACACTTGCGGAAATAACATAAGTATAGTAAAAATATTTTATAGATGCACCATGTTGGCGCATATTGGTCTGGTGAAATGAAATTTGGGCTGCGGGATTTTATGCTAATACGAATTTTCAATTAAATTGACTGTACAAAGATAGAAATACAAAGAAAAAAAAATAGTGAAATACTGATTTCATACTTTTTAAAGATATTCTATATTTAATATCAGAAAATTGGCATTTTTTGTTTAAAAAATATTTTATCTTAGATGTAAAACTATCACAATTATGATGATTATGATGTTTTTATGAATATATGGTTGTGCATTTAAACAAGCCACGATTGAATTGTTTTTCGGGCTTAAATTCACAAGATGGGTCAAAATCTGAAAATTTGATTTTCGTACTGGTCGAAAAAAAGCCTAAATCATAATGTAGCTAAACGCAGCTGACATAATTAGTTTCAATCAAGTCCAAAGCAAATTTATAAACATACACAAACGTATGAAATTATAAGCAGACTCGGTTATTAAAGTACCCACCGTATTATTTACTGTCCGAAAATGAATATTTCCAGAACGACGTTAACTCTGATTTACACAGCATTCTTTCTGGAAGCGTATAATTATGATTAAAATCATATTTGATTCAATTTTCTATATGCCAGTTTATTTAACTTCGGATACAAAAAAATAGCAATGAAACAGTGAATGCGGATCAATGGAATAAAACGAGGCTTGAAATAATCATGCCAGTTTATCAACCAGTCACCATGGGCTGAAACGAGATAGCTCGCTATGGACTTATTTACGATTATCATTTTCCAGAGTTTCCCAACCCGAGTGGGCGAAGCCTTCAAATAAATCAGGATAATCCTGCAGTCAAAGGCATTCAAATTCATAGTAAAGATCGAAACATGGAACTTGTACAAAAACTTTGTTAGGTTTCAAATATAAAGGAATTATAATATTTTCATTGTATCTATATATAACAAAAATAAAACATTAATGATCAAAAGCATTACGTATTAGTATTACATATGGAATACAAATCATCCTTAAAAAATGACATCTCTTTATTAGCCAAATATTATAGTTTTCAAAGCTTTCTTCAGCAATTTCCAGTTTAATGTTCTAATTTTTAGATGCCATATCTATCAAATTAACTAGTAGTTCTTGAATATCTTCAATATTTAATATACAATATTTTCAGTTGGCTTTATAAGAATTACACATTGAACTAACACTGACATTTTTTTCCAGTCTGCGGTTTTATTTCTTTGATGGATGATGCTATGAGGTTTTTATTCGAATCATGCTAGAACAAAAACTTGTTATACTGAAGTGGCTTGTGTTCAATATTTATGCTAAACGTCAATGTCGTATGCATTATGTTACTTATTTTTAGCAATGATTTAAAACTATTTATTGAATTGTTTTGCATCAATACCTTCTTTGTCATCTTCTTTCATCTTTAAATCCAATTACATCTAAATATTTGTGTATTTCACCTCATTCTTATAATTCGTCTATCATAGATTGAAATTTCCATAAAATCCATAGCAATAGTATTACCCGTGGCTCTCTTTGATGACTTTATTCAATGCTGTGTCAATAATGTAAAAAATGTAATAGAATTTATGATTTATTAGCGTTAACTGATGATGATAATTCTTAGAGAAAATTGTGTATAAAGAGTTCGAAACAAAGACGAACATTGAGGATCGTATAACTTCAGAAATTGAAGCCAATCCAAAGTTTTTCATTCAAGAAATGATAAAGAAAGAACGAATATTTATAGCTCAGCATTCAAATAAACTTTCAAAATATCCGCAAAGTGTAGAAACAAGGCATATGGGTACTGCATGTATCAAATGAAGAGAATACTACCCCTAAATCTTAGTACGAAAAAGGTCCTATTGTCTGCTTAATGGGATAATCATGGTTTAATTTATTTTGAATTACCGAAATCCGAAAAAATTATCATGGTTGATAAATACTGGTTTCAACTAGACAGAATATGAAATTGATTGAAAAAAAAAGAGATCTGCTTTGATTAACTAACACATCAACGGACGGCCTCACACCGCTAAAATCACTCATTAACGCACTTGGGTGGAGAACAATTTAGTATTGCCTATAATCACCGAACTTGACAACATCTGATTACCAATTATTTCGTTCCTTACGGAGTTTTTAGATGAGAAAAATATACTTGGGTCTATTTTTATGCGGATCTTTTTTATGCGCTTTTCAAAAATAATGGAACCTATCCCTCATTTTTCTTTAGAGGACAAATATTTTTTTATGCGAATGCGCATAAAAAAAATGAAAATTAACAGTAGTGCAAGTTACAACCGTTATAATGTATGTATAGGGTAATTGGCGCACGGAATTGTTTTTAAATCTGGAGCTAATTTAAAATCATGATAAACTGAGATGCTATATTTGTATGTCCGCCAATTATCATCCGTACAAATCCACGTATCTTTCAGAATCGTCGCAGCGTGTATGAAACTTGTATTTAAATAAATATACACTGTCGATAGCAAACAGTATTCGGTAATCGTACGTTGTACGCAAGATACTCTCTTCGTCTCACATTCACAATTTCCGACTTGCAATATACGCTCTCCGTCTCTGTTTCTCTCCAAATCCAACGTTCAAGATAGAATGCTTTTTTTAAGTCACCGAAATTCGGACACAGCATTGTGTCGTAACCTCTTAAAGGGGTTAATCAGCGATTACATTTTAAAATAGACGATTTCAACACAGAAGGATGACGACTAAATTAATACTGAATGGAGGAAAATAGACTTTAATGGGGCAATTTCAAGATAAATATGTATTTAGTTTTTATTTATACGATTTTTTTATAAACTTTTTTTATGCGATTTTTGGTACATTCTATCACATTGATTTGAAGTTATGCGGTTTTTAAAAATAATGGAACCTATCCATCAGTTTTCTATGCAATTCAAGTATTTTTATATGCGACTCCCCGTGGAACGTATCTATCGCATAAAAACAGGCCCAAGTTTACTAATAATGATGGTATAAAAACCGTCTCTTGGGTCATTTTAAATCGAAATCACTTAATTTTTTTGAAAAAATAATAAAAACTTTGCCCAATAGGTAGAAAAAGGCTTTAAATATCAATGAGAAACGCCCTATTGTATGGGTACATCTGTTAAGATGTGTACTGAACATTTTTCCGTTCCGTTTTTATTCCGGCTAAAATAATGATTTTCGGTTTAGCTGTTAAAATACATAGTTGTTTGTTTGCCTATTTTCATTTGAGATTTCCAAAATAATAATTTATCCTATTCGTATCGTATTTGTAGAGGTTGCTTTATAGATCAATAAGATTTTATTACAATTCTAAAGGTAAAACATCTATATTCAAACAAATTGGCTTCATTGCCCATTCTGAGATTTACATTCAGTCTGGGATAATTTCAAATAAATCTGATAATCTTATGTTCATATCATCATATATTTTACATTGTATCAATATAGGGTGGTCTAGGAAAGTATTGTTTATGTATTGTTTCAATACGGTTGCCTTTAGTAAGACTTAAAAAAGTGATTAACTTTTAGTGGGTGTAATGAGTAGTTAAATTCTTATCGGGGTCGTTCATAAGTAATTGCGTTTTTCTTAATAAGCCGATACACCACATCGCAATCGATCGCCTGACATAAAAAGAGGCTTCGTTCCGATACGGCCTGAATTTTATACGTGCATTGTTTCAGCGTGTAATAATTGGTTCCACGTTACGAAATTGAATATAAGAGCGATAAAACGCCCTCACATTTTTGTTACAACATTAAAGGTCTGCGTTCTTCCTCGCCGAGGCTGATGCCTTTAGTATTTATTTTGTCCGAGCCACTATTATTCGAATTATAGTGATGCCCATGTTTTGCCTTTAGCCAAATATGGTGTTTCAATCAATCATTATACTTCGGGCCCCGAAATGGAAGCAAATAAAAAATGCGGTCTTCTAGGCGCTCACGTGAGCTCCACAATTGGAACCAAAATGAGTTATAAAAATTTAGTATCGATTCGATGATTTTTTTTATAAGCGCTATATTACGGTAAGTGAAAATTTAACGTCGTATTGTATTACGGACTCTTATTAAATTTTTAATCTAATATTTCAATCATCACCCATATACTTTGAGGCGATACAGTGAGCCGCTAACTGTTAAAACTTTATACGGCAGAAGGAGATATAGAAGACTTGCGTTGTAATAAAAACATATTAAAATGATAGCAATGTGAACGAGGGTCGATCTAATAAGAGCGAGACTATAAAATCTTATTTCGATCAAAATTAATCTTCAAACGAGTACGAATTCAACCGCATTGTCATTTAAATAACCTAATACTTTTTATAAATCCGTTCTTCAAATGCAAATCAATGCTCGGTCTATTTGATGTGATTTAGTTAGCTGGGCATGTTTTTAAGATGCAAAGATAAAGATATTTTTATTCCGACACCAAAACGAATTTTTGTCCCTCGGTATATTTTTAATTTATGGCACGCATCAACCGAAAGTCCCAAATTATATTAAGTTCAATGAACGTGCGATCAAACAGGTTTTTGACGAATAGGGTTGCTAAGAACAGGATCTATGTAAAAGAATAAATTAACCCAATTCTTGTTACGACCCCACATTAAGATGATTGTATTTATACAACGTTTAGTGCAGTATTTTATTTAAATTTTTTGATAAAAAAAACATATTTTTTTAGCATTGTTAGATCATGGTATCATTGCAATGCTCTTTGAATAAGATCGATGATGGATATATGGAATAACTCCAAGAAACATTGAAATTCTTTGGGAATTTTTGTTCTAATTTTGGTCTAATCTAATTCAATCTGAAATGGTCCAACATTCAAATGGTACAAATGGAAACGATGAAATTGTTGAGCATTTTATCCTAAATGATATAAAGATAAAAGGCCTAGATGTGGTCAATCAATTGGTGCTATTTGTTATAATGACAATGCTTTCACTGATGGTACTTAGTTGAATAGAATTTTTTTAGGCGAAAGCAAACGATCTAAAATAAGTTTCTGTTTTAAAAAATAGAGCATGACATCGAAAATACTGCTGATGAAAGTATAATAAAATGATAATTTTTGGTCAATAACTAAGGACTTTTGCTTGATGATGATTAATAGTGATAATGAAATACGAGTAAAACCCTATGTAATAAAATATGACATGCTTTTGATCATCATTTGATTCATCATAAGATATTTCGAAATTTATTAGAACGTAGCCTAATTTTTTTGGTTGATATAATATGCAACCCTCACCATTCTTATGCAGAATTTGGTTGATTTTATTCATCATATAATACTATAATGTAATATAATTTACTATGTTCATCATATAAATCAAAACACTTAGGTCTGTTTTTATGCGATTTTGAAGTTATGCGGTTTTCAAAAATAATGGAACCTATCCCTCATTTTTCTATAGAAGACACAGCTTTTTTTATGCGAATGCGCATTAAAAAAATCTAAAATAGCACTAGTGCAATTTACAACCGTTAAAGTGTAGGGCGATATTAATATATGGTAAAATTTCCAGTCTCTTGATAAGAAACTGGCAAATTTAGATTACTTAGCGAACGGACAAAATCCAAGCAGAAATAAAGAGCAGTCAAGAAACATGAAGTCGCCATCAGAAAATCAATCATCAATGGCGCAAAATTAAGGTCAAAATTTACATCACATTCAAGAAATTCTTTTTTGGAAAAAGAAAACAGAAAAAGCACTTGTAATTTGAATTGAAGATTTATCTCAAAAACGATTTTCCATGTGTGGATATTTAATTAAGAAAAAAGCTCTTCTGTTTCATTAACTCATAAAGGAGCAAGCAGAATTTAAAATTTCAATAAAAGCGTGACCTTTCTTTGGCCGTGCTAAAAAACACCCGCGCGCTACTATGATATGTATTTGGTACACCATATGAAATTTTGAAAAATTCTGAACCTATCTATTATATTTCATCTCGATATTCCCATTATTAGATACATCATGGTGAAGTAAAGGTTAAGAATTACATGTCATCATACACGAATTGCGTAAAAAAAATAATGGTTAAAACAGAAGGATGATGAAATTTTAATATGTTTTTATTTATATGATTTTTTTATAAACCTTTTTTATGCGATTTTTGGTACATTCTATCACATTGATTTGAAGTTATGCGTTTTTTTTTAATAATATAGTTCAAGTCTTTTTTATGCTATTTTTTTATATGCGGCTCCCCGTGGAAGCGTATCTATCGCATAAAAACAAGTGTACTTCAGATAATATTGTTATCAATTCAAATTTCCGCTTGAAATCTTATGTCATTATCATGTATTTTGTTTAGCTCATTACTTCCTATATATTTGCTATGTACCTAGACTGGGACCCCTAGATTTTAATTATGCTAGAAAATATGTTTTTAATAAGAAAATGAGCCTGAGCATAACCGAAAATCGGAAAAGGATGTATTTTTCTAGAACTAAAAACTGTATCAGAGCAACATATAAATGTTTGGAAGTGAATCCGAATGAAAACCGATATAAAAAATAACAGATCGAAATCCTGTTGATGACCATGTTATTCGAAATTCAATAATATTAGCCACAAACATTCAATTTTAACACATTTTTTCATCCGATCTAAATCTCATTAGCTATCATAGCTTGATATAAGTATTTAATCCCCCAGAAATATTTTTTACATGATCATTTTAAGCCATCAAACATCATCTAAATGCAATTTGCCATCCATTGCTCAGCATATTTTTAATTGATAAATGAAGATTAATGCCATGAAATATTTGTTTGGGTCAAAACTCGTTGACACATCGTTAATATTCCATTACGAATGTGACCAATAAATAATATTGACGACAGGAGACTAATAACATATAATGAGCAATACATTCTTTAATATTCCTATGACATCATTCGACATAATTTAGTACGTGAATACAATCCATTTTTTAAATGAAATTATGTATGTACTTCTTCGTGGACTGACATTTACAGCAACAACCGCAGGATAACGGGAAGATCTTGCGATAATCTTTATAATTACAGATTAAATCATTCCGAAGCAATATAACGCTGCAAGACAATATTGATGATTATTTTATTGATGTGTTTATATGACACGTTAATACACCTCACGAATTTACGACCCGCCACTGTATCATCATTTTTTTATTACGAGTAATCTCAAGGAAGATTATGGTAATTCTAGCATAAACATGTATTCAAGTGTCAAAATTTACGTTCGTTATTGTATATTTCTAGAGAATTTTGCTAAAAAACGTATTATCAAAACGATTAACGTATCTTTCTAATTTAAACTGCGTGCTTTACACCTGATACAATGATTATTTACATGTTCGCATGGTATTTAATCTATTTTTTGTTGGAAAATACCTCATGAAGCTGTTGCTCGTTTAAATTTATCTAACATCTCAAAACACTTAATAAACCGTCCGTCCGAGCATCTTAATTGGTATATCACAGTTTCTCGAATGCGTTACGCAATTACGATTCCATCCAGCGACTTGCACCTCATTTTCTGATCCTCAGATTGCATGCTTATAACCCGAAAAATAGTGAGTAATTGTGAATGACCATATTATTTTACTGAGACGTCTGCAAGTCATCCTCGAGCCGCATCAAGTCGTCGACGATGGCCTGCAAACAACAGGAAATCTTCGAATGTAAATTATTAATTAAAAACGCACTAATGTATTCTTACTTGGATGAAACGAATAAAACATGGCACAAATATATATTTCACACAAGCGTACGAGGGTGATTCAAATATAACCCGGAATTTTGATCCGGAAATGCGATCTTCTTCTCCAACGAAATAATAGCCCTTTTTTGAAGAGACTTGTCACTGGAGATGAAAGTTGGATACTCTATGAGAATATCCAACGTAAATGATCTTGGACCAAGAGTACAGAAGCTTTAACTGTAGCTAAATCTGGCCTACATCCAAAAAAAGTTTTGCTATGCATTTGGTGGGACTGGAAAGGGGTAGTTTATTATGAGCTACTTCAGCAAGGTGAAACAATCAATTCAACAAAATATTGTTTCCAACTAGACAATTAAAGGATGAAATTGCCAGAAAATGGCCAGAATTAGCGAACAGACGAGGCGTTGTTTTTCATCGTGATAACGCCAGGCCTCATGTGTCTTTGCTCGTCAGAAATAAATTATTGTGATTTGGACTGGGATGTTTTACTTCATCCTCCATATTCTCCGGACATTGCCCCTTCAGATTATTATTTATTTCTTTCATTAAAAAATTCTTTACGTGGTAAAAAATTTAATTCAAAAAATGATATAAAAATGTACCTTAATCAATATTTTTCCAATAAACCTGGGAAATTTTGGCAAGAAGACATTATGAGGCTTCCGGAGAGATGGAGAAAGGCAATAAAACATAATGGTTCATATATTATTCAATAAATTTTGATGTAATACAAATTATTGTTAATTTTTTTCTTAATATGAAAACGAAAGAAACTTATGGGACACCCTAATGTAATATTGATATATCGATCTTCTGTATGACGATAATAGATAGTTACTAATATTATAATGCTAGTGTATCCTGTTGGTATTGTAAAAATGATATTTTTTCTCAAGTTGCCGGATATAAATGATTCAAAAACTGATGAAAACAGAGTTTTTATTAAACCGATTTCTTGCAACTTTAACAGTGACATTTTTGTTATGCTCTGTGAACAGTTTGGCAGTCAATCTGAATTTTTTTCCGAATCACGTATTAAACATCGATCGGTTTGATTCGATGTAGCATAATTTTTTCCAATTTTCTATTATATGCTTATATAGTGCTATTTCCTCGTATCTTTTTTTTTAAGATGGTTTGAACTATCAACACGCACGTTTATCACTTTTTCTCGTAATATTCTTAGTTAGAACTTCAACAGCCAAAAACAAACACAGTGTAATTCAGTAAAAATAAGCTTTCCGTTTGTAATGAGTTAATATCGTCTAAATACAAAGATCCAGAGGGATTTAAATTATTTGATGCTTAAGATCAGACCGATAAAATTTAAAAAAATCGTACATTTATTGCGCAATTTGCTAAGAATTAGAATTTGTCGCTATTAAATACGGTATTTAAATACAGTTGCAATTAATATATTCATAAACTTTAATTGCTTTGAATCATTTATTTTATGTTGAGTCAAAGGAAACGGGGTGCATGATATTTTTTTTTCTTTAAATTCATAGGTTGTGCCAAAAATACATGCCGTTTTTGTACTTCTTTTTAGAAAAGCTATAAAAAAATATTAATCGGACGATTTTTCATTGATGGATAACGACATTCTAAAAGATTTGGTAGAGACCAATCCCGGGATCCCAGACAGTTTTAGGTTCTCATGAATCCCGGGATTTGCAAACGTAATCCCGAAAAATTCGGGATTGAAATTTTTATCTAACAGATATCGTACACCTCACCAGCACGATGAAGGCTACTAAATCGATACATTCCCGTCGAAATCTGAGCGCTTGGAAACAGTGGCGTAACTACTAATTGGCGAGCTTAGGCGACGCTTACAGTACATATATATATTTCAAATTGTTATATTAACCTTTCCTACCGGTGATGTATTTACTACACCTCGACTCTAATAATGGGAATATCGATATGAAATATAATAGATACGGACTTCAAAATATTTGTATTCCTCCGTAATATAATTACAAATCACATCAAAGTATTATAGTATAAAAGTATTCATCTGCAGCGACGGAAATAAATAATTTTTCGGGAAATCGGGAATTTCGGCAGAAAGAAATTTTATCAGTCACATTGATGGTGTTATACGAAAATGAGGACTCACGCGGTCATCAACTCGAAACTAGAATTTAAATATTTGATGATGATACCTCCAGCAAGTTGTCTGGCTTCCAAGGGCTAAGTAGTAATTTTTGATCAAATTTATCAATGTAATTTCGTAAAATATTGAAAATCCCGGTCCTTGGATGGTCTAATGCAATCCCAAAATCCCGGGATCGAAATTTTGGCTCGCGATTGGATTCCCTACTCCCGACATTTCAGCAATGAATTCGGAATAGTAGCGAATGACCTATAAGCATTAAATGATGTATTTTTGACAGTCAGGATTTACGAGGTTTGCATGTTTAAATAGCCTAAATTCAAACAATGTCTTTCATCACTAGTTGAAGTCGAGTATCGATGTTCGTTATTGATGATTCGGCCGGTCCAAAATGTGCGTCTCCCGGGGGGTTAAACTGGTAAGACCGGAGAAATTTCGTTGAATGTTTTATGGCGTGTTGCCGTACCACTGATTAAGAAATAAAATAACAAAAATATACGTTTACGAGTGGTCCCTGGTGGTTTCGGGGGCAAATGTCCGAGTCATCATTCAGTAATAAAAATCGTGCAGTTTTATTTGTGGAGGTCTTGCGGCGGCCGCCGGCTACAGGGAAACCATCACCAACAACCATTCGTCTTTATGAAATAATTAAAAAACATAATTGCCGACGACTATAATGAATTTTAGTATAAAACGAATAAATCAAGCGATATCCGTTATGCGCGGCAGCCGTTACACATTGTCAAATTGCGTCATCAAGTGTTTTATTGCGGCTCGAATTCTTCAGGCGAATTCTCACGAAACGGATGTTTTTTATTTTTGAAAATGTGAAAGTCTGACGCTTTTTTAAAAATCTTTTGTCGAAAAGATCACCGGTCTATTTTACTGCATTTTTGCCGTAATATATAAGATATTTTGAAGTGATCTTTTCATTTTTCAGTGATATATTGATATAACTATATTTATTCACGGGCTTTGGGTTCCCAGGCGTTATAAATCACTTAATGCATTCACCTTGTGCGATATTCCGACCATATGTGTGCACATGTTATAAATTTGAGTTTGATGTTGCAATATTGTGGATGCTGATAAGATTTACTATTGAGTTTCGAACGGTCAGTCGGAATTTTAAATCGTCTTTCCATTTGGCGGATATCCTTGTCAAGATGATATAATTCTCAGGAAGCTCTCTAAGTTGCCTCATATTAATTTCATGGTAAGCAACTTCTCAAACGGTCGAAGCAACAAAGCTCTTATTGTTTGACAGTAGAAGAAATTGAATATCACTTAAATGTCACGTTTCACAAACGATTACCACAAGGAAAGCTTTCAAGTGTAAAGACGGTGAGAAAATTAAAATAATTTTTATTACTTTAAAGCATTAATCAAAGTGAATGGACTTATATTACTTGTATCGCAATCGAAGCAAGCGCGAATAAAAACATTATGGATTTATATACCTTATTAATTAATTAATTAATCAATACATATTTTAAGTGCTATTTAAAAATATCAGATATTTAAATGCTAGTTCGAGTTGACGACCGCGTGAGCCCCCATTTTCGTATAACACCATCAATGTGACTGATAAAATTCCTTTCTGCTTAGACACAGACTTCACAGATTTCCGGACAAATTATTTATTTCCGTTGCTGCAGATGAATACTTATATATTATAATACTTCGATGTGATTCTTAATTATATTACGGAAGAATACAAACATTCTGAGCCCCGTATCTATTATATTTCATATCGATATTCCCATTATTAAAGTCAATGTGTAGTAAATACATCACCGGTAAGAAAGGTTAACACAACAATTTGAAAAATACATATATGTACTGTAAGTGTCGCTTAAGCTCGCCAATTAGTAGTTACGCCACTGTTTCCAAGCGTCCAGATTTCGACGGGAATATCTCGATTTAGTAGCCTTCATCGTGCTAATGAGGTGTACGGTTTCTGTTAGATAAAAATTTCAATCCCGAATTTTTCGGGATTACGTTTACTAATCCCGGGATTCATGAGCACCTAAAACTGTCTGGGTTCCCGGGATTGGATTCCCTAGTCGGATACAGATTATTATCCATGAAAAAAAAATTGTGTAACATGTTCTTTTTCAGTTTTTAAAAGCAGGACTTCGAACCGATAACCGGAAAATTGTTATTAAAACTGGAACTGAACCAATTTGAAAATATCGGTTTTATCGGTTCTGTACACATATTACACGAAAGAGAATTTGAATGATTTTTGTGTTGATATTATGTGACATTCACAATTTTTACGTAGAATTTGTTTGGTTGTTTTCACTTGATAATACTTTAATATTTATTCTTTGTTCATTTTGATAATTCATCTGTTAAATTAATACTTCAGATAGTATCTCAAGATAGCAATCTTAAGTCATTATTATGTATTTTGTTTAGTTTATCCCTTCCCATTTATTTGCTATGTACCTTGACTGGAACTCCTATATTTCAATTTGTTTCCTGGTATTATGTACCACAAGTTGAAATTCCCAAACTTTCACCAAATAAGCATCAAATCATATCTTTAATCAATTATTTATGTTGTATTTTTCGTTTGAGTGACAGCTCTTAAATTCTAAATATTTTCTAGAAAGAAATATTTATAAACATAATGTAAATTAATAATCCTCAGGGTAGAAACAAACATTTAAGAGGGTAAATTCAGAAAAAATATTCAGGTAGAATTCTTATTGTAAAATAAGGGATAAACCGATATAAATGTGTAGAACTGAACCGGAATGAAAACCGAAATGAAATGCATTACGATTCGACGCCTTGTTTAAAAAAGCAAAACATTATTTAACAAAATCCTAATATCTTGATGTAATCCTTATGTCACCCTTGAAATAAAATGTACACCGGTAGTCCAAAAATAGTAAATGGTAGGAAAAATGACATTAAAATTAACCAAAATAAAACTACAACTGAAATCAAATAGTCCCAGGATTTGTGCTCATCTCGTGGTGAATTGATAAACTGAAATTTAAACTGAAAGGTTTGTATTGCGGAACATTATGTGATGTATTAGAACCTTCATAAACAATTATTTTAATATTTATTGAGAAAACTTCATTAATTCTTACTATTGCAGTCCTTGTTAAATTTGGCCTTAGAAATTATCAATTTTAAGTCTTTCGCCCTCCGTAATATCAATCCAGTCCAAAAGTTCGTGGAAATTTTGGTTTTTTTTTTAAATAGTGTAATTAAAACACAATTTAACATTAGATTTCGAACCTATCGAAATTTGTCGTTGCTTGACTAATGTATTAGTTAGTTTATCACCAATTTTTCTTAAATATCGGATGCATATTAGTACCCATAGAAAATGAACATCGATAATCAATACAAACGTGCTATGTTATATATTTTTTTATTTTCGATGTGGCGAATCTGCCAGATCTGCAGCGATAAAAATCAATAGTATACATGGTGAACATACTATCAGTGTAGGGACTGCCCAAAAAATGTTTTAAAAATTTATAGTTGGAGAAAGAAGCATTTATGATGAACCCCATTCAGGATGTCCTGCTAATTTTGATAACGACGTTCTTAAAAATCTTGTGGAGTCACCTGTTTTGGTAACAAGGTGACGAAAAATGGATTGTTTATCATAACGCCACAAGAAAAAGACAGTGAACTTTGTGAACTGAAAAAGTGTCTTTACATCCTAAAAATAAACTTTTATGTGTTTGGTGGGGTATTTATGGTGTTATTTATTATGAACTGTTAAAACCAAATTAAACTATTAATGCAGATATTTACAGTGTCGTTTAATCTTAGAATTGATTAAAAAACGCCCGCGATCATAAATTAAAAATTTAAATTCTGTTTTATTTACACCTTTAAAAATAAATCCAAAAATGTGCATAAACTTTTGGACTGTCCTGATCATTATTTTGCTGTGTATTCATTGACTATTGTCATTTGAAGCGGTTACTTTATTAATCACATTATATTCACTTTTTTCAAGTGTCTGAGATCTGATTGATTGTATCGATCCAAAGATTAGCATGATTTTCTGCTTTTGAAGAACATATGCTAAGATGATAAATGAAGGCGGGGTTAAATATCATGTGCGACTCATCCCCTTTAATTTAAAAAATCTCATCCTAATTTGATTATATGTGGAATATAATGGAAAAAATATGTATCCAATTCGAAATCAAGATGTTTCAGATTATAAAATCCATTTATTTGAATGCCGGTCGCATGAGGCCCGCGGACTATTAATTTTAAACTCGCATAATACAGTGCGAAAATATACGACGTGTTACACGTAACACATAAGAGCACCTCACAAACGGGTGATAAACGTTGAAATGTTACGCATTTATCTTAGGCCCTTTGCGCCCTTGTTATCCCGGAGGCATCCGCCACTGCCATTAATTCCGCCACCATCGACCCAATTTGTGGATCCATTCGGCGACGTAACTGTACAACTGAGTCCCCGAAATGCAGAATTTTTGGCTGATTATTTACACACAATTATGGCCGCATAAGTAGGCATTATGCAGAGTGGGCTTTGGGTTTTTAATTAAAGGCAACAACGTCTTACAATGGCCGGCTGAGCGTAAAATCCGTTAACACATTCTGCGGGAGAGCGTGCCCGGGCCGCATTTCATATTCTTGTATTATTTTTTTTTTGCCTGACATACACGCATACTTATGCGGGCATAATTAATGTAATTTGAATGTAATAAGTATACAAATATTTTTAATGCCGCCTTGCTTGACTTTATACGGCCGCATATTAAATTGTAAAACAATGTACCAACATGTACGCTCGTCTGGAGGAAGTCGGGCTAAAAGATGCGAAGTGTTAAATATTTATATGCTCAAAAAACGAGAACTAGTATGAGTGAATATTCATAACTGGATTTTCGGCAGTAACCATGTACGGTCTATAAATACAAGTATGTGATTTATTTCGTGTTTTTTTCCATTTTAAATTTGATATTCGAGTGCTAAATATAACTGGGGACTTTTTCAATTAAAAATGAATAAAATTAGTTAAAAAAATTGATTAAAAAATATATTTACATTGGTATTTTATGCAAAAAATGTGTGGTCTATATGCAATTAGTTGTTATGTTCTTATAAGTTGAGATTTCGATTTTATTTAGATCAAATTAAATTCGATCTGAATTTTTATTCGAAAACGGTTTTTTTTGCACAAGTTTTGATACTTTAGAATCAGTCGATAATATTGGCGATATCGGTATAAAATATGTCAAATAAATATGTTTGAGTAAATATAAAGTTTAACCCTTATAACTCCTATGGCCACTACGTGTGGCTGGTTTTTTCTAGGGCAGTTTTTATGAACTTCAAATAAGATTTTGATATTTTTTTAAATGTAATAATAAAGTGAATACTCTAAAAATACTGTCTTATTGTCTGAACATTAATTTGTCATCTGGAATATGGAAAATAATTGGTTCAGAGGGATTGAATCGGTGCAGATAAAGAGCATAAAACAATAGTCTGCGTTGAGTTGTGGCGCAATGATCATCTTAAAAATGATTTGTGTCTTTTTAAATTTTATTCGTAAAATTCGTTCTATACCTTTTTGATAATTTACAACAGGCTAAGACATAAAATACTATCATATATTTACGGATAGGTTTTACACCAATCCAATCTGCTGGAGAACTCTTGAAAGGGAAATATTTTCTAATTGGCACGATAATGACCTACAAAAATGGTTTACCTAAGCATATAAAAAAAACCAAGATTAGCTGTGCGACGAAAGATAGCCTACAGAAAACAAGATACTTTAGTATTAGCTTGGCGGGACTATAATAGTTACAATGCTCAGTACAAAACATACGTCAACTTCCCAATCAATGAGAAGAATTGCAAGGACTATCTTATACCACTTTAATCAAGATAAGCTAATAAACAAGCCAGTAATCATTTTAGATTACATAAAAATATGGATGGGGTAAACACGGCGGATTAATATGCAACATCATATTGTTTCATGCGAAAGACGTTGATGCAACTTATTAGTAACATTCGCGATTCTACGAAGTCCAAATTGAGACGATTGTCGTCAACTGATCACGTTCAACAACGGTTAGATGGAAGCCCTCCTTTTATTTATAGTAGATCAGGGAGGAATTATAGAGACTGTATAGTGTGTTCAGATCGTGTATATTACATGATCAAAAAATATCATATATTACATGATTACAAAAATTAAAAAATCAAATAAAATGCCCAATATACTTAATAAACGTCCTACATAACAAAATACTATTATTTTTATTCATAAATCCGCAATTTTTTCGTTTTATTCCACACAAACATTTTAAAATTGAAATGATGAGAATCCGGTATTTATAGGATTAAGAAAATAGTGTTTTTTAATGTTAAATCATTCAATTTTCAAGATTAAACTGCAATAGTGTACTACTCGTCAGAACGTACTGTTATAGCAATATTAATTTCTTATGTTGCCACACTCTGCGTTTCGGCCTTCGAACATCATAAAAATCAAAAAATGATCTCTCAGCCGGCTTTAATTATTCCTTATATTAACGTTTGTAATGTTCCTGTACGTATAATATATGCTCTTTAACATAAACACCCCGGGTGCTCCGTATTTAATATCAGCATATATTTGATGCAATGCAAGCAGCATGAGGGATTATTTGTGACTTTAAATGGTTTTCCTATATTATATTTAACTTAATATCAATTTTCACGCAGAATTATTAATATTTGAGCAAGCCTAATGCAAAATAATGCTAAATTCAGCGATATACCAATCTGGAAAATCAAGGATCAATTTTTGTTATATAATTTTTGACAATAAAAGCGCCAACTATATTTCATCCTACGAACTTATTGAGTGGTGTTTTACATGTAGATCCTCTCTGCCATAAAGATTCCCATTCAATTTAATTTATTGTGGAAGGTATTGAATAACCACTATGTATTCTTAAGTATATCTTCAATATATCTCATATATTAGCTGTTAAATGAAGCAAAATTATAATATGTCTGCTTGTTCGTTCGAATTTCGACGGTACCTATTTTCTCGGAAGAGTTGTTGCGATAACGAAATGCCTCAGAATGGACAACTCGGACTCTCGGACATGAGAATAAAAAGGATGAATTTCTTAGATTGATTTCGGATAGCGTTCTTCAGCTATTTTCACACGGACACTTGGTCAATTGTGACGACGGTGGATGATCGATTTTTACACGAGACAACGGTAAAAAATGAATTTCGTGTACCGCTCCAAAGGAGGCCATCGGTCGCATTCTAAATAAAATAGCGAATACGGTTCAGCCCTTTGTGTCGGTAATCTAGCTGAAAATTGATGCATTCAATTTGTATTTAGTTCTATGGTATTGTACACGCATGATGCTTCCTTTTATTCCACGAACGATAAAATTAATTTAGCTCCGGATATGGACAAGTCACGATGAAGACCGACATGATATGAATCGGATCGAACTTGTAGCAGAAAATGGACGTACTGCCACCGATGCAATTTTGTTGTGCCAATACATTTTTAAGGATTCGTTTGCGTGTTCGACTGACGTCTTTAATCCGACTAAGTGTTGCCATGACAACCATTAAAGGCTGACAGCTTCCGTTAGGCGCTTCCGCCCCCGGTTCGGCCGACCGGTTCCTTTAATGGTCGATAAAGCAGGAAACATTAATAAAAAAATAATTTACAATCGCCACATTAAGACGATCGCAATTAAATCCAAATCGATGAAAATAAGCGAGTGCCGATGGAATGCGCAAGGATTCCATCGGAGGAGTCATCAAATATTTTCGATGCTTCCTGTTATATAATATGAAATATATGGTGGTCGTGTCGAACAACCATATATTTCAATTGTAGCTTCATATTGGCGGAATATCTCAATAAAATAGCTCTGAAATCAATTTATGCGATATTTATTCATGAAAGTCACGCCATGGTGCTATTAGTGAATCGCTTTTTGAAGGGGGTCTCGGAGATATTCATCAAATCGTAGATCTGCATTCCGGTATCTATAGGCCCTTGTTTTTATAGCGATTCCTGTTTGCCATCGTATTTCATGTCATCACTGCAAATACTCGTACACGTGTTCATTACCGACATTAATTAACACCGTGGAAGGCTGACGATCTTGGGCCTTTTCTCTCGATTTTGCCACTTCTAAGTCGCAGAAGAACTAGTTATCCGATGGCAATATAAATTCTTATCAGTTCAAGGGTTGCGATGCAAAAATAATTTATAATGCCTTAAATTACCCAAATTTCAAGACAAGTTTTCTCTGATAATATCTGACATATCCCATTTGTATTGATATATTGCTTAAAATATATTAGCACATTCATTAATAATAGTTATTGAATTATATTTGTATACGAGCATCATTTAAAGTTCGAGTTACGTCCAAAATATCAGAGCGGAAGCTTTTAAATATTTTCCGTTTTAAGCGCGTGCATTAAAAGATATCAACGAGCAGATAAGACATAAACCTCAAACGCGGCCCAAGCGAATGAACTCTATCATTAAGCAGATTTTACCACCTTGTCTGATTTTGTCTTGACACCACGAGGAACGTTATTCTTGATTGTGCATCATCAATAAATGTTGCTCAGTCATCATTAGTTTATTTGATTTTGTATCTGCAGCTTTGTTTCTTCCCCATAACAATGGACCGATACCAGATCATTACAGATCAATTAAAACGCTGAAGATTTTGTTACTTACAGCGAGCCGCCAAACTGTGCGCTTTCTTTTGAACTATTCTCGGAAAGCGCTTTTTATGTGACCTGGGAAGAAAATTGTCAAAGAAAAAAGACGCTTCGATGGTAATCATAATACTATCAAGCTTCTTCTCGGAAGTTGACGAAGTTGACTTCATGTATAGACTAATACTTAGCACAATCAAAAGCAATCTCATAACGGAAGCAAATGTATATTGCTTATATCAAAATTTAATTGAATCATCAATACACATAAGTGTAAAGCTAAATTTATCATAGTTTAAAATAAAACAGTATTAATTCTTAAAAAATATTTGTGTTATATGCAGGGCTTCGAACCGTTATTTTTTTCAATTCGGTTTCCATTCAGGTTCAGTTATAGGTAGCATTTATATTGGTTCGGTTACGGTTTATCTGGTTTTCGGTTTAAATCCGGGTGACTAACATAATAATGACTTCAGATAGCAAGCTAAAATGTAACAAGATGAAAAAAAAAATAAACATTACAGTACTCAAACTCAACAATGAACTGTTGGGTTTGAGCCCCTTCGCCGTCTCATGGAGCCCGCAATCTTCGTCTTGGTTGTCTCATGAAACCTCGGATGGGTTTTAGACTTCACGATGCCCACCCATAAAACCCCACAGGGGGGAGCCAACCCTACGCCCGTGGGCTCGCGGGTCACCCTGTGCGGCGTACCCATAAAGGGGTGTGTAGAACAGCCGATTACAGTAGTTGGTAGAGACTGTGTTAAAGGCTCACCACTCCGGAACGGTGACTCGTCTCCGCGGCTAGGCACTAAGAAATACCGAACCAATACGAGTACCACGGGGAAGGAGTAGCCCCTGCAGTCCGTCAAATTGAGCCCCCTTCAAATTGAGGTTGGACTCGTAGTGGCAGTGAACCCGCGGTAGTATTCCCTTGAATTTTAGCTTAACCTTTGTCCTTTCTCCTCCATCCCACCTTCGGGTACACATGGTCTGAAGCTGGTCTTTTCCGCGGAAACCTCGCCTCCTTTGGGGGGCGTGGAGCAAATGGGGTGGGCACCTGGACGCTCCGCGCATAGTGTTTCTCGTGGGGCTAAAGGATCAGTGGAAGACACTCTTTGTGTGGCTAGTCCCCCAATAACTAGCGAACCCCCAATCCAATTAGTTGCTGTCTGATGTTTGTCGTCTTGTCTCATGCAGCCCACCATGATGGGCGTCTCAAGTTGTCCGAGTCGTCAGAGTACAGTCCGAGGGTTGGACACGCCCATGCGTCTCTCATCTTAGCCTGAAGGGTCTCGACGAGAAAAATGGGGGCGTCCGCCCCTCAGTATTGATAGGGTTCCGCAGCCTCGACACGGACCCGCCGAATACGACGAAAATCCTTATTTTATTTCCGTAGAGAAGGCGGTTCTTTATCTCCAGCCGTTCATCAGACACCACCGAAAGGATGATAGGGCGACCACGAGGCAGCGGCTTCCGAATTCAATGTGAAATGTACTCGAAATTAACATACGATGGTAGTAAATGAAGTTTGCACGTCAATAATTAAGCACAACTAGTCCGCAAGGTTTCCTAGAGAGAATATAATGCGTTCGTTCTGCAACCCTCAGGATCTACCCTCACTGCTTGTGGACAACCCCGGCGGTACAAAGCCAAAATAGTATAAAAAACGACCCGCTTTGATGAACAAATCAATATTTAATTAGAGAAATTAAGAGAGAACCACACTCTCTTTAGCGTAAGATGTATACCAAACCGATAAAATCTATATTTGCGAATCGGTTCCTTTCCGGCGAAAATATTATGAAGCTAAGTACATATGATTTTTTCCCTTATATTAAAAAAAAATTAAACTCCAATATTTGGCATATAATTTAGACATATCCATAGTTTGAAAGTGGTAATTAAAAACAGAGCAGAACAAGCTAATTTCAATTTAAATACATATTCTATATCTTCGAGCATAAACGTTTAACAACCCTGATACTCAATTACAAAACTATTCCAAGTCGTCTTTTAAAGAGGCTCAAGAATGTTTTATATTTACAGTTTGCTTTTATCCTATAATCCTATTAGCGTACCTAAATCAGAACGTCAAAGAACTGTCTATAAAATAGCTCGTGTAATTGATTTCACTGTTGGATTGATTCTTTGTAAAATCAGACTTCACAGATGGTGTCTCACAAAAGGCGCTCTTACTATAAAGCCAAATTCGTGGAATCGATTTGGTTAATTCATTTTTAACTGTCGAAGGGCGATCAAGTCTAGTTTTATATATATAAAAAAATAACGATTTTTACCGACAACTGTCTGCAGGTGAAATTTAATTAAGCCATTAAACCGACCGTTAAAAACGTCTTCGTTTAATCGCATTATAAATACCATCGGGATTTTAAGCCAAAACGTTTTGGTTATAAAAGTCATTATGATTGCGAGGATATTGAATCTAGAATAGCTCCAAACATTCCTCGGCAACTGACAAAAAATACACATACAGGTTTTTTCGAAGCATTTTGTCGTAAATTGAATTTAAACTAGTTTTTTTCCGTTTCAGAATATCGCCACATCAATTTCAGTCGGTGAGTTTAATCATTTTACAATAATTGCAATATCGATAGATCCACTGCGATAGGTTTTCTTCGAATCGTCGTTGTTGATTCTAGTAAAAAATATATATAAAACAAAGAAAGACGGTTGTATTGAAGGTATTCGGACGGACGATAGATCAGATCAAGTATAAAGATAATCACATCTCATTATATTCGAAATTGCTTTGTACACTTTAATTGCAGAGATTATTTGCGGATTAACCCTATTATTCAATTGGACGATCTAAATAAGGATTTATTTCATATTATTCAAGAATTATCTAAAATAAGTTCGTTATTAATGTCTTGATGTATTAAGTCTTAAAAATATGACTTCATTGCGTCAATTATTGGTTCAGGAAATACAGCTACATTTAAAACTTATTACATCAGGATATCAATGTAATGGATATTGAATATAGTTGATGATGAATTTATCGTGGAAGCAGGCAAGCGTTTTACGATTTTGAAGAGTATTAGCCTCATAACTTCATTCATCAATTGAATAAGATCGATGAATATTGAATGCATGCTGATAAAATGTATAAGTCCAATCAAATTTGATTTAATTAAAATGAATTTTTCCACTGAAAGACGTCAAACAACAAAAAATTTAGTATTTTACTAATAAATAAACGCTGTTTCTTAGTAGTGATTAGAAAAGATGATGACAAAATTTTATGGAATATTAATATATAATGTATTTGATCATGGTTTTAACAGACATATTTTTCCAAAATGGAAAACGTGAATATTGCTCTATGTTTCGTATTACATGAAAGGGTTGTCTGTACTTAAATTCATAGGATTTTACAGCAATTAAAATTATATTTGAATTATTTGGCAAAAATGTCGATCAATGTAACATTTCTCGATTATTTCTGATACCCAATATTTTTCTAATAAAATATATAGATATAAAAGATTTGAGTTATATTTGGTAATGCAAATCAGATACACAAATGATAATGTTCTTTTTTCTCATGTTAGATTTTATATTAAATGAAAGCTTTGTACAGTGACCCATTAAATACTCCTAAGGATCAGAGAATTTAGATTAAAAAAAATGATTTTCTAAAATATAACTCCTTAACAATCCAACGTATAAAACCAAATTTGGAATGTAATTTTGATTAATTTATTTTCAAATTTTACAATGTTAAAATCAGTGAAAATTAAACTGTGGCTCGTATACCAATAAAAAATAAATATGCTTAGATAAAACGTACGAACGATCATTAATCGAAACGCTAACTGTAAAATATCCTAGTTTTTTTACCCGTTTACTTTATCCAGATTGTAGCTTATCCCGCGATTTAGTGATTGGATTCGTAGCTCAATCATCTTGGGTTCAAATCTACATGAAGTGTGGCTGACGACCACATTTTTAAAACACATATTCGCTATGAAACACCATGTAAAAATGATTGGCAATACTTCCATAAAAGGGATTGCTACAAACCACTCAAATCAAATCAAGATTATAAATACATCTGTGATAAAATCTTAGGAAATCTTTAAAAAATGTGTCTGGATGGCAAAAAAATAGAATAATGAGTGATAAAAAAGGGCACTCTAATTAGGGTACTATTTCTGGTTGGAAACATTTGTATGCACACTTTAAGCTGTTATTTTTACTTTAACTGAAAGCTGTTGATTTTTTCGTGCAAATTTTGATACGTTAAAACTAGTTGATATATTTTATTTAAATAATGCGTGTTAAACATGTCAAATAGATATAAAATTTTGTGTATATAAAATCAAAGTAATGAGAATCACAGATTTATGCAGCCCGTATTTATAGTGTTAAAAATTGCTTTAAGTATTTATCTTTTGAGACTTGAACTATTTCTATATGGATACCTTATCTTTTTCAGTCAATAGAAAAAATGGTCGTTTCCTGGTGTTATTCAGAGAAAATATATCTAGACCCAAAAAAGTTACTGTTATTTAAATAATTTCTTCGAAGTTGATGCTGAAAATGCTGTTACTGTGAATGCTGAGCGATACCATTCAATTTTGAGCGACTTTTTATGACCACAATTGAATTAAATTGATATGTCTGATTTCCAGCAAGATAGTGTCACATGTCAAACAACTTGAGAAACCGTCACAAAAAAATAATCTAAGCGTGCAAGGGTAGTAAATTGTATGATAACATTATTTTTTAATAATCTTTTATAATAACTCTTCAAATATTATTTATAATGAGATGCATGTTAAAATTTAAATAATTTAATAACAAATCCCACACCTTAGACAACCTGCTCCCTATAAATCAAATCTGTATTTTCTTAATAGAAATTTGGCATCCCTAACAGCAGGTGGATCTATTGGTACGGCAGCAATAAGCTGTTCTAGATTGCAGATATAATGTCTGGTTCATTTGCATAGAAATATCAGGCGTTGCTGGATAATAACACTAGTGAGGCAAGCATTCCTAGGACCATGTATTGGCCGTGTAATGAATTATTTTCGTCACAGAGTGTCAGCTCGCAACTGGTCATTTATACGAGTGACATGATCTCAACTCGTGATAGAAGCTAAAATATCGAATACCATTTACATAATTAAGCAAACAAAAAAGTACCAAGCTAAACTTCTTTACTGGGCAAGCAAAAATATTACCACAAGGCGTCTCTAGTAATAAAGACATTATCGAGTGATAAGCAATTAGACATTATGCAAAGTACGGTGTAATGTCGTGCCATGCCGAATGTGTCGAACGTACTGAAATAATTAAACAACCGGAATTCTTTGGCGGTAAATCAACAGATTTGAAGTGACGGTAAACTGAAATTATAAAAGTGCATAAAATTGCTATCATCATTGCAATTAAAATATAATTTATTTTAAGCGCAGTTGTACATTTTGACGAGTTTTTTCAGCGGTAAAGTGCTTCTTAAATTACACTGCGCTCGAGGGTAAAAGCTAATTTAGCAAATCATTATTGTAAGATTATAATATTTTATTCATGCTTGAAAAGCAAACGATTTTTACACACGAATAATTTCATACAAATAAAAAACGACAAATCAGAAAAGCTTCATACTATTTACAATTAGTTTAAAACCGGCTGAATTTTATTTCCGGACATTTCATATGAAAATTTTACTAATCAATATATTAATAACATAATTTGATATCGAAAAAAAAATAACCCTATAAATTTTATCCTTTGACTTAAACCTGTAGCCGGTAGTTTTCGATAAATTTGTTCGAAAAAATTCAGATACACGTAAATCTGTATACTCATTAAATCGTGTTTTCATATTACACGTGTAATCATCCTACTTGTATATCATGAGATTATGACCAGAATGCAAATTTAAAAACCCAAATTATAAAAATACAAGGGATGTTAGAAAGAAACAAAATTCTTAGAATGGAGTTCGGACAATACACTTTTTTTAGTGTTGGGCATTTTAAGTGTCAATGCAATACTCTGATTTGATGATTAAAGAAACGGAACTAAACCGAGCAAAACTCGATAACCAATAAAACCGTTATTTTTGCCGGAGCGAAAATCAGAAATAAACCATTTCCAAAATATCGATTTTTTTGGTTTGGACAAAAGCCCAAATATAGAATAATGGTTCGAAACCCTGATTTAGAATATATTAGGTTGTCCCATAAGTTTCTTTCGCAAATGAACACAGAACTAATCATAGCCATGGTTGAAGAAAACCCGCAATATACTACATATTTGCGAAATAGCTAACATGTTAAAAATTCCACGAACGTCCGTCCATAATCATCTGAAAAAATTGGGCTACATCAATAGTTCAGATGTGTGGCTTCTTCATGAACTGACTGACTCAAATAAACTTCAGCGTATTTCAACATGCGATCTTCTTCTCCAACAACATAATAGCCAACCTTTTTTGTAGAGACTTGTCACTGGAGATGAAAGTTGGATACTCTATGAGAATATCCAACGTAAACGGTCTCGGACCAAGGGTACAGAAGCTTTAACTGTAGCTAAACCTGGCCTACATCCAAAAAAAGTTTTGCTATGCATTTGGTGGGACTGGAAGCGGGTAGTTTATAATGAGCTACTTCACCAAGGTGAAACGATCAATTCAACAAAGTATTATTTCTAACAAATTTTGATGTAATACAAATTATTGTTTATTTTTTTCTTAATATGAAAACGAAAGAAACTTATGGGACACCCTAATAATTTCGATTTTTTGATGGGTTTAATCTTTGGGAAGGCCAATATTAGCAGATCTTATTTTTTTCAATAATTATCAGGCCAGTCCAAAATTTCGTGCGCATTTTTGGGATTTTTTCAACAGTGGAAATACATTTTATCAATGATATATTTTCATCCTCCATCTATAATTTCTCACCATCTCAAAGGCAGCTTTTTACTTTGATTGTTATAGAAAAACACTGGTTTTGAATCAAAAAAACTTGAAAGTCCATTCTGTGCATTCTGTTTAGAATTTTAATTTACGTCTAGAATTTTAATTAATTTACGGGCGTTTTTTAATCAATTCTAAGTTTAAACGATACTGTAAACATCTACATTAATAGTTTGATTTGGTTCTAACAGTTCATAATAAATCACACCACACATATCCATGTTAGGACACACACATGTCCAAGATGTAAAGACTTCTTTGCTTTTTTTTCTTATGACGTTATGATAAATAATCCATTTTTCGTCACCTGTTACCAAAACAGGTGATTCCACAAGATTTTTAAGAACGTCGTTATCAAAATTAAAAGAACGTCCTTAACGGGATTCATCTTAAATGCTGCTTTCTCCAACTATAAATTTTTAAAACCATTTCTGGTGTGTTCTTACACTGACAGTATATTTATCATATACTTTATTAATTTTTATTGCTATAGATCTGGTAGATTCGCCACATGAAAATAGATATATATATATCATAGCACATTTGTATTGATTATCGATGTTCATTTTCTATGGGTACTAATATGTGTCTGATATTTGCAAAAATTGGTGAAAGATTGATTAATAGGCGATGACAAATTTCGGCACTATTTAAATATTTCCTAAAAATGCGCACGAACTTTTGGACTGGCCCGATACGTATATAAAATATTGTATTTCATGTCAGTAAAAACATTTTTTAATGTTCGTGTTTAAACACTGTATAAGCATCATAATCTTGCGTGGTTCTTCTTTGTTACAAAATACGATCAGGATCGCATCATGTTAAAACTTCTTGCGCAAGCATCAGATCCATGTTTCATTTTTTTCGGTGGAATACCCGACTGCAGATAAATATGGTAGGGCGGCCGTCGATCAAGATTATTCCAAATTCTTAGTTGGTCTTGGAACGAGTCGTCAGTGTCGGGGCTCGTCAACATGTTGTAATGACATTCTCATATTCATTCCATGTTTTATTCAACGGGCATACGTCTGAGCCTGTCCTCGGGCTCCGCTAAGTGAGCCATGCAAAACATACACACATGACATCGACAGGATTTGAATAATGCACCTCGCATATTACTGTCTAGCCGGAAAAGAACTCTCAACTACTTCTTATGACTCTTCCATGTCCATAATAACCGATTCCGTGCTCGAAGGCCTGCAATTAAAATGATTTAATGAGCGATTGTGTGATCCTCTCTCATTCTGTGCTAATTGCTCGAGAAGTTGATGACTGGCGCCCTTGAATTTTTATCTGCTTTTTGTAAATTTTCAGACCCCATATACAGAGAATACGTGCTCGATGACTTTTGACTTCAGTCTTATAAAAAATCGTTCAGAAGTGTTTCTCGTCCATAAAAAGATATCGATTTGATTGAACGATATTTGTAGATTATGGAGTGTATGATATAGCTTTCGAGTTGATATTTTTTCAATGGTAATATTTGTTGTATGAGGGTATGCATTGTGATAACGAGTTATCCCATTATGGTTGTTTAAGCTCGGATGTTCATACTTTAGCGTTTGATTTAATGACTCTAATTATCGGCAATAAAACTCAGATTATTATTAGACTTAAACCCAGTAATTGTATTTTTTCAGTTCAATATTTAATGATTAATAAATTCTCGTACTTTCCACCAAGTGCTAACGAGTTACTTCGTATAGAAAATACTGAAAAGTAAGCATTTTTTTCATCTGTAGATTGTCTATATTCATTGAATCATTTCACCCCTAACGGGCAATCAGTGAATATAATTTCCAGTAAATAAGATTTTCACCCATGCTCTGATTGTTTTTTTCATACAATTTAAATTTTAATGATATATGGGGTGCAGCAGGGAAACTTCCTCATTTGAAACCGTTATTTTGAAAAGAGTAGAGTGGCACTCATTTGAAAGAGCAAGATTTAATATTTTCTATTATCTAAGTTTAATAATGACTGTCTTTAAATGTCTTTGTAACATGGAAAAATAATAAAACTGATATATCTTATAATGTTTTATTCATTTTTAAATAAGGTAGTTTCCCTGCCACACCCTATACTACTAATAGTATTCTAAAGATATCCCACCATATACAGCAAAGGATCCTTTTCATCGTTAATGATGATTTAGGAGTAGAATTTGTCTTATGTACAGCCTCTTTCTCATCGGAAACCATAATTTTATCCAGGTTTCATACATGAAGAATCTTCGCTGTTCTAATGCGGTTATCGAAAATCCATGGGGGTTCTAAAATTCTTATTATATTAAATTTCAAATATTCAATTTATCTCAATTCAATTTACTGTAGAATATAAATATATTACTTTATGTAACAATTTTTTGGAATATTCGTTAAGGATCTATATTAATAATTCAGTAGCTCATCGCCAAATTTTTAGAGCTTTGCTAATTTAAAGTTCATTCTAATATGTATAAATATTGACACTATCTTTCCTAGTATTATAATCACATGATTCTTTCCCAACAACAATTTGTAAAAGCCTACAATATCATGCAACACTAACTGTGCATCGATCATGATAAAAAATAACGCACACAGTTCCTCTTGAATTCCAAAAATGCCAACAACAAATTGTTTCCATCTACATTTGGTAATCGAGCAGACTTCTAAACATAGGTAGCATTTATTTATAATTTCAGAACACTGTCCAAGAGAGCAAGACTCGTTTTACGGGATTGGTATTAAACAAGAATCTCAGCCTAATTTCGGCGATTTATCGAATTAATCAACGTCGAATATATTAACACCGTACCCGGCGGCAATGCTCTCTTAAAAAAGTAGAAAATTTTCCAACGAAAAAATCTTTTAAAAAAAACCTACCATGGATTTCGAAACAATACGTAAATATCTCCTGGTGATGGCTAATTTTAGACGTGCGGATAAAATAAATTATTACATTAGCATGCTGATGTCAGGCGAACCTTGTCAGATTCTTGGCGGATATGGTCAGGCTGTGGGATCGGTTCGATGATCAGTAGATCTCGTCTCTTCAGATGGGAGACGAGATAAGACCATGTTTGATGGACTTGTTGCAGGAGCAGCGGGTAAAGCGCTTGGGGACCTAGCCAACTACTTATTCAAATTCAAGCTTGACGAATATGTTAATTGCGGAAGAAGCTTATGGACATATGCTGGATAGATACTTGTAATATGGAAGTAATTTAAAAGCAATAGTAGCCATCTACAGAATTAATTTGTCCTTAAAATACTTGAATTTTCCACAATTACAACAGTACACGAGGCGTCATATAAGCGCCAATCAAGGTCATATAAACGCAAAATTTCTCAGAGTGATGCTCGTGGTTTAATTGCAAAAAACGCATTGTCTCTGGAAAAACATTAGGGCTTCATAAAAGCGTAATACATAAGCATACCAAGGTTGTCAATAACTTTACTGAAGACAATAAGAGCTATATCAATAAGAAAACTTTGATTACAGTCCAGTCAAATAATAATCTTTGGTTAATATTATTTTCGTACGAATCAAATAATTTAACTAAATAACAGCTCGTCTATACATAATCATTCAGGATATTTAAATTTTTATAAGTTGTTGATATATTGTTTAATTACACGTCGTCAAATATTGACACTCCGCTTCTGAAGATGTTTAACTCTGAAATGTGCTAATTAGTTTTGGTTAAAAGTCGATCAATCATCATTGATCATGTGAGAGTACTATATTGATAATTATCGATTTCGAAATTTTGCTGAAAACAAATTGGATTATATAAGATAAATCATTATGCCACCAACATATGAAGAAACACGAACAAAACGCTAAATCTTGTACGATTGAATTTCCAATGAAAAAAATTGCCACATGGAAATACATCGAGATTAATTCATGTGTATTAAAAAAAGTTGTCTATCCCATGCAAAAAAAAAACACTCTCCAAAGTATTTATTTCAAATAACAACTTTATATGTAAATACGAATATTACAATAATTGAAATGAGTTTTTTGAAATTTTGACGGATGGCATAATCGTAGATTAGGCATCCGTTAAAAGGCGACAGGTCCGGTTTATGATGACTTATTAGGAGTCGTTCGGTCTAGCTATAAAACCAGTAGTCCAGTACAAATAAATAACATTTAAAAAAATGGTAATATTCAAATTATCATGGAGAGCATTTGGTTCCACCGCGTATCACAAACGCAAGTCCACCCATGGAAAGTTTGATACTTATTATGACAATTGGGTTTCTTCTTTCGAATTCTTCAAAATTGCAAGCCTGATTGAGTGCATGTAGGTGCGAGATAAACTAGTATGGGGGTGCTAGGAAATGAGTAGAAAATGTAAATGATAAAATGTCGAGTTAATTAAGGTGGGAGGTGCTCTAATCTGTACACGGCAGCTGCGATGGCTATCTCAGCTCATGATTGGAGATCGAGCCAGTGGTTATCAACTTTTATCTTCTTTGGATAGCTCATATGAAGCCGGCAATGAAATTAACTGCAATGGGCCGTAAAACCGCTTTATTGATTTTACCATTCTTAACGACGTCGTCATGGAGTAAGTATTGAGGAATGCTTAAAAATCAACACAATTCCTGGGATACATCAATGCAAATGATTGCAGTTTATTTACAAAAACTCAAATTTCTTAATCAGTCAGTCTAATATGAGGGTAGGACTTAATGATTAAGAAGTTTCTTAAGGTTGTTTTACTATTTTTGGCAATTTTTTAATTCTTTTAACTGCCAGCAAATTTAAAGACGTTAAAAATTGCGTTAAAAGTAATTTGACTCGTATATTTTATTGTTTAAACGGGACTTGTGTGTCCTAGTAAATGCATGTGTACCATATGCTGTCCTGCGGGATAATTGTTTATTTAGGGTTGTTTCAATTCGTTAATAATATTAATTAATTACAGTTTATTTAAGAAAATAGATTCAGTTACGTAGCAAAAACTGTTCAATAGGCAACTCAAGATTCACCAATGTGTCTTTAACATGTTAACAGCGGGTCACGAGAATTCTCATGTACGCAAAGACTGTACATAAACTGCAGGACACAAGAAAAATCATTCAAAAAATTTACTTATTTGCTAAAATGTATCATTCTCAATATACATGTCACGCCAGCAACCCTATAAATTATCGCCCGATCAGTTTACTTTCTGCACTAAGCAAAATATTTGAAAAACTTATTCTAAATAGACTGGATGAACTTAGTATAAATGTTATTAATAATGAGCAATTCGGTTTTCGTAGGAATCACTCTACGGCTCATCAGCTGACCAGACTGACTGAACACATTACTAGAAACTTTAACATGAAGAGAAGTACCGGTATGGTACTTCTCGACATCGAAAAGGCATTTGACTCTGTCTGGCACCGCGGTCTGATCCACAAAATGATATCCCTTAAGTTTCCTACTTACCTTATTAAAATGATCCAATCCTATCTGTACAAAAGATCATTTTCGGTAACCTTAAACAGAGCAACGTCAACTTCCCAGTCTGTCTCAGCGGGAGTTCCTCAGGGCAGTATTTTAGGGCCTCACCTGTTCAACATTTACTTACACGATCTACCGACACCGTCCCCATCAAACGTAGCACTCTACGCCGACGACACGGCATATTATACCAGCTCTCGGAGCAACAAGCTATTAGTCGGAAACCTCCAACGATCGCTAAAAGCTGCATTTAAATATTTCGATCGTTGGAAACTCAAATTAAATAAAGAAAAAACCGAAGCTATCTTGTTCTCCGTGAAACGGAAAAATCTTCGAATTGACCCAATAGTCGTCGGGTCCAGCTCTATCGAGTGGAAACCCCAAGTGAAATACTTGGGGGTGACTTTAGATAGAAGACTGAGGTGGGGAGCACAGGTGTCGGTGACTCGTGCCCGCGGATTAGCAGCTATGGGGGCGCTGCACTCCATATTTCGTCGGCGCAGTGCTCTCTCGGCCTCTAACAAATTTTTATTATACAAAACGCTGATTCGACCTACACTCACATACGCCGCTCCCGTCTGGAGCAATATATGCAACACCAACTACAATAAACTTCAAATCGTACAAAACAAAGCCATAAAAATTGTTTTCAATACATTTCCATACACTAATCTTAAACGTTTTCACAATAAAATTAAGCTTCCTCTTATAAAGAATTTTTTTCATAAGCTAACACTCAATTTTTACTCAAAAATTCCAAATCACACCAATCATCTCATATCTACACTCGGCGAATATACCACTCAAAACAATAATTTTAGATACGTTCACAAAATGCCTAAACATATTTTACTATAGTTGATAGTCATGAATGCGCGACGTATGAAGGATATATGATTGATTGATTAAATTATTTATTTTTGTTTAGTTTGTAAGATAGTTTTTAAGGAATGTCGCAAAGGGGTTTTAAGTCTCCTATTTTTCCCCCTATATATATACAAAAATTAAATTAACTCTTATTATGTAAAATTTATTATAACTAAAATATATACTTGTAATTAAGATAAGGATAGTAATCTAAGACTTAAATTGTTAATCCATTTTTATGTAATTGTGTATATTGATACACCATTTTACCTTGCTATATTATATTTATTGAATAAAGGTTTATAAATAAATAAAAAATATACATGTCACAAATAAATGTTAAATGGAGAATCTTTAGTTGCTGAATTATTTTTTCACAAACGACACATATTTTGAAATTGAATATTGATTTAGTTTTACGTGAATCATTGTATCTTTCGTTTCAGTTATTTAAAATAATAATTTAAACTTTTATTTGTATTATAAGATGATTTTTAATATTTCCCTTACTATGCTAAAAATATCCACCGGTGATATGTATTTGGTACACCACCATTACTTTTATTGACTATAGTTGATGTTTAAATGACACAACTTTTGTAAGGGCTGAGAACATAAGACAATTTAAGTAATTAAGTATTTTAAGATTGTAATTTTGTGTTTTGATACTTTTGAGTGTAATCTGCAGATATTGGTGAGTACAAATAAAAAAAATATATTAATATTAGTTCGAAAATGATGTATATTTTAGTGAGAATTAATAAAAATAGCATTGCGAAAAATCGCTCGCTGTAATTGTGTTAACATTAAAAATTAGAATTTAAAAAAATATTTTTTTTCTTTGAAAAACTATGGCAACTCACCATATTACGAATATAAAATTAAAACTGTTCGGCAAAAGTCAAATTTAATCTGCCAAGTGCCAATCTGGTTAACAACTACCCTTCATTTATTATTTCTAGAAGACATATTGAATATTGTGAAGAATCGTATAAACATATTATACTTATCACCTAATTTAAGTACACTTGGGTTTATTTTTATGCGAATTTGAAGTTATGCGATTTTCAAAAATAATGAAACCTATCCATCATTTTTCTATTTCTATTGAGAAAACTTTTTTATGCGAATGCGCATAAAAAAAATATAAAAGCCATTCACATTTAGAACATCTAAAAGTAAAAATAGTGTTTCTTTCATCCAACACGACATATTTAATTCAGGCACTAGATCAGGGCATCATTTATACTTTTTAAAAGTATTTATATTAAGAAACTTGAGAATGAGTCATAAAAACTTCGACATTGTCAGCTGAAATCATTACTTTGGCAAATCAATTGGTGGAGAAGGCATTGATACTTTTTCTCAAATGATTTCAATGAATTGCTTTACTGTATAAAAATTCCTGCCCCTTTTATTGTAAAAAAATTACAAGAAGCTAGTCAACTTTGCATTAAATTAGAAAATATATTTATTTTACATGACTCAAATTCTGAACGAGCTTTCAAATTCCAGTACGAGCTTAAGAATCGCATGTCTCCATATCACGAACTACGTAAAAAAATATTGGTTAATCTTTGCAAAGTTTTTTTATGCGATTTTTGCTACATTTCATCACATTGATTTGAAGTTATGCGGTTTTTAAAAATAACGGATCCTATCCTTCAGTTTTATATGTAGTTCGCACGGTGGTATGTTTTGTATTATGTTTGTATATATTTTGATTTTTAAATACGAGTATTCATTTATTCAATTTTAAGCGTTACAAAGCTTGCAAAAGTGGGTATGAAATTTGGCGTTTAAAATCTGTACTAAATATAATCAAAAATGTCATGGTTTTTTGTACTTATTCTGTGTTCCATGTATCATTAATGTTGTATTGATTTGTATATATGAATATAATAATGGTTGAACACTCCTGCAACAAGTACATGCTGTTTTATGAGTGCATTACTCGACTAAGCATCGAATAAAATAGAACTATTAAAAACACTAAAATCTTCATTTAATTCCCCACAAACAAGATTTATTTCTTGGCCACAGACCGTAAACTGCGCTCGCAATAACTTTTAATTAATAATTAAAATAAATAAGATTGATGAAACCGTTACTTCTACCGTTCCAAGATACGTCGGAAAGACCACAGACAAAACCCCATCAAATCCAATCACAATGGCAACATTTCATTAGTAATTAATACGCTGCGTGGTGTTGTTATATATCGGTATTTAATGAACGCCCGATTTTCAATAAGAGAGCCGCTATTTTTCATGTTTTTTAACGCCTATCAATTTCCTGATCAAATTAAATAAGTTTAGATGCGGCTGCTTAGAGAGGCTGGAATCAAAAGCAACGCAGGTCACCATCGGGTCACATCGATTAATCTTCAAATTGAATTAAGCCCGCCATCGGACGTCACAGCTCCGACACTATTAATCTCGTCTCATTGTTTTATCGAAGCTATACGTAATCATGTTCGATCATTCTTATTCGATATGAAAGCCTTCGTACCGGCAGATTCGTTCCTTTCACGAATCAAATCAATCGGGCAGTATTTGTGAGGATGTTGCATTATCTAAAAACGTTAATACGGCCAATGGCGCACGTATAACTGTCGTACAGTAGCAGACATGCCTAATGATTCAACAAATTATTTTCGCATCGATGTAAACCCATTTCATGCGGGACATTTTTTAGCGAGCACCGAATTTAGGATGCAAATTAGTTGCTATTAATTCAAAGGCAGGGTGCATTCTGAATTAGTGAAAATTAATAAATGGACGCATTTACGATAATTTTACTATAGATTGACGGTAAAATTGTGAATACTAGGGGGGTAAAAATAGAAGCAAGTGCTTATTATGATAATGGTTGTATCAAATTTGTACATCCAGAAGCATAGAATAATTTACGCCCACACTTTACGTCGGTCGAAATTCATGGGAGACAGTTATTAATTAGGTGCCCCTGAAATCAGAGCCTACGGGCATACTATTTTATGGGTGTTGAAAAAAAAAATGAACCAGTCGATTATATTGTGGCCTCCATGTTAACCCTTTCGGAGCCGATTTTTGTACACTGTCACTATTTTATTTTGTTGAAAAAAAAAATGCATCCAATCAATATGTTATCGGAATAATTTGCTTGGGTGAGTTTTCTATAGTGGTTTTCATATCGTTGGTGGTATTTTGATTGTGTTGATATCACATAGCTGATCTATTGTATTTTACTCCATTCCAGTTTATATATCTTCTCTTCAGAATGCTTGAAAAATTACTAGTTATTAACTATATCGATATATTTTAGAAGCGTTTCTTCCGAGCATTGAGCAATTATAGAGATCACGACTAGACAAAATGGGATAATAGAAACGGGTTTGAACTATCGAAATACCGGATTCCATTGGAGGCTTCGCCGTTTTGTAATTCCGAATCGCCGACCACAGGTCAGCAGGACATATCAAATTGCTGTACCTTCATTCTGCAGACAGACTGACAAAAAGATCTTTTCTCCTGTCAAGACGGACAGTTTGTGCTACTGACGTCTGACGCACTCCCCCTTTTTTTTGGCCGTCCATTTTTTTCTTCCTTTGGTTACCTCACCTATATCGGCGGCTACTTGAATGTTAAAAAGAATACGTAATGAGCTTTAATATTCATCATCGAGAAGGCTGCGTAGACGAACAAAAAATGCCTTTGTATGTTTGTTGTATGCGTTGATGATTAAAAAATTTGAATGTTGACAGTCGACATTGAACATCAATGAACGCTGAGTTTGACATAACATACAAAACATTGCATATTGACGACATAGCTTGTAATTTTTAAGCACTCGTGGGTGTACCATCACTTTATGATCAATTAATTACAATCCTAGTGTCTAGTTTAGATTTAGCTAGGGATTTGAACCGGAACTGAACCGAAAACCGTAAAAATCATTATTTTATTATAAATAATATTCTATTAGAAATTCAATAACAGAATTGCAAATAAAGCATATATGTGCGGGCATACTCTTCAAAGGGTTAAGAAATTATATTTTTATCATATTATATATTTTTTAAACTTAATAATTACATTACCTAAGATATGTGTATAAAAATATCCTGAATTTGGAGGACTAATTTAATCTCAAAAGGTTTTTTTCTGTTTTTCCCAACTCCTCCTCACCATTTATTTTTCCCAACTTTGAGAATCACAACCTTAAATGTTACCTCTAAAATTCTGAACATTTTTTAGAAATATTAAATATATAAAATCTCTATAAATAAAAAGGAAATTCGACGCTTACGATAGAAATAGAAATTGAAAATAGTACATGAATTAGGGAAAGGAGGCAAAAATGTTGAAAATTATGCTAGAAAATGTGTTTCTTAAACTTTTTTCGGAACGAAAACCGAAACAAAAATCATTTCGATTCGAAGCCCTAGATTTAGAAAACCATTTCGACGCGTTGATCAAATTATTTTGTAATTTATTTATATAGAGTGTTTTGCATATGGATCGACAAAATATTTTTGGAGATTAGGGGAATCCTTTGCTATATTTGCAAGTGTCAAAATTTTCGAAATAGATTTTTTTTCAACATTTTGAAAAAATATCCAAAATTTCACTTTTAAATCGTCACAACTTTTTAACCTATAGTCGCACAAAATAATAATGTTTTTGTATTTTGCAATGCATTTTTGATCTAAATAATTTATTATTTTATGCAATTGACTTAAAGAAAATTACTTTTGAGCTTATAAAATCACAAAAAATGTGCAAACGAATGAAACATGTCAATTTCTAAATTCTCTAAACGAAAAACTAACAACTGTTTTGAACTTAGTTTAGTTTTAAAAATATTTCTAGTTCAAACCCTTTCCAACGATAAACTTGAAGAGTTACCAGTTTGCCAAGATCAGGGTTAAGAAAATACTTTGTATTTTTTTATTAAATAAAATTGGTCCAAATTAGCAAATTGGCATCCCTAAAAAAAAATTTTCGGTCTATGTCCAAAACATCATATCTGTATTCAGATTTACCATGATTTCCAGGCTCTGAAAAAGTGAATACTATTAGTAACTGGATTTGCAACAATACTCCAAATTCCAATTCAAATAATCGCATCAGAATTTAGCCTCGTGTGAAACAGCAATGGGAAAGCATCATATGAAAACATAATTTTCTTAGAAAAGTCTTCTATGGAAATTGTCTATATCTAATGACGAATATAGCATTTTAAGAAGAAGATATGTATAAATAAGTAATTGTATATAAAAATTTCTTGCCGTCTTTTAAATTGAATATAAGACAATTATTTTGTTGTAAGGGTTGATTAGGACATTCATAACAAAGCTCTCTTTTCAGATTTCTCAATTTTATCATATTTCTCTATTTTTATAGTAAATTTAATGAAATAATTTCTCGAATTAATGAATGTTAAGACAGTTATTCTTTCTTAATCATATGATTTTTTATAGCATATTCCGATCTTTCAGATTTATAGATATGTGGATTTCTTCCCCACAATCTGGATTTTAATGCGATTCTTCATAGTTTGATTCAATAACTCAAAGAATCGATCTTTGAATACCTTTGGAATATATTGTATTGAGTAAATCTAAGTCCAATTAAGTTTTATAAATGAATTAACGCCTACATCGCCTACCATGTCTGCCTTTGCAGTCCCATCAATCTATGTATGCATATTATAACGACTTAAATTAATATCACTTTTATATAAACGATATATTCATATAATAATAATTTTTTTAAATCCAATTTAACGAACGATACGAATTTCTAAATACACGCTTTGATGCACACAGATACATTCGGTCGTCTGAAATATTTACGAGTGTTCATGGCGTACGTGTTGTGTTCGAAGAGTGGTCGTGTTTTTTTATTGTTGAACGCAGCCTACCTCCTGCAGTTAGCAAATTAGTTTGAGTTACAGATTAACGATGACATTGGCTATTCTGTAGATATAAAGCCTTTGAAATTGTACGTGATATCGGCCATCGAATCTGATCGTTCTTATTTATTAAGTGCCTCTGAATAGCCGAACCGAAACGATTTTGGTGCCATACCGATCGTCGATATCACTCCGTTGAGCTTCGGTAATTAAAATGGATCGGAAAGAGCTTTTTTTTTATTTAACACGCGCAACAAAGATGAATTTTACTATAGAGAAACGTGTCGAATAATAGTCTATAACATTCTAATAAAATTGGATAACTAGACTCCTCTAAGTACTTCGAGATGAACTTTTCTTGTCACTGAATGTTAAGCAAAAGGTTGATGATAGAACTATCGAAGTCATGGAGTCATGGAAACGCTATACGAATTTGGAATGTATTAATTTTATAACTTCAAGCATCAAAGAAATCAGACCGTCGAAACTAAAACTATACTGACTTATTTCAACGTGTAAATCTTATCAAATCAGCTAAAAACAGAGCGGATGCAATTATAAAAATAGGTCTATAAGAGGTGAAAACTTTAACGATATGACTATCGAGGGTATTCAATAATTACTAGCAAAATAAGATATTGATAAAATAAATTCGATTTAAATAGCATCTAAGCTCAGTAAAAATTCAGATAATGTTAGTTTAACATGTTATCAAAACAATGAAGTTATTAAGCATTTGGAACAAAAAACACATAGAAGGACAATATCGACGTGTAAACATTTTCTTTTTAATGAGTAAATTTTGCATTATGAAACTGTATATGAGGTATCATATAAATAACATGAAAAATCTGAAACATATTAAATAGGTCGGGTATAAAAGAAATGGGGAGAGCTACGGTGGTTAATTTTAGCTTGAGTTTCAGTCTAAACTTAGTCAAAGCCAACTAAATATTGGGATCCGACCGAAAGTCTTGGCCGCGGGAATGCTCGATCTACCGGCGGCTGGTTTATCTAATCTCGCAACAGTGGTATTTATCTAGGCGCAATAATAAATATTTAAAGCTAACAATTGTATATTCATGTCTAAAGCATAAATAAAAGTATTTACATGGTCGAACAATTGGATTCATATATTTAATGAAAATGCTTCCATGGAAGGAAGCATCAAGTTTAAAAGATAAGCCAAAGACAAATACACTTGGGTCTGTTTTTATGCGGATCTTTTTTATGCGAATTTGAAGTTATGCGATTTTCAAAAATTGTGAAGCATATCCCTTATTTTTTAATAGAGGACAAAGGTTTTTTTATGCGAATGCGCATAAATAAAATCTAAAATTAGTACTAATGCAAGTTACAACCGTTTGGCCCGAATGTAATTAAGATGGCAAAATAATAAAATTTCGACATTGTCAGCTGTAATCATTACTTTGGCAAATCAATTTGGTGAAGAATGATATCGATGAATTGCTTGAGGATACTTCCTTGAATGACGATGATATTATTTTACATGGCAGCGAAAAAACAGAAGACGATATTGAAGTGAAAGAAACTCCTACCCCACTGTAAAAATTATACAAGAAGCCAACTTTACAATAAATACGAAAATCTATTTATTTTACATGACTAAAATTCTGAACGAGCTTTTAAATCCCAATGAGAGCTTAAGAATTGAATGTGTCATTATCTCGAACTGTGTAAAAAAAGAGTGATTAAATCGATGAATAAATGTATGCTGACTTATCGTGTAAAATAGACTTTAATAAAGCTATTCTAAGATATAAATATGTATTGTGTTTCTATTTATGTGATTTTTTTATGCGATTTTTGGTACATTCTATCACATTGATTTGAAGTTATGCGATTTTTAAAAATATTGGAATCTATCCCTCATTTTTCTAATGCTGCACTGCATATGAGTGGATTTCTACCAAAATGCATTAAATTTGAAAGATTTTATTAGAGATCTTGATAGAACAAAAAATGTTAATTTCTTAATTTCAAATTCATCTTATTTTAACTAAAGATACGTCCCAAACTTATGTGTTGCTTAATTAATTACAAGCTAGAAAGGGTTAATAATAAATTTTAAATGTTCAATCAATAAGTTTCGTATTTCAAAAACGAATAGAAAGGGTTAAATTTTAAATGTTAACCATTTTTCTAGCTGTTTTATTTCAATTACATACTAAGATAATAATATTTATATGAAACACTTTACTATTTTACATACAATTTTTTGTTTATCAAAATTTCTCGAGATATTTCAGAAATAAAATCGAGGATTCTCATTTCTTGATATAAGAATTTATCATAAATAAAAAACATCGAAAAATCAGAATGCCTACATTTTATCCCTTTTTCCCTTATATTTTAGATTTATGACCAATTGATTTATTTATTTATTTATTTTATTTATTTATTATATGGAGGCTATTTGTATAAACTAAATATTAATATTTAATAATTATTTTAGGCATTGTCCATAAACGCCGTCTTTACTATCTGTACAGATTGGATTCATTTGTATTGCCTTAATTCATCATAATGTTTTTCTATTTGATACATTGAGCTATTTTTTAATGAAATTATGGATTTTATTAGCTTATGCAAATGATTCAATAAAAATGCCTAGAATCAAAGTTATTGCGCTTCTAAGACTCCTCAGTGAATTGCCGCCGTTCGATTAGTTCAATTAATCAATTAGCATGATTAAATGAGCCCACGTGTATATGTGCGTGCCTTTGCTCTATATGGCCACGATTTACATAAATAGCACCAGAGATTAACATAAATATTAGCCGAAACTACTGATTTTTCATGGTCGGCCGTGTCATCAGAGATGACGTTAAGAGATTTAATCGGGCGGGCAATGAAATTAAACACCGCCAGTGGCTCAGAACGCTGTTCTCGTTGCTCCGTACGTAATAATTGAAAAGCCAAAGGTAGCATTCCGTGGTTTCGAACCGGTATACCTTAAACCGAGACCACTTATCACGAAACTAACTTAAACAATGATAGATGGCCGGCCTGAAATGATAACCATTCCGAGTCATTACTATGAAAAACACTATCTCCCCGGCCACCCAATGCGATTTCGGACTCTTTCTTAGACAACGCAGATCTGCTAACAATATTGCCTAATGCCTCTGAGGTCAACGATTCGATGAGCCGACTTGCGAAAAAAAAACCGTTTAGAAGTCTATTGTATCAGAATGGAATAGCATCGCATTTACGTCATGGGGATCAAAGTTCTTGGAATTATTATCGAGATTAGCCAGATTTTATTGTTACACATATTAACCTTTAGCCCAATATGAGCATACTTATATTTGGATACACAAACGAACGCTGCTCGTAGTTAAAATACAGAAATCGTAGTCTGCTTTGATACGTGAAGGAGTCACTATGGGTCAGATTGATGTCAGAATATCTAAGGTTGTATTCGTAGTTAAATAGCGCAGAATATGTTTATAAGGATTAAATGGTTTTTAACTCCAAATCAATTTGCTTAATACATAATAATTTTAAAAAAACGTCTGATAAAATATTGGCCTTGTCAAGCTTTTTGTGTTTTGAATATACTACATAGTTTGGGTTCTTCTTTCACCTGTTTAATCTTCAGACTTTCTATATATAGCATATCATATCATCAGATAAAGATTATCAGTACATATTATCTTTATCTACAATAGAGATATCTTTCTTCCAGCTTTGGAAAACTCTTTTTGGAAAAACAACCCTATAATCACATACAGAGGAAAGAGCTAAGAATTTATAAGATAAAAATCTATTTATCTGCTTTTTTTGATATCACACAGACATTTGACAAAATATAGGATCCGGATTTAATCTTTAAATTAAGGGGAAAATTACCGTTGAATTTCTACTTTGTGTTTGAATTCAATCTTACAAATATGTGCAATATACCGGGATAAATCAGATTAATAAAGTAATTGATGAACAAGAAATAATAATGGTTGACTTCACTATAGCCTCTCAATTACTTCAGCATGATCTCAAAAACCTACAATATGAATTCGCTTAAAATTTACCACATTTTGCGATATTCCAATGAAAAAATCATGTTGCAGCAATATTGTTGTCAGATATTTTACATTTTTTATCGATGCTTCTAAATACACAGATAATATAATTGGAAGCCTTTAAAGGCTCTCATCGTATTAATGCGAGCAAATAATACTCGTTGAAGGTATTAAAGTTTTATGAAAGTATTAAAAGCCATAAGCGCTATTTTGATGCATACAGGAGCTCGGAAATGTTGATGGCAATGATGGCTCTTTGGTGAGTGCTGGTTGATTACACGTATTGGCTAGGCCATGTTTAAGGATCACTTGAGTGTAATTCTATATTGCTGCTTGAAGACATTGACAGCTTGACATCTATATCATTAAAACTGTAATGGTCTATCATCGTTCGGCAGCCAATTGTGAAAAACAGATCTTTCAGTATTGATTGATCAAGAGTTGATGTGAAAAATGTGGATCTTAAATAGCGATCTGCTCGTTTTAATTTGATTCACATTGTGTGTTCACACTCAAATGTCTTCGATTAAATTGCTCAATCATAATAGCATATCATTACAATTAATACAAGAATGAATGCTTTTAAAGGCGCTAAAAACGTCCAACATTCAACGATAGTTTCATTGCCAAAATTGTTAGATCTTTTATGCCTAATTTCGATTTTTATAAAAATCGAAGTTGTGTGTCCATCACCCTGTAAAGCAATTATTTTAATTATCGAAAGTAACCACTGGTGCAGGTGGATGACCGACATTCGTCAGCATGAAAGTCGAAAAGCCCTTTGAAATCGAATAATATAACAAGAGCAGCGCAATTATTTTCCCTGTACAATTTTCACAAAATACTGGCAAACCCCTTAAAACACGTTTTTGAGCACGAACACGAACGTTTGACGATGTATTCATAAATTTAATTAAACAGTGCTTTCGTTCGACATTCATATCATTAAAGCCTTCCTTTTTTATTAGATATAGCAATTTTACAGCGAACTGTTGGCTGATGTTTTTCCCGGAATAAAATGTATGTATTGATCTGCACCAAACACATGATTGATAAATCATGACCCGAACAAATTTATATTTTCTGATGGCTACTTTTTATTCCAAATTATTGTCGGTTTGTTCTTTTATACAAATATTAATATTTTACTTGTTGATAGATAATTGAATCGTGAATGATCTAAGAAGATAATTTCCATGGGAATATATTTCAAGGTAGACTTCTTGCAATCATGATCGCTCAATATAACCAAATTGATAGCTATAATTGCATGAAATTAAAAATATTTATCCTGTCTAAATAAATTTAAAAGTTTAGAGTGTATGATAGTAGTGACGGAGATAATCGATGGAGAGATGGAGGGTTCTTGATATTAATTTCTTGAGCGTCCCATATGTTAGGCATTTACTTCTACATAGGTGTACCTTCAACTATTAGGTCTACGTGTACTTCTATACTTCGCTTTACGGCTTAGATACATTCCAGAAAAGTTGGCCGTATAACAAAGAAGCTAAAACTAAACAGAAGATCGCTAACAATACAGCATTATTTGATCGTATAACGAAACATAGATGTATGCCAGAGTTATTTTCAATAAAACCAACAAGATTGTCCCGAGTCTTTTAATTAAGCTAGACTTTTTTAATTAAGGTACTCAGTTTTTATAATTATTCGATTTATTTACTTTTGATATGTGCATATGGATGCGGTCCTTTTCAGTTTAAGAATATTGAGAGAACCCTAGTCCCAGGGCTATAACAGGGCGCAACTGGGCTTAGATCGTGAGGCGTCTATTCGTCATATCAGCAGTCCGAAAATCGGACCGGTTGGATACATAGACCTTGTGGCCGCTCCGTTCTCTTTTAGGGCTGTTTGCGGCATTTTATCTGTACGATCACGGAAGCTCTTTAGTTTTAAGTTATAAAATCTGTCTAGTTTCTACCCCGCATTCAGAGCGCAAGTAGCTTTGCGGGCGTTGATATTAAATTCAAATTTTGTACTTTTAGCTATGCACTTTTGTTGAGCAGGTTGGCATGGTATTTATTGGTCCCGAATAGTGGGACTAATAAATAGCTCGGGTCAGTGAAGGATCCCCATGTTCCTTTGTCTTAAATATATAGTGATGAACCCATGTGTTGTCCTAAATTGATGCAAAAACGACATTATTGCTATGAAACATCGTCAAACACTCGATTGAAACTTGAATGCCACTCTAGAGCAGTACACAAGGTTTATATAAACCGTTGAAGATTAAAGAAACATCACTCTGAAGAGATACACACACATAAAGGTTTGCACTTGAATTAATTTCCAAGTTTGGAAGTACTTATCGATGCGAGTAGTTATTTTCACTTATGAAAGGAAATAAGTCTACAGCCAGATCCAGCATAACGATGCTCATCTTGGGTCAGTTTTGTGTCGGGTCAGATGCCAAGTGTCAGGAAGAAAGCATTAAAATTCGAGATATCTAAGAAAGTGCTCAGAGTATATATTCATTATTTGAAATACGATGTCCTTTTATGTGGTATGTAGAAATCGTGATTGAAATACCATCAATTGAGAAATTAGATATTTTCTTTGCCCTAATGCCGCGTAATAGTGAAATCGTAATAGGAATTGCGCCTTTCAAGGGTTGAATGGGTCTGAAGAAGATACCTCAAATTTATATATGAAAATGTGTGGCCCATCTAAACTTATTTTTTTTAAATTTGGCTCATGTTAGCTTTTGAGTTTAACAGCAGCTAATCTGCTGTAGTACACTGCGCGCCTCTGCATTATGATAACGTAGTTGATGCGGGCGATGGCACATGTATGATCGCTCTGTAATATTACTTTATTTTTATTCTTGATATGAAAGTGATATCGGTATAACTTATATAACTTTTTAGCTAGTAATTTTTTCTAGAAAAATTCGAAGAAAATGTTTAGGACATATAGCTCAATAGAAATATGTAATCATAGCAATCGTTTCTGTAATGTATTAATATAATCTAAATGAGTAATGTGTATAGAAGCAATTGTCATCAGAAATTCAAATATTTATCTCGTTAGACCCTTTTTTCTAAAGCCAATTAATCACATGGCTAAAGTCGCATACAGACGTAACCCGACGGGAATGTGTTAATGAGCCGTATGGCACTTCATATTCACCATCATGAATTTTTGTTCCTGAAACAATTTTTTTAATTAAGTAGGATGTACGCTATTTAAGTGAAAAACTGCAGCCAAATAAGAGCGCCCGGTATTCGTTTGTGGAATGTTAGTAAATCATGGCCCAAAAATTTCTCGCACTTAAAATAATTACATTTTAACAGATTGTCCCGACTCGCAGGAAGGAGCTTATCAATATTTTTCATACCGACGAATAAAGAAATAACAATTCGGATTCCTATACCGCGAAACCGGCTTTCATGATAAATCACCATTATCGTTAAAGAGGACTCGCAATTTTTATTCGATCGTTTGTGAGCCCCGCAGCTCTGCAACACCAGAAGCTGCGGATTCCTCGAGCCATTCATCAGCGACACAAAAAACTGGCGCTATGTGACAAAATGCATTTTATCACATCGGAAGACCACATTATAATGGCCGAGAATCCTGTTAAATATCGTGTTAAACAATAATAAAATGCGTGTATTTGAAGCGATTCCGAATAGATCATCTCGCCGACTGCTTAATAACAGTCATCGGCTGACAGGAAATTGGTCCGAAATCTGGATGAGCTATTACGTGGTGAATTATTTTTTTCAACGAAGATTGTCTTGCTGGTCGATCATATGAAGATTGTTATTTTTAACCATAATTACTTGGAATTATTCTTGTGTTGCTTGAGCGCTACCGTAGTATGATATTTACATATCATGTTGCATGTAAATATGGAGAACGCGCGGCACTAGATTGATGGTTCGACGTTTAACTTCCTCTCGACGCTAATTTTGTGAGATCTAAATTCCACCAGATAAAATCTCATTAAAATTTACTTCGATTTATGAAAGAAACATCGACACATTTTTCTTATGGGGCTAAAACCGTTATCAGACGTAGACGATCTTCGTAGAATATATTTAAAATGATCTTCCAATGCAACCAAATGAAATTCTTCATTAATCGTCTTAGTATTTATTTTTTAAGTCCAGGAAAATGATAATACTTTTGTCGAAATAATCGAAGAAATAACACACTTTATGAGTAGCTTATATCAATGAAATTGCATAATTTTGCCTAAATTATTAATTTAACGACTAAACAATGAATGAAAATTATAATTAACGTTTTAATATATTCGGGTGCGTCGAATGAACACGATATGAATATTCATCAAATACAACTGTTTAACATTTTCACATAAATAACAGAACATAAATAATGAACTGATGTCATAATTTCTCTTCGTCAGTAATTAAGTGTTAATTTTCGTCACTTATTTGCATAGGTTTCTGGAAATTTGATATTGCACGGAGGATATTTACAAACAGCAACATGTTAAGTAGAATATTTTTAAATTATATAAAAATCAAGAATATTTAATGGGATATTAAGACGACCGGAAAGTAATCAAAATTTAAGACTAAAGCTTTTATATAGCTAGTTTATATCGAGACGCGGTTCAGGAAACACGTATTTTTCATTGCCATCTAAAAGTGAGTTTATCACCATTACCAAGCAATATCAACAATCGATGATCATTCTTAGAATGGGAATGTCTTATATATTGAATGATAATATGCTGGCTGCAGGAAGGACGACCTCCCGCAGCCAAGGCTAACCGACAACTCTGTCGCCTCCCGCCTCCTGCGCGTCACTACCCAACCGGCAACGGTGCACGCGTAAGAAGCAATCTATCGGTATGCAGGTGCAATATCTCCGTAGGGCCACATGAGATGGCGCTGTTAAAATAACACATTGCACACGAAGAGAGATGGAAGATGTCACTTTTAATCTAGCAAATTAAATCTGCTCGGATAACAGCGCTACTACGTGGGGATGGTAAATCGCCCACGCTACAATAAGTTAAACAAAATACATAATCAATAAAAATACACCATCCTGAAGTGTCGATTTAACAGGATAAACGAAGAGTAAATATTATAATATTTTCATATATATATTATATATACAATCAGACATATTTTTACCTAAGAATGTTGAAAATCCCATAATACATCAACACAAAAATCAACTAAACTTTCTATCGCGTAAGACGTGTACCGAACTGAAAAAACCGATATTTTCGAACCGGTTCAGTTCCGGTTCGAAATTCAGATTTGAGTTACCGACAAAATATTATATTTCAATGAAACAAAGCTAGACCTCATTCTGCAAAACGAACAGAAGAAAAAAAGCAATGAACACACATTTTTTTTGACGTTTTTTGGGAATTTTTTTGAGGCAAATTAAATAAACATACAACTGCGAAATTTTAACCACATATTTATTCATATTTTAAGCATACTTTACAATTTTTTCAGATAGAAATCGTTACTCATTGCTGAAGTACACGGAAACTTAGCCACTCATCATAAAAAAATTAAAAAATTGTAGTTACTACGATTACTGACGTTTTGCTCACCTGAAGTAAAATAATCAAACCATTTTAATTTATAAAGTATAAATTCGTTTTTATTCTAGAATTATTGCAAAATATTATTACATAATTTGGTGAATTTTGGTTTGTAAAGTGTCTATATAAGTATTAAATAACTAAATTAAATTTAAATGGAGTTTGCTTGATAGACTTTGAGATATCGTGGTAACCAATTTAAAAAATACGGTTTTGAGAAAAACGCGTTTAATTCTGCTGTAACTTGTAACCCCAAGCTGTAACCTCCAAATATCGAAAATATGCTTTATCCACATATTTTACACTGTATTTGGATACAATTTATGCAGAAAAAAAACCGATTTTTTAGCATTTAATTTATTATTTTCAATCAAAACTTGATTCACTTATTTAGGAATAATATTGATAATAAAAATAATAAGTTGTATTGATTTCAATTAAAAATTGTTGTATATTGTATCAAAGTAGTAAACTCTGATGACGATATTCTTGGGAAACACATTATAACTCGATGATTTTCGGTAGAAATTACTCAAAAAAAATTCAAATATATTTCAAAATATTAATAAAATATTATCTATGTTTCAATCATTTCTAATTATTCCTTCCCTGTTTAAAAAAAAACACGAAAAACGCTAAAAAAATCAGTCTCCTATTGTGGTTTCCCCCTTAAGTTAACAAATAGTTCATAAGAAATTGCATAGTCTGTTCATTTTCAAGTTGCACCACTTAGGTGTCCATAATGATTAATATATGGGATTATATACCATTTCGATCATAAACTTTATTGCTTATCTACAGATCTATCTCAAACAAAAAGTAAATACTTCCAGAGCATTAAACCAACAAAAACGACAATAAATAATGGCGCATAAAAGAGAGATTTAATAGTTTAGCGCCTCAAATCGGCTTAAATGGTTGTCGTAGAGTTTATGTCGATTTCGTGTGGTCAGTCTTTTATTGCCGCTCGTCGATGGGGGTCATTCTTCTGCGCAAAACAAATAATGCACCATAAAACGTGCAGACATACAATAAAAATTGTATCTCGTCCGCCATATTATTTATCGTCTCCTTTACCATAATTTATAGAATCTGACCAGAAGTGGCCGGTACGTGTGTCTAGGGCTTAAGAGCTCTCATTACTCTGCCGGTCCCCTTTATCGACATTTAAGTGCATTTATATTCAATCACTTGGAGAAATTCCTAGTTGGACCGGAAATTGACTCAACAATAGCCATGCTGGGCATCCATATATCTGTCATTTGAATGGGTGCTCATTTTGCTGATCCACTACCTTGCTTCTGAATTGTATCGATTGACGTATGCTTCCTTAATCTCAGCGCTGCGATGGAATTTTAACTGCTCAGACTGTGAAATATTTTTATATGTGTTTAGCCCTTATCTGGAGCCAAGATGATCTTCGTCCATAAATGGATTCTAACGGCTGCTGTTGCTATACTTGAAAAATTGGATTAAATTGTTTTACCATGATAATAAGAGATGGAGCGTCAAATGATGTTTAAATCAATGATCTTTCTTTCCAAAACATATTCATGATGAGATTATTCATATCCTCAACTCAACTAAAATTCAACATTAGGCGAACAAATACTTCCATATTTGCGGCATAATTGGGTTTTTCTTTCGGTAATTTGTAGCAGGGTTTCGAACTGAATCTGAATCGAAAATCCATAATACGTTAACTAACGAATCATCAATAATTTAAGAGAGTAAATTCGCAAATATTATTCATATTCTAGCTTGTGAATTATTATGAAAAACGGAATAAAATGTTTTAAATTATGCAGCAGTAAAAGTTTAAAACTGAACTGGACTAACTAACTAAGAACTGCTGGTAATGATTTCAAAAAACTAGTTTTTTCTCTAAGGACTAAAAAAATAATTCTGTTCCAAGCACATCTAGTTTAAGATTTACTGATGATATACATTTTCATCATTATTATAGTGCAACCACATACACTGCTGAAGTAGACCTATTCAATGCCCATTTATGGGAAAGGATCACATCCATATCATCTGTATCATATAATCATCTGCTCATGCGCTCGATATTGAAGATAGTATGATTTTATTTATGAATCCAGCGGGTCAACTGGGTGAATGTGTCGAAGAACGCTCGTTAATATGCATACTTGATGCTAATCGAAGATACCTAACTTTTTAAATTTGTCATGTTAACATGTTCTACAAACGATTATTGACTCAACCTTAAATTCTGTGATATATAATATTTTTATTTAAAGTATGGATTTCTAAGCGATTACATATTCTTATCCAGATTTTTAGCCTTTCCTATAAATTTTGAAGCGATTTGATAGTTGCAATGGAACGAATTTGGTAACACTTGGTCTGGCTATTCAAATATCGGAATTTTGGAAAAAATTAAATTTGTTGTTTATTATCGTTTTTAAATGGCGTAATATGAAATTGTGACTTTTCGAATAGAATAAGCATTGATTGGTTTAAATACATGATCTACTTGTATGCATCTTTTTGGATTTTTATACCCTAATCCAGTTTGCGAATAGGTAAAAACAAGAAGACAGAGTTGACGGATAGCCTCGGTTGCAAGAAGAGGTAATCTTTCTGCATGCTCGTCTGTAATCTCGTGACTGTAACCTCCGTTTGCTTTGAATAAATAATGTATTTAAGATCACGTGCAATTTGGACATCACGCAATGTACGTATGAGGATATCCCGAAAGTAAGTGTACTCAATTTTTGGATTTTTATAGAAAAAGTGCATTTGAAAAAAAAAAACAACGTTTTATGTTGATACATTTGTTAACTACTTTTCAAGGTAATCGCTATCCCGTTTAATGCATCTGGTGAGCCGTAGCACAAGCTTCTTTATTCCCTCCTCGAAAAACTCTCCCTCCAGCTCCTCCCCACACTTCAGAACCTCTTTCTGGACCTCAATAAGCATAGTTTTTTTTTGAATTTTTTATGCTCTCATAATATCGTTGTGCATTTATGGTCTCTCCCTGAAGAAGAAATTTTACCAAAATAATGCCTTTTCGGTCCCAAAACACTGAGGTTATGATTTTGATACTTTCGCGACTAACTGGACACTACAACGTGAATTTACGTACTACAGTATTTCTATTATCCTCGATTTGTTAGAAGATCCCCTTCTACCATTCTGTATGGCCAAGTCTTAAAAATAAATTTAAAAAAAACCACAGCCCGTTATTGTCACAGTACACTTACTTTCTGGATACGCCTCGTAGATGACATTTCTAGTTTAAACAATATGTCTGAAAAAATCTATAATAATATCTACTTTTTCTCTCATTTTTGAAGCACATTGTGAGATTAGCCTTTTTTATGATTGTATAATAAAAATCATTGCATTGATCGTAAATACGTATGATGAATGAATTCCTCAATTCTATAGTATCCTATATGTCCCAATTATCCATATATAAGAGCTTCTATCGAATATTATTGCAAAGTATCGATTTGCTCTGACGTAATAAATTGAATCATACGTTGAATACGTCACCTAAGAAGATTCAATGTTGCGTGTGGTCTGAAGGTACTTTGTTCAGTCTTCCTTCCATCAAACGCTCATCGGGTCTTCGATGATTGATTGATCGACTCACCACGCCCTTTAATAAAATATGAAATTTAACATCATTTAAATGCATTAAATATGGCATGCAGGTTTCTTCGCAAACAGAAATTACATGTTTTTTTCAAAATCATGGTACAAATTAATTTCAATTTTTCGAGCAAATTTCGTCCTTTCTATGCGCATTTTTATTGCAAAATTAACCAATAATTCTTGAATATCTTCAACAGTCATATCTTCCCTATTAAAGAATTAGCAAGTAGCAAGTAGATAGATTGAACTTATACGTCGAATTAATCATACTTTTTGCATGCACGAAGTATTATATAAGATCTACTGTGAGTTAATTGTATTATACTTGTATTATTTGAGAAAGTGCAAACAATAAGTTGGCAACGTTTTATCGCAATCTAATCAACGGTATGGCAGCACATTAAATACGAACAAACAAACATTGATTTTTATATATTAAACTATGCCTATGTTGCTCGCGCAATTTTTTAAAATAAGTGGACGAAGTTTTGTCGCAATATAATGAACGGTATAGCAGCGCATTACACACGAACAAACAATTAAAAATAAATTTAATTAAAAAAATATATTAAAAAATGACTTACACGTAAGCTTTTATAGTGTTATAATATTTTATAAAATTCAAGTTTATCGTTCAAATTCTCTATTCTTTGGGTTTATACACTTTAAAGTTTCAAAGTCTCCATGATTAAGTACATTATAGTGTCTATTACCATAGCTAAATAGCGTTCGATTAAATTGAAACGTCCCTAAATGAATCCATACACGTCGATTAGGCCCACAGTTGATTATTTTTGCATTGCATCATTATAAAAAGAGTTTCGTCTGAACGCAATCTCCGATATGGACTCGAACATTCTTGTAGGCCGCGTAATAACAGTAATTTGGTCGAGCTAAGTAAATAGATCCTTACGCCATAAACAGCCTGAAAAATTGCTTTTATAATTTGTGCCCGGCCGTAAATATTAATATTAACAGCTCTTCTAAAACTATTTTGAAATTGTCCAAAAATTAAAGCACGAATTGTTTGGATGATCCATTGAGTGCGTTCTTGTAGCCATAATGATATTCGTTGAGGTCATTTCTATTATTTAACACTACTATAATGGAGTTACTAACGAAGTTATCTTTTGATTTCAAGTTTTTTGTTCACAGATGATTTACTAGCTATATTAATGCATGAAGCTTTGGTTGCATTGCTCAATTATAGAATGCTATTAACCAATTATAGAAAGGTTAACGATTTACCCCCGATATGATTATCGCTTTTTTATAAATTTATTGATCAATAGGAAAAAGCCGGGAATGAGATGAGATGGAATTGAATGTAGTTTGAGAGCAACTGTAAGTGGTTTCGATAATAACCTTGTTTACGTATGAACACACGCAACATAAAACTCGGCTAACTTATCCCGTTTTATCCATATTCCTTTTACTGAGAACTATCATATACTTTGTAAGATTTCAGCATACACATATTTGCAATGATAGCAAGAGCTCTTATCAAGTAGCTAATATAATGCGTTAGTTCTTTTCGAATCTAAACAAAAACATTGATATTTTCATCACTCACTATAAAAATTTCGCCTAATTTAAGCATAAATGGAAGATAATATAAAATCATAACATACAGAGATCTTTCGTACCTTAAAATATCTCCTATGAAGATCTCCCATGGAGAGATTTCTGCCTGCGATATCAGATATCGAACATTAAGAATAAGAATCGTCAACTTACGATCATATGAATTTAATATTTGGAATCTGTTAAATACTAAATTTGTTTGAAAGCCCTATTAAAACCTTTACCTTCTTGTATGCCTTTTTATTTAAAAATTATAGTTTATAATTTCTATTGGTATATTGATATGTTATATGTTTAATAAAGAGCGCGCGGCGCTAATGACTCCACGGTATAGTCTCCGCAGCTGAATAAGGCGACGATCAGCGACTGTTGCAGCGGCGAATGCAATGAAATGAATGACCTGAAAGTTCACTAAGGCCTCAGAAACGTTATCCAATAATCATTCATCAAGATCAAATCACTTTTCTCTATGCCTTGAGGATTTCTTAGACCAATTCTTTAAATAGAGGGTTGGAGTGCACATTTAATTTCATTTTGTTGCTAATACTAAAACTCACAATTGTATGTCTCACTATGATCATCTTTGGACTAAAAGTGGTGGAATATTTTAATATGCAGTACATAAATACTTAAAAGTTGTATCCTGGACATCTAAATCGGTTTTAGAACGTCTTTATGCGGCAATATTTTATTCTCCAGGGATTGCTCTGCTCCAGGGATTTTCAGTTCAGCAGTTATAACAACGTTATCGTTTTGTATTCAGGATGCTTTTACCATGTTAAGCATTTATTCAGGTAATCATCATGATATTTAGTTCTTGTTGATCTAAAAAAGGTTATGATTGAAATCTGCATCATTGAAAAATTTCATCATCATCATTTGAATGTGAAAATTGGAAGAGAAGTATGTTTGTTTAATTGATCTTCAAACCAATATATTAAGATGCTTAGATCAAAAACGTTAACAATGAAGCACAAGAGTCGCTCTTGAATTAATTATTCCTAATTGGATTTTCTGCCATGCTGTCAAACAATCAGTTAGCATATCCCTCAGGTGATCTTCTTGTGCTGGATTTAAATAAAAATCACCTAATGACTTTGGATGGCACTCACCCTGCTGGTGACATATAGTGTGGGAATATGCATTCCGGAAGAGTAAGTGTTACCGCTAATGGCAGACCGGCAACACCATAAAACGGTTGTACACGGATAAGGCTTGTATGTCGCTTCTGACCAGAGCAGCCATTTAGATGACCAAAGGCTGATTACGCAGAAATGAAAGCCAAGTCACCGCCTCTATGCAGCCTAATGTTTCATCGGCATTTATGCCTGTTATTTCAGACTGTGGGTAGCTCAATTAGCAATGCGGCGAGTTTCTCAAAATTAGCTGCCTCTATGCAGATCGCTATTCTTGCACATGCCCGATGGGAGGATATTAAGAAATAATTCATTTTTGCTACCAAACGGATGAATCGCTACCTCATATCCTCTTGAGAGCCCCGGCAACACCTTTTTAAATGCCACGAGCTAATTAAAATTGCGCAATTATAAAATGCACGATTATATTTCTAGCATGAGATTAATCCTAATAGGTTTTTTTTTAAATCCGCCTTTAATTTGTTTCCATTTACCTGAGCTAATATTATACATTGTACACAATTTTCTGATATCATCCATCTATTAGATCATTTTACATTAAAACATTAACTAGACTTGTATTCCATAAGTATTTATATTCATCATTCGACTTGCAACATGATCAGCTTATTGCTTTTTAAAACTCTCTCAAAATCAGGGCTTCGAACCGAAACTGAATCGATTCAAAATATCGGTTTATTTCCGTTTGGTAGACCTCCAAAAAAGAGTTTGATTTTAGTATTGATATGTTACATTCACCATTCATATACTAATTTATTTTTTGTATTCATCTGATAATACTTGTAATTTTAAGTCATCATTATTTATTTTGTTCATGTTATCTCTTCCTACATATTTGCTATGTACTCAGACTTGGATTTCCAGATTTAAATTTGTTTCCTAGCCTAGTTTCATAGGGTACTGGAACTCCCAAATTTCCTCTCAATAAGTGTTAATAAACAACATTATTACACTTCGTTTAATAAACTACATTATTATATACTTCAAGTTCTAATTTTTTTTTTAATTTTTAAGCAATAATTTTCTATAAATAAATTGCAAAGTCCAAGCTCCCATAAGATAATACGTTATCTAATGAATCATCAATACACCTAAACCTCTTTTTGTGCGATTTCGAACTTATGCGGTTTTTTAAAAGCAATTTTTTTTTCATAAAGAGTATGAAATTTGGAAACAAATTATAATTTGAGACTGTGTAAATTATATTGCATCTGCTATCATTGAATTACGACCATGCCCTTTATTCTGATTTAGATTTTTGAAAAAAATAATTTCTTTAGTTTTTTTTTGCATTGTTTCAATGTTTCGACTTTTAAAAATATATTCTACAAAGGAATTTCTAAAATTCTAACTACTTACGGAGTTATAACTATTTTAGTGAAGCGTCAACTTGGTCGGTCCTACCATAATGAAATCTTTTAACGCGTTTTTCTCGAAACTACTTTTTTCAGCACGGTTGACATCATATCTCATTATTTAATTAATTAATTAACTTAACCTTTTTAGGAGTGAGCAAATTTAAAATCGGTGAAGTCGTTGATGCCATAATCACTTTACACCGATTACTTTCAGTCAGCTCTTATAAGCGTAAGACAATCTTAAATTCGAGGCAGAGTCAATTGTAAATATACACTGTTGATAGCACACAAGACCACGTATTTTTTTACATAAACAATACACAAGAAATAGATTAATTTGCTCGTACTTTAGAAGGAAATGGTAATCGGACAAAGAGTCATTTAACAAGTAACGATGAACAGCAAGCAATTAAATAAATAAACACTGTCGATAACACACAATATTCGGTCATTTATTTGCGTAAACAAATAACACACTTGAAATCGAAATCATTATTAGTCGATAAATTTAGGCTAACAATCTATACAATCGTGCGATGTATGCGAGGAAGCTCTCTCTCTCTCTCTGTCTGTCTCCGAGCTCAATGTACAAGAGTGCTCTTTCTGAATCAGTGGAGGGGGATCGCAGGGTCTCCGATAGTACTCCTTTAGAGGTTAAAATTCGGTACGAAACTTTTATATATAACCCTCTATTATTCCCATCAGATTTATGTAAAAAATATTTTTTAACTATTTAAAAAAAAATAAAAAATGTGACAAAATAAGGCCAAAAAATTACTTGACTGAATTTTCTTTAAATAATCGTCTTTTTGTGATTTATTTTTTTGAGTTAGTGACTATAGTGACATCTTTACTAATTATGAATTATATTGTTGGAAAGAGAAAATCTACACAAAACCATGATGATATTGACACTGGGTATATTTTTTTTTCCGAAGAAGAGAGATATTTTGATTCATTGAAAATCGCCACGCAAATTATCATACAGTGATGATAGGTTGTAATTGAAATAATTAGTATTTCTCTAGTGGATGTCTTAAAATTTTACCAATGATGCAAAACGTCCTTTAGATGTTACCAAAAATCTTATTTTTTTATTAACTTTTTTTTATGCGATTTTGGATATATTTTATATAGCTGTTTCAAAGTTATGCGGTTTTTAATATAAATAAATAAATAAAATTAGTTTTTAATATAAATAAATATATTTCAAAAGATCACTCCAAAAAAACCGGAAAGAAAACCGTAGCCTAACCGATATAAATATTTGGAACTTAAGCGGAACCAACACCTAAACGAAAAAAAAAAAACAATTTGATGCCTTGCTCAAAACAATTGTAAAAAGTCCATGTGACTAAATGGTTACGCTCGCCTAAACTAGAGTCGCACACTATAACACATATGATGGGGGGAAAAAACACGTTTTTATCACTACATATCACAATTTAAATAAGTACAATCATTATGTTATGTATTTCGTACAATTTTATAAATTTACAAAAATTATTACATTTCAAACTCAACTATAGTCAATAAAAGTAATAGTTGTGTACCAAATACATATCATCGATGAGTATTTTTAATACAGTAAGAGAAAGGTTAACAATCAATTTTCACAATCAAATCAAATCGCATGAACGATGTACCATAAAGATTATGAAATATTTTTAAGCAGTCGATTGAAAAAAATATTCGAATGCACCAGATCAAGCGTTACCAATTTAATTTAAGAACTTTCAAGCAAAAATACAAAATATTTACGTTTTATGAATCAGAACTTATATCTGATATGATCACATATTTGTATAAACATTTTTCTGAAGATTATCTTTTTTTTGACATCTTGAAATATTCCAAATCTGCAGCATAATTGTGTGTAACATTATGTATATATTTTACAAATGACACATATTTTAAAATTTACTTCCTGGAAAGCTTGTGTTAATTTTGACCTATAATAATTGCATTTTATGGCGCTCCTGGTAGAATTGAAACAACTAATGATATAATATATGCTTGAAATCTATATACAATATGTAATTGGCACGTGGACGTTATTATGTTTGAATCCATTAATAAGCGCGCTTGTATTTGTATTTTTTTAACTACAAGGGAGTAAATTTTTAACATTTAGTCTGATGTATTTAATATACATACCTTGATAATCTTAAAAAAGTACAAAGCCATTTAAAAATATTTGAATTCAATAAAATGAAAGAAAAGTTGCTTGGTAAACAGTTCTGTTTAGCTTGGCAGCAAAATTAAGCAAATGGTTCTATCCTAGTTCCAGGGTAAGGTACCCAGCCTAAAGAAGTTATGGCTTGTAATAGGGCCTATATAATCGTTGTAAGTACCATAGAATTATAGTATGTATGATCTTATAGAGTAAAGAACGTTGCACACACAGTAATTAGATACCTGTCCCAAGCGCGATAAAAACTTGATAAATTGATCGACGTTTATAATAATTACGAATGAAAACTGGTGGCGCTCTCTGTCCTCCTCAACATACATTTGCCGCAATAACTACCAGAGTAATAACTGCACATTTTTATAAAGACCTTTACCATCCTTTTTCATGTTCGATCTAATAACAACCTGTCGATCCTTGGATAGGCTGGAGCACTGTAAAGTGTTTTGACCCAATTCGTATGTAAATGCGTCGAGGAAGCCAGGAACAACTATCGATTGAATGTTTTTTTGCAATAAATCATTAGAAAATAATTAAACACGCCCGAACAAAGATATCGGCGTATTATATTTTTTGCCATATAAGGCTCGATGTAATTTTGTAGATTGGATCAGATGCATTTTTAGATTTTCCAATGTCCAAGAGCTTGGTCATCAATCTGAACGAGAAGTGAAAGGAACAATAAATATCGGTGTAAAATTTGCAAAAAATAAAAAATACGGTAGCCTTCGACTTAATCTGATTGCTGGATGAATTGTTTTTTACGAGATGTAATATGTAAGATTAGACGCAATGCTTATTTATAGGGAGACATTATAAATTATGTGTATAGTTTATATTCCGATTTTAGCTGACGGAAATCATTCATCGTGAAGGGAGCAAAAATATCATGGTAACATTTAAAATCTTGATAATGTTTAAAAAATTAAGTAGACTTTTTGGATTTTCTATAGATTATTATAGATCCTATTAAATATGTAGCCAATATCGCTACCTTAAAAAAAAAATAATCGTGATACAAAAAAGATTTGGAATCCGAAGCATAAGCTAATAATTTATAATTATTTCAAATCGCTTTTTAAATTAGAGATATTTTAGAGATTCTTTGTTTACGAGAAAACGCGTTGCGCAACAGAGGATGTTACTTCTCGCCTTCTTTGTGTGACGGGATCAAGAAGCTTCTTATCCAATGAAATAAATTTATTTCCAATGAAGGGAACTATGTAGAAAAATAAGATACTCCATTTGTGTTTTTATATATCACTAATAAAATTGTACAACAAAATTCCAGGTTATATTTGAATCGCACTCGTATATATCTAATATATAAAAATTAATCTCTGTTTGTTCGTATGTAATGCGCTGCCATACCGTTCATCAGATTGCAATAAAACTTCGTCCACATATTGCTAAATATTGCGCGGGTAACATATGTATAGTCTAATGTTTGTTTAAAAATCAATGTTTGTTTGTCCGTATTTAATGCGCTTCCATACCGTTCATCTGATTGCAATAAAACTTTGTCAATTTATTTTTTACACTTGTGGAAATAACATAGGTATAGTAAAAATATTGTATAGATGCACCATGTTGGCGCATATTAGTCTGGAGTTCTTCGACTCGCGCTACACATGACCTGAAGTAATAAACCACGCACTGCGTTTCTTTTCAAATATTTTTTAAGCGCTTATGACATTGCAACGCATGTCGCTAATATTATATAAAATATTCGAATACTCGAATAATTGATTTTATGAATATTTGGGACTCCTAGTTACGATTCCAATTGCTTGATCGCGGAATAAGATACAAATTGGGTTAGATTTTCATTGTAAATAGGAATTGCATACAATAATTGTCATTGTGCATGATTTTATCATAGCAATTCTTCAGTTATAAAAACATAGCTTTTGATCATACACTATAAAAATTCAAAATTCGTGGTTGAACGCGGTGATTTGAGGCGCCGACATTAGGTGTTTCGGCCGATGGTAATTTATTGTCTTAGGCCCTGACTGAGATCGATGGCTTTATTTTTTCTCAAACGGGCAATCGGTCTGTCCGTGTGTCCGTTTGTTTGTCGAGAAGCCGATCCGCTTTCGTGTGTTGAGAGAAAAATAAAATAAAAAACTGGACCCGTATTTTAACGGTTATTTATTAATTGTGTTAAGGTCACTCACGTGACGACGGAAAAGAGAATGATTGGCATCACGAAAATATATCATTGGAAAACAGAGGGATTATAAATTTAACACTTCTGCATTGCAGAAATATTTGTCGGCGCTCCGATTAAATTTTGCATTATTGCATTCACATCATGGCGGTCTAAAACGTTCTAAATAATAGGATGGAATGATTTGCAAATTATGGGTATTATCGCGCATTGGTCAGAATAACAGCCGAAAGAGTGTTAAGAATACCAGTTATAATCCCTTGAAGCTACATGCATGGTGCTTTCAAAACTTCCCCAATCGCAGTAAAATATTAATAGAACTAATTCAAATCATTCATCAGCTTAGTATTTGTTTTTATATTTTTGAAGTGAAAGTTGATCATAAAGAGAAGGATAATATGTGTGTCTATATGTAGCATAAAGCATCCACGTAGCTTACTCATTTTATTATATATTACACACAACATCTGATAAAGAATTCTAACTTATTTATATAATTCTTTCTTTACAGCTTTGAAATGCTTAATTTCTTTTTCAATATTAAAATTTTCCATTTTAATAAGGGATGAAATGGAAAGAGTTATCCTAAAAAAATGTTATTTAAATATTTATTATTTATTTTTAAAGCTTTTAATATAAGTATTGATGACTGCTGAATTATTCACTAAAAAAAAGTATTAAAAACAGACCGTTCATTCATCAGGCGTTAATTAGACACAACTTTAATTTATTCGACACAATTCCATCCGAATAGAAGAAACGCTTGCGTTAATTTTTTACAAACTCTGAAGCATTCGACCGTAGGAATGTGGACCATATACGTTAATGTGAACCGTTTTTCGTCGTTTCTATGTACGTCAAACTGCAATGACATTTAAGATGCCCTTGATCGTGTCTATTTGCATTGCTAATTCTCATTCAGACTGAGCAGCAACATTGGCAAAAATCTCCGAAGAAGGAATTCAACGCAATGAACTCCACGAGTGTGCTCCACTTTTCGTGATGTAATCTCATCCTGGTGGAATTTCAACAATCCGTACAAATTGGAAATGAAATCTCCGAGGTAATTAAAAGCGTCTTCATTATGTATTTGAAGACCCTTTTTGTCTTATTGCGGGCTAATTTTATTGCTTTTGATCTCCAGGCCTTAAAGTTCTGATGACCATTGCAATGCAGATTTTTAAAAGCATTTATCGACCGTTTCGATTTTATTTGCGGAGCAAATATTTTAATAAGATATCATGCTCATTTATTTGGATATTTTTCGATAAGGCATGTAGATAAATTCAAATTTCAAACGGAAATTTTGCCAATTGAGTTATTATTAATCTTGCATATTATACAATAGATTATATGCAAATATATATTAGAACGTAGGGAAATTAGCCTCATAAAGACGTGTCGTGTTGGTAAATTCTCTAAAAAGTCTTTCGTGAATCAGAACATCGTCATGCGAAGATAACATCTTTCCATCCAGTAAAAATTTCCATATTATCGAAGCCGAGCTTAACAACTAGCGTAATTGGACATTTTAATTACGAACCCAAGAAATGCACTGATTTTAAACCAATACTCAATTTCGAGCCTTTAATTAAAAGCAAGAACTCGGTCGATTTGTTGATTGCAATTTTTATTGCCACAAGGGTAGCGAATCTTGTCAAAAATATAATATAGGATGCTGTACAACTCTCTAATTTTAAGGTTCAATAAAAAGCAATAAATTATTTAAAAAAATAAAGTTTTATATTAACTTATTTAAAAAATAATATTGCTTGAAAGATGCTCTTTATTATAAATACACTAATAATAGGGAGTTTGGAATTTTTTGGCGATAACTATCTTGCACCGATGGGAGTGCAAGCTTCTTAAATAAAATTTTGAATCTGTTAAATTTACCATAATTGAAAAGCTGCAGCATATAAGCAGATTGTTTTAAGAGTATTAAGTTGAATTTTACTTAATTTATAATACAGAATGCGGCAGGAAAATTACCTTATTTGAAACGCGCACCCTGAAGTGAAAGTTATTCCGAGAAGGTTGAGATGACGCCTCTAAGGCGAACGTTCGCTTCTCCTTTGTTCACTGTATGATTGAAACTAAATTAATAACATCAATAAAAACATTAGATCATGTTCTTTTGAATAAATATCATTTAAATATTTTTTAAACAATTATCGCTTTAGAGTATGCATTTCAAATAAGGAAGTATCGCTGCCGCACCCTGCATATTTGAATAATTTGAACAATTCATTAAAATTAATAGTGTTTATCAATTTGTAACGGATGATACATTTCGTACATAGTATTATAATGTATGATATTTTTGCATTGCCCTACTTATTATTAAGGGTAACTATAATTAAAAAAAAATGATAATTTTACCACATTCAAGCAATCTCAACCTAAATTAAACATATTTTAGTTAAAGCGGAAAGAAATGTCATTTTTTTGTTATTTGGAGAAAAAAATTATTTTAATAAAATCTGTACAATATTACTCAATTAAATAATTTTAATTGTTATTTATAATCGCCTTCCACATATTAGGTAGCTTTTTATTGCCTCTTTCGTAAAATTCTGGCGGTTTTCTATTAAAGTAAGAATCCAAATGATTTTGCACTTGTATCTCAGAAGCGATTTTTTTATCGCGAAGCGAATGTTTTAATGACTTGAAAAGATGATAATCTGAAGATATAATATCAGGAGAATATGATGGATGTTGTGGCACTTCCAAATCCAGCTCCCTTATTTTGTTCTGCGTAATCCTTGCTGCGTGTGGTCTTGCATCTACATGCTATAATATTCTTCTTTGTTTGTTAACTAGCACTGATCGCTTTCTTAGCATTTCCGCTTTTAACTTATCTAATTGTGCACAGTATAGCTCTGCTGCGACAGTTTGGCCAAGTTTTAATAATTCGTAGCGAATTACGCTAAAAAAATCCCACCAAACACAAAGGAGGACCTTTTTCAAGGATAATGACGGTCAAGGGGTAGAAACAGGTACTTGATTAGAAAAAAGCCACTGTTTTTCCTTCTCAGGTTGTTGTAGAGGACCCACTTCTCATCCCCAGTAACGATCCTTCTTAAAAATGGTTTCATACCTGGACAGTAGTGATGAACAAATGGTTATCCGTTGTTTAAAGGCCGTTGATGACAACTCGTTCGGTATCCAAATTCCCTGTTTATGTTTTTTTTCCCGAGTCTTTTCAAATGGTCTTTTACTGTCGACCAGGGACAGCCGATGTCTAGCGATAATTCCTTTATTGTTTTTCGAAGATCAGATTCTAGCAGAGAATTTAATTCGCCAGTGTTGGTGTATTTTTCAAGTGTCTGTCGCTACTTTTGAATTTTTTGAACCATCTATTTCATTTTAGAATATTCAATATGTTGCCATGTGTATCACATGCTCTGGGGTAGCTTCTTTTGATTTTAATCCCTTGTCAAATAAAAACAGTAAACAAGATCGCAAATGGGTCTCATCAATTTTTGGCTTGGACATTTTCACTATGGCTAAAAAATATAAAAATATTTGAAAAAGTAAGACAGAGCTTCAAAATGACACCAACTCGAGGCAAACTGACAGCAAAGGACGCAACCAAAAAAAATGACATTTCTTTCCGCTTTATCTAATAATATATGGAATACAATTTAAAAAATCATATTAAGCCTCCTTTATCGCTAAAAAATTGTCACATGATAAACTTATAAAAATATTATAAAAATTTTACATGTTGTTAATTTAAAATCAAATCCACAAAATATTATTCAGATTTTCCTTCAATAGCCATTCACTTAACCATTTTATTTTTCATTTTACAAACCTTTTTCTCTCTATCTTTCTAGTAAATGAATTACATAGGCCATTTGATGAAAATCGGCAAAAGGTAGCCCGGAGGGTATCAATATCCAAGATCCTCATCCTATGCAACAATTTCTTAAATTGCAAATTTATTTATTTTTTTAATTACGACCCACCGTCATTCCTTACCACTCGTTGATCGATCCTAAAATGTTTTATTCCACATCGAAAATATAAATTTGGCGTAATTGTTTCGTCTTAAATATGCTTCCAACCTACGTTAGTTACAGTCTCATGGTACATGGCATCGATTCTTTGGTTCTGTTGATATATCATATATCAAAACATATTCAATGTTAAGACGACGGTATATCATTGCGCCGACATTGTCGTGGGTGTCAACCGATGACAACCCGGTGTTATTATTTATTACTGGACAGCTTCGGTCGATGAAAGTCCAATCATTGCAGACACCCTGAGATGCTGCTCGATAGTGTCAATGACTGTTGATGACTTCGACGGGTGGGACTTGTCCATGTCGAAATTCCTCATATTGCAGCAATTTACTTGAGTAAATAGTGCACGTTTTATGGATGGGGTGCAGTTCATTAAGTATGAGAATTCTCAACATTAATTAAGTAGAAATTGCTTACCCGGCGCATTGCTTTGAGTCCATTGCCAGCTGTTTAAGGGCCCGACAGCCGCCTAGTAAATAATGTCTTAATTAAATGTGAGGTAGTCAAGTGTGGCGCGCGAGCCTCCAAAGTCTGACCTCTTGGGACCCCATTTTGTCACGAATGGCTCGTAAGGCGCAAAACTCGCTTTCTTATTTGAATTCTTATCGTCGACATGTAACAAACTGGTACTTCAACTTTTTTAATACTATTTTATTTTCTGTTGAATTTTCAATATTTCAGCAGCATATTTTAGACATTATATCCATCATCAAACGTAGATAATCTTCATATGAGATTTTATTGTTTTGATATCTCAGAACATTCCACATAAAGTCATACAGTATAATGAGGCTTGACATTAATACAAGTAGCGTATATCGCACAAATGCGCTGATGAATCTGGCCAAATACCATTTTAACTTTAGCGAAAGCTCTCAAGTTGAAGCATTGAATATTATTCCAAGACATTTTAATAAAGCACATCATCAGGAATGCAGATTACCATTGATTCACTCAACTGTCTATAGACACGCACCATGTGAAGCTTTCCGAGTCAGCTTATCTCAATACACCAATCTTCACATTCGAACACATGTTTATTCATACATTATTAAATGTTATTATATGTTAATTCCGAAGCATGTCATTCAATTACTCAGGTAATGTCATTCAAGCCAGAGATTAAATTTAAAGTGTTTTTAAGGCGGCTTATCGAATGCGATGTGGAATTCAAAGATGGAAGCAGCAGATTTAACACGTTTGCATCGCATATTTATTAAGAATCACGTTTAAGAAAATATGTATCAGATCTTCATAAAGAAGATCTCCAGTGAAATGGAGATTAAAGCTGCGGTAATCGAAGTCTCAACATCCAATTTAACCGGCGTGATTAATAGACTTCCCCTCGGAAGAGCCGGGTCGTTCCGGCGCGGAAGCAGATGTCTTAACTGATTGTGGCACGGCCGAGGAAGAGCTCGGTTATTTTAATTTCGTAACAGTTGTTAATGTAGCCTCCTCTGGACGGGTAAGTGTTTCTTAGCATGGCCATGATTAATAAGTTCGCGTGGCGAGCGGCCATACATCTGGCGAGGGTCTGCTTCGTCGTAAGTTCCACGTCCAGTGTTAAAGAGGAGCCGAGGCTGGCGATCCTCGTCCTCAAGTGTTCCTGGTCACGCCACGGCAATCAATTTCTCCACCGGTGTCATCTTCATGCAGACTCTTGTGATGAAGCTCCTCCGCTGCGAGTGGCGATTCATGGCGGTACCACTCGGAAGGCGTGATATTACCTTTGCTAATGTTCAAAAAATTATTACACCGTGCATAAATGAAGTGGCGCAAAATTCAAGACTTGTATAATTGATTTATATTAATAAATGGAGAAATTTATTTACACTGAGGTTGCGAGCAGAATATTGTTAATTAGATAATTAATCATCTGTAGAAGACTATATTCAATGGAAAACAAAGTCCTCTTTCGTTCCTTCTCTTGAAGTTATAAATTATATATGTTATACAATTTTCAATCGGATTTCTTGTCATTCTACTTATATTTTTTAGAAACTTCTATAGGCGCAGTATAACAAATTGGATTGATCGGCACAAAAAGTGAAACTCTAACCAACAATTGGTCGCGCCAGTTCCATTAGACCACTAGCTTGCTTATTTTATTATATATTATACAAATACTTCGATTATTTGCCGATAGTTTATCGATGAAAAAAATCTCTCGAAGAATGCCTTATAAAATTGAAGTGTTTCAGAGAGTTTACTCAGATCGGTTTATTGGGATTTTAAGGGATAATCAAAAATATTTGAACGACTTAAAATTCCAATTGATATTCCAATAAAAGACGTTTTAGAAGACTTTCAGTTTGAATTAATTGATGACCCCTGGAATAAATCATTTTAATAACGGCCTTTTTATGAAATAATGTCGAGATTTATGACACAAGGATTCCAATTCCGGGATCCCGGATTTAGGTGCTCATGAATCCCGGGATTAGTAAACGTAATCCCGAAAAATTCGGGATTAAAATTTTTATCTAATAGAATTCGTACACCTCACCAGCATGTTGAAAGCTACTAAATCGATATATTCTCGCCGAAATCTGGATGCTTGGAAACAGTGGCATAACTACTAATCGTTATACAGTACTTATATTTTATTCAAATTGTTCTATTAACCTTTCCTACCGGTGATGTATTTACTACACATTGACTCTAATAATGGGAATATCGATATGAAATATAATAGATACGGGGTTCAAAATTATTTGTGTTCCTCCGTAATATAATTACGAATCACATCAAAGTATTATAGCATATAAGTATTCATCTGCAGCGACGGAAATAAATAATTTGTCGGGAAATCGGGAATATTGCGAGTTTTAGTCCGTGTTGCAGCAAAAATGAATTTTATATATATTTTTTAGATACGTATTTAGATACGTTAAATACGATTTTTTTCCAATTTTGTAAAAAATAATTCAACCACTGTTTGCTGTTATATTATTACTAATTAATAATAAATTATTTTTACATTGTTTCAGATCATTGTTTCTGCAGATCCATGGATGGTAATCTTATTGAGGTCGTACCGGAGCACCATATGGTAAGTTATGCATTGTCAAATATGATATATTCTCTCATCAATAATATTAAGCATTATTATAAACATCATTTATCACTATCCCGTTGTCTGGAAGACAAATGTTGATATAAACCAACTGCATTTGTGCATTATTTTTTGTTCTGGACATCTGTGCATAGCTACCCTCAATTAGCTGTTCGATTGCACTTTAAATGCATCTAAGAACTGGCGACGGTTCTTTGAATGACGCCTTTGGAAGTCGGTCGAGGTGAAACAGGATCGGCGCTTATTGTGTGCAAATGCTCAAAGGATGTCCCCTGGTATTTTGATGGGATGAAATTCCAAAGAACAGGCTGTAAAAGCTCACAATTTCGCACTTGGTTGTGACTAATTAACAGGGTGGACTCTAGAGGAAGCTGGCTGTCAGAGTTGATTGGCAGCGGCGCTGCAGATCCTGACAGTACTACAAATGGTGGCCTGTGGCATCTCCAATTTACACATTATTCACCTCTTTCCACACATTCACCTCTACTCTTTGGTTCACATGATTAAGAACGCTCATTCGCTAAGCAATTTATGCCATGTTAAATGAGATTTATGTTGGTGCAAGAGGTCTTGTGATCTGAATTATTAATCGCTAGATCATTCCCTTTTATAATATTTACAACAAAGAACATAATAATATAACAAATAATACGGATTTTTATGATTCGCATAGTTGGAACATATGGTTAGATTTTGTTTTTGTATTAACACATTCCAGCCCGCGGTTTGTTCGCATAAAATGTCGCCTGGAGTCTACGCGAGTTTCGAAGAACTTGCAAAATAGTACTTCCTTTTTAAAGAAACGGTTGAATTCTTAATCTTATATTATAACTTATTGTATATACATACATAATATAATTAGTGGGTTTTCATTTCAATTTTCTTTCAAGTTTGGGAGTTCCAGATTGGAGTACGTAATATTAACCTTTTCGTTAGTGAGCAAATTTAAAATCGATGAAGTCGTTGATGTCATAATCGCTTTACGCCGATTACTTTCTGTCAGCTCCTAATCAGCGTAAGACAATCTTCAATTCGAGGCAGAGTCAATTGTAAATAAACATTTGATAACATACAAGATCGCGTCATTTCTTTACATAAACAATGCACAAAAAATCGATTCATTTGCTCCTCCTTTAGAAGGAAATGATAATTGAACAAAGACTCATTCAACACGCAGCGAAGAACGGCAAGCAGTTAAATAGATCAGTGAGTACCTATATTAAGAAACAAATTGAAATCTTGAAGTCCTAATGTACATACATAGCAAATATATAGGAAGAGATAACCTAAACAAAATACTTAATAATTACTCAAGGGACGTTTCTACGTTATTGGGCCTAAAAGGATTTTTTAATATTTATTTATGCGAAAAGTATTAAATATAGAATGTTGTTATTTAGCAAGGACTTAATATCTAAAATTATAATTAGGTTTTGGACATTATGTATCAGCTTTAGATTTATTTTATATAACATCCATTTATATCCATATCATCCAAATATGATGGTTAAATTGTATCAAAAACAGGACAGGGATACATTTGGTTGATAGTATCTTATTTTCATCCAGCTTATAATTATTCATGCATTGCAAATATTAGAAATAAATTTAAAAATAATATTATTGGCGTTGCTAGAAATTCTCTTCGGATTAATTTATGCCCGACTTTGCTTTAGTTATTGGTACCTAGATTTAGAGTCCCGCTATGAACATTTAATTATTTAATTTTTATAATAAATATAATCTTAATAAATTAGTTTAAGAAAGTCTATACTTATCTTCAGTTGAATGGCATATAAGAATCAGTTTTGCAACTAAGAAAAAAACATAAATTTAAATATATATGGATTTTCAAGAGAATTTCAATAGTCCACATAATTTTTTACAGCCTCTTAATTTGTATCCTTCAATCCTATTACGCTAATATATGTATTTGAAATGCTTATTATCTCTTTATGATGCTTATAAATGATACATCTTTTATCGTCTATTACAGTGTAGCATTTCTGTAACTAATCATTATTAAATTTAAACTCTGGCTTATAAACACTTTTCGTAACAAGTCGTAATATTTTATTGATAACATGTAAAATGGGTCGAATATTAATATGTATGCGTCCATAAATTTATCATATTATTACATAGTGTACGGATGGTATTAAATTGATTTTTCTTGTTCGGATTTGAAGTGTTTAGTGGATCAAAATTGTGGTCATCAATTCGTCTTATTTATGTGTAATTTATGCGGAGATTTTAAAGCGGCCATAAACAATTTTCACCCGAGCTGGGATGAGTATTCAATAAGAAAAAATATAATGATGTATATTTAATAATCGGTCTTTGATGTTTATGATTCCGCCAGGGCGACGGCTCAAAGCAAATAATTTGATTACGAATGCGATTAAGAAGCCGAAAATTCAGAAAAACGAGAGTGGTGATTTATTTGCATTTTTAAAGCGGCTATTATTTTGTCTTCGGAGCTAGATTTATGTAAATTTAAATATTCAAATTGATGAAATATGCGACGTAAATGTGTAGTTCGAGTTGGGTTTTATGATCTATTCGTGATGATAAGGCTCGTGATTTAGGAACGCGTTGAATCAATCAACCATTGGAGTGTAATGGATTTAAAAATCAAATTTCGACTAAATATACGCTTCAAATTTAAAACAATTTTCTTTTTATAAAAAAAACCTAAGGAAAAACCTAGACACTCAAAATGGAGTGAAGAAAATTTGGTGAAAATGGCATCTGGGATGAACATGAAACAATAAAGGTACAGATTGATTTTGATTTTTTTTTAGATGTAATAATGTAATTTTAGCATCAATAATTATTTTTATCGATACGCGGTTGATTTTTGAACTCTCATTGCAAATAATAAAGTCCAAGTCTATATTAATATTACTCATTATTATTATCCAGAATCAGATATTTCTTTATTCCAAAAAAATCAAGCAGAATTGCCTATAAATATATATGATTTGAAAGATATTTCTTATACCAATTGAAAATAATTTGGAAAACTACTACTAGAAAATTATCTAAAATATTAAATGCAAATTGCTTACGTTCAACTTGTAAAGATAGTTTAATAAAATGGAGAAAAACAGAATAAAACTGTTTGAACGTTCAAGGAATATAAGGATGTTAAGCCCATTGATTCTAAAATATTTTGCAATCTCCATTATTAAATCTAGACATAAACTATTCTAAAACGATTACGTTGAAAATAGTCATGACTTTGTTAATATCTCTAAGTTGCAAAAATTAATCTATTGACGACTTTACCCCCGACATCAACCATTTGCATGTAAATCTTAATTGCAATGATTTAATGCTTGATTGTGATCAGTTTTTAAAATTCCTAATAACCGTAAAAAAATAGTTCTGCTCGTAATAATCAGGCATTATATGTATTTTTTATTGCACAATTAAAAGCTCTGTTCTTGGTTATATATTATGGCAGTTTTCATATTCCTTGTCATGTCTCATACGTGATTTAAATAAATACTAGATGAATTAGAACAACTATAGCCTCCGTCAAACCAAGTGTTGATGATCAATATCACTATTTATAATTCAAACTTTAACCATAAATATTTCATTATTAATGATTATTCACTATTCCATAGTATTAATAACTTTTATTAATCAAAAACGACCGATTTGTTTGCTGATAAATTGCTAATATTTTCTCGCTCGAGAAGATAATATTGTTGCGATTTTTCAATGATATGTTTCGAATTTAAACAAATTCGAAATTTTATCTATTCCAGCTACGTAGTTATAGAGACTTAATTGAATAGCTTTGTGAGATACCAATTACGAGATTTTATATCGAGCACCATCCACAAGAATGATCAAACCCAGCTCAAAAATGGGTAAATAAAAAACGACTTCTCTTAGGCGAAAATCATTACTAAATATCCCGAACTTGAAGAATGCTTTGGAGTCATCTAATGATCGAGTTCAGGAGCTGTTAGAGAAAGAGGGTGTGAAACTTCGACCGGTAGTTAGTCCGAAAAATAGCGATAATCATAGTCATAGTAGTAGTCCCATTTTATTATATATTACACAAATACTACTTTATTTTTAGTTAACAATTTCCATTAAAAAAAGGAAAAAAATGCATTGCATAAAAGTTTCACTTATACCATGCGAGAGTCTCGCGCATTCTTTTTTTTATGTGAGAGCAAAATATTTCCTACATAAATAATATCGTGTGTTGCTATCAGTAGTTTGACAGTTGCAAAAGAGTAAAACCAACAGTGTTTTGTTTGGCGGATGTTATTATGTGATAAAAAGCTTTAATTAAACATAAATGCTTGAATACGATCATACCGGTATATGTTCAATACAGAACAGTTATAAAGTCCGTTTTAAATGAATAATAAGGCAAATTTATAGATCATCAGCTGCTCAAACATGAGTCTCAAGCCGTTGAAACATTATGTCAATACCTCTACTTTGTATCTGCGAACGCAACGTTAATATGGTACGAAGATTCCAGTTCACAGTAAATTAAATGTATGGCATGCTCCAAGAAGAGACATCTTCATGATGAGGATGGATGGTTGTTTGACGTGACCACGAGGTGGTCGGTGATGCAGCAGCTAATTTACGATCACCGGAAACATTAACAACGTATGCTAAGCATATTCACTTATGCCAGCTGAACTTCTTCCGTCTACCTTCAGGATTCAGAATGCACATCTACCGTTAGATTATCGGCTTCATCGAAGCTGTTGGTGTTTTTAAGTTCATCAACAGTTTTGATATTGTAGATAAAATGAAAATAAACTAATACTAAGCTTTAATATGAGGTGTACTTGAGCTTAAAGTTGTTAATTCAGTACATTCTTTGATCGTATTATTTTGATAGGAATAGTCATTCTACATTAAATCTGTTAATAATCTAGATCTTAGTGATGAATTTTGAAAAATTATGAACACATACCAAGCTTGAAAGATTTAAACACCTTATACGAATTGATTAATTCATTTTCTTGGACATACCTGAAACAAGGAATAACATTTTGTTAAAAATTTAAAATATTAATGTTATGTTACCATATACATATTTAGTTATAATAACAATTACTATTACAAAAAAAATACTTGAAAGCTTGCTTCAAAATTATTTTTCCACTTAAAGTTTTTTTCTTGTTCATTTGGAGTCGTTTTTTCGTAATTTCTTAAAAAATCCTACGTAACAAGGGTATGAAGCGCCCTTTGGCATGTATCTAACTACTGCCTCTTCTCCTCCCCCAGTAATCTATTAAATATATAAAACTAATACTATTATAAATGCAATATATTAAATACTACTATAATGTATGTTTTAAAATAATATACAAACATAGTCCCAAAAGTAACCGACCTAACTTATATTGAAAAAATACTACGATAAAAAGTATCTAGACGCTACGTTGTTTCCTTGATCGCATAGATCTTAGAAAATGCCGCAAAAAACCCTACAAGAAGGCCATAATGTCTATATGTCCAATTGGTCTGCTTTTCGGACCGCCGAACATGAATGAGCGCCTCGGTCGGATGTCATACCTGAACATATATACATAACGATTACAAACTCTCATTGTGAAACGAAGTTGTCCGAAGAAGAATGGTCGGATTTACAGCCGCCGTTCAAGACTATCCATTTCTTGATGTTAAAAATATCTTCAATTTGTGCATGTGCATGATTAACAACAACAATAAAAACACGGTTTAATTAAAGTGGGCCATACCCACGTTTTCATTAACTCGCCAAAAATTAAACGCGGCGCAATTAACAAAAAAAAATCAATTATCTACGAATAAAAAGGCTGCTGTTTTCACTGCCATGATGAATTAATTACGACCCGGTATAATTGCCGTATTGCTTTTTTTCTTCCGCTTTTGTGATTGTTTCTAAGAGTCTAATGAGTGGGACCCACTCAAATGGTGTTTGTTGTGCATCACGACCGGCCAAATAATGAAGGTGTCCATCAAACTGGTAATTTATGGCCATCATTAGCATCCGAGGAATGCCAGTCTGCGGAGAGACTCGGAAAAAATTGCCACAGTGGATTATTCATTTTCTAGTTTGGAAAGCAAACGCCACAAAACAAACATGTTATTTAGTGATTAATCATGTCAAGTGTCCACATCAGGGGTGGCCAAATGCACGCTGCGCCTGGGAGGGCGATATACGCCCCATTCAATTTCGATACCAACAGCTTAATTGACATTTGAATATGAAAAATGCAAATCATTACGAAAAATTTTCGCAAAAATGCGACATGACGATACATAGACGTTTAACTACAATCAGAAATAGTTATATATTATAAAATAACTCAATGAAAAAGGTATTGTTTTATAGTATATTCAAGGAGGTTCTTGAATGCAAAGCAGTCACTTTGTGCAATGTAAATTAAAATATTATAATTTAATAGTTTAACCCCTCAAAGAGGTAAGACACAGTGTTGTGTCCAAATTCCAGTGACTCACAAGGAACATTCTTACACGCTGAGTTCTGAGACAGACAAAGACGAAGAGTTTCCTGCACGTTGAGTTTTAATGGGAGACAGAGACGGAGAGTTTCAAGAGAAATTTTTCAGAGAAGTTTCAATAAATGAACCTTAACACTGTTGATAGCACACAATATTCCTTCATTTTTTCGGAATATTTCTTAATGTTCAACTTGCATGGTATTTGCTTTCTGTTGTTCAGCTATTTTTGCCTTAGATTACCGTGCAAGTTTGTTAGTTTATTTATGATGGAATAGATTTTGCAAAGGAGTGATGATACTCGGTTAATGACACCACTCCAGAACAGTCAAGGAGGAATAACAAAATTGGCCAACGATAAGAATGATGCGCGTAACTTAATTATCGAAACAAACGCCTACCGCGCAAGACAACACGTACAAAATTCGTCTTATCTTTGTCGAAAGAGCTTAATAGCTTATTTGACGATAGCGATTTCAGTCAATTATATCTACATTTTATGACGGTTATAAGATTATTTAGAATACGATTTTTGTTGAATAGTAAATATGAACATTTGCGAGTTTCTATAAAAAAAATTAAAAATATATTGAGAATGTTTAGACGTGTAGGGGTAGCTTTACGGCATCACTTTGCTATCGATGCACGAGTGTATGATGAGACGCAAGATACTCGTCTCTGTCCCCCCTTAAAGAGGCAAGACACAATATTGTGTCCGAATTCCAGTGACTCATAAAGAGCATTCTTACACGTTGAGCTGTGAGACAGACAGAGACGGATAAATTATCTTGCAGGTCAGAGATTATGAATGGGAGACAGAGACGGAGAGAGTATCTTGCGTACATCGTACGGTTGTATATATCGTTAACCCAAATTTATCGACTAATAATGACACGTGAATAATACAATAAATCGATTTCAAGTGTATTGTTTATGTTTACTTGAAGAAATGACCGAATATTGTGTGCCATCGACAGTGTTTATTTATGTATGTACAAACTTCATACACGCTGCGGCGGTCCTGACAGATAAGTGGATTTGTACGAATGATAAGTGGCGGATATACAAATATAGCATCTAAGTTTATGATGATTTAAGATTAACTCACTACTCAAAGGGTTAATTCTACACTTTCTTACTTCTCGCCTTCTTACTTCAGTGACAGGATCAATAAATTTCCTATCCGATGGAATAAATGTATTTATAACGAAGTACACTATGTAGAAAAATAAAATAGTCCATTTGTATTTTTATATATCACTAATACATTTGTACAGCAAAATTCCGGGTTATATTTGAATCGCCCTCGAATATTCGAATATTTTATCAATTTTATATTCGTTATTCGAATAATTGATTTTATGAATATTTGGGACCCTTATCCCTTATGTATAATATATTTTCGTTTGACGGATTTTGATTGAAAAATCTGCTGAAAAGTTATGAAAACTATTTTCTGGGATAAAAAAGCTGTCGCTTTTAGTTGTGGTGTTTCTAACATAAAGTAATGCTTTCTATAATTAGTAGATTGATAAGTCTCATCAAGAAGCGACTTTATAAGAACTAGACTATTTGACACTTCTGAAACATTCTTCGAGTATTCAGCTGGAAGCTTTGGCCAATGAACATCATTTTCCATCCATTCTTCTTTGAAATTTTGCTATATGATGGGATTATTAATGGAAGTCTCCTAATACATTAAATCAAAAACTAAATAGCTCACGTACTGTAAATACATATACTGTTCGAGCAGAGCATCCGTTCATAAGACGCTTGTTCGTTTTTTAAGAAGCTCTTAAATATTCTAGGTTGCACTCTTCAATTGACTACAAATAAGACAAATTTCAAACAGAATGGATCATCGAAAATAGCCTTTATTAGCTTGTTTTAGCAAAAGCTGGTCAATAATTCATATTTATGCTTACAAAAATATGTATCCATAATTTAAAAGCATCATACAAAAGTCACGCCTTATTTTAATCAAACATGTTTAGAAGTTCTTCATTTCGGACTTACATTTGATATAATTAAAGAATTTCATCACGTCCACCTTTGCATACATTATTACCGACGAAGACAGAAGCACACGCATATAAACGGCGTTATTTACGACGACATTACTTTTTATCTTTATGAAGATCGAGATAAAACAGAAAAGCCCGGTAGTGTTAAATGAAATAGTTTAGCGTATAACATCGAAGTAATCAAAGCAGACCAATAAAAACCGACAACAACACTTTACGCTCATTTCGGATGAGTAATGGCGACGATGAAAAGAGTGTGCTCCCATCTGAAGACACAACAAAATGACATTTTGATATGCAAATAAAAAGCTAACGGTGTTCGGGTTGTTATATGTCATTAAACTGGTTGACTTTTATCGATTCACCTGACATTTTTACTAACTAGATTGCACAACTGACTAATCATCGCAAACACGTTATGATAAATAGTCCGACCTGATACAATTTAATTACACACTCCCATTATGCGTGGACATCAAATTTTAAGGGGTCATTTATTTGGTTATAATTATGAACGGTAGTCAAATGCCGAGGCCTCTGGTGTGTAATTTTATAGTTGGGGTAATAATATAAAAGCTTGCGGATCGAACACGATTAGTGCTTTGGATTTACAAGAACAATTTGCTTATGAACGATGTGAAGCAATCGCCTTAAGCTCGAGCTTAATACATTATTCCCAGCTGCGATTATTGAATTCTTCGGTATTTGCTTTGATCAATGAACATTTACGATTGCTTGTTTTATGAATATTTTGAATTATGAAATAGGTTGAAATTTTATTGCAACTTGACAGGGCCGTAAAAGGGCAACTGACGAATAATTCATGTCGAGTCAACTGAAGTTATTTGTATGATTGTATAAATTAATAGAGTTTAACATAGAAAAAAAATGCAAGCGATCTTGCGAAAATAAAAGGACGGGAGAAAACAATCTGGAAATATTAAGATAGGTTAGATATAAAAGAGATGCGAAGAGCCACAGTGAATAAGTTTGCAGTTTGAATTTTCAGTCTCCGCTTATTCAAATCCAGTTGTCTTGAGGTCCGACCAATCGTCTTGGCCGCGGGAAAGCCTGATCTTCACGCGATCATTTTCCTTGATCTCCAAACTATGATTACAACAATAGTATCCAGTCTCCGGGGTCCATGATTACGATACATTCATCGATTTTGTTTAATTTCCATTTTATTAGTTTTCTGATGTAATAGATTTTAACACTTTGAATAGTGAGCTAATCTTAAATCATCATAAACTTAGATGCTATATTTGTATGTCCACCATTTATCATCCGTACAAATCCACTTATCTGTCAAGACCGCCGCAGCGTGTATGAAGCTTGTACATAAATAATTAAACACCGTCGATAGCACACAATATTCGGTAATTTCTTCAAGTAAACATAAACAATACACTTGAAATCGATTTATTATATTATTTACAAATCATTATTAGTTGATAAATTTGGGTTAACGATCTATACAAACACTGTGTTTTACCTCTTTATATTGTAATGAAAAATGATTTTGTATATGTAATGCATTGAACAAAATGGAGGGCACATTAATGATGTAATATTTTTAGCATAGCATAAAACTTTAAATGTCTCTCTATAATATGGGATAGAGTATTAAACAGATATCTTATATACTTTCTATGTTATGAATTTTTAAAATAAGGTAATTTCCCTGCTGCACTCTGTATTTAGCAATACATATATATTTTGCCCTGAAAGACAATCCAGCCAATTTATTTGTATAAACCAAAATGTTTGAATGTCGTATTTTTACAGCAACTAACTGAACTGGGAACACTCTTAAATAATTTTGTAAAATTAAATACATTGTATCCCTTTAAAAATCCTCTATGAAAATCATCTACCTTAACGGATATCTATCTGCTTATGGAGAATATTAACAAGCAGCGTATTTCAAGCGTATAAAATTTTATAAATATAATAGCAATGTTAGGCCATTTTTTTGTCTGACGGGTATTATTTCTGACATGTCAAATTGGTGGTTCGTTCACATCATGTTTTTATACTAACAATGTACGAATTAGCGACAAAAAATGTCACATAAGCTTGAATTTAATTAAATTAAGGCACGCTTAGCTCCGGAGCTTTAGATCGGTTCTTCCTTTGCGCCCATTTGTTAAATACGTCTCCACATAATGCTTTATAATGTCCGCTCGAGCAGTTCTTTGAGTAATTGCTTCTGGGCATTTATCCTATTCCGCTCATTACTCAAACAATAAATTCTTCAGGAACGAGTTGATCATTGGATAATAAATTGCGTTTCTTTTCGCGAGGATAACTACCCACCCACCTGGTGTGTGATAGTAATGAGGTTCCGCATAATAGCGTCCTGCGCCACGAGCGGCTGCTCTTATTTAGTGCTTGGAAAAGTCAACAGTTTGTCCCTCAAGGGTTTCATTAAAGGTAATGAGCGGATTGAACATTCAAAATGTGATTAAAACGACTCTCGGTCGAATGGTTAAAGCTCGGCACCGGTGCAAATAGTCAAGTGGCCGACAGATCCCATTAAGATTACCATAATTACCGTCGTGGCGTCAATTGCATAGAAATTCTTCGGTACGCTGGCAATTGAGCGATATCGCAAATCCTGCAGGACAAATGCTAACGCTTCATTGACGATGAAAAATATACCAAGACGAAGCAACCTCAAGCCATGCATAATATACATCTTTGAATTGAAAGTATTCATACTTCAATTTGCGGCTGGATAACGCTTTATTAATAATTGACCCAAATATAGATCAAATTTTCATGCAAATAAGACAAAAGTATATTCGATTCCACCTAATGATTTGTGAGCCTTACATTTTTTGTATGTGATTTGTTTCTATAGATCATCGTACGTTGGGGGTAGGTATTGATACTTAGGGTGATTAGGATGAACAATACATATCAATAGAACTTTATAAAATAGTGTTGGGTTAAAAAGCAGTGATAATGTATCCTTATATTAAGGTGTTCCAAAGTAGTGTCGTTTTTTTACAAGTAGGATTGCCAATCGTCATTATTTAAAAACAGTTCAGATAAAAAATGGATTATATTTTTTATACATAAAGAAATCCTCATTTACTGAATTGCATGCTGGACGTTATATTATATTAGGGTGTCCCATAAGTTTCTTTCGTTTTCATATTAAAGAAAAAAATAAATAATAATTTGTATTACATCAAAATTTATTGAATAATATATGAGCCATTCTGTTCTATTACCTTTCTTCATCTCTCCGGAAGCCTAATAATGCCTTCTTGCCAAAATTTTTCAGATTTGTTGGCGAAATATTGATGAAGGTACATTTTTATATCATTTTTTGAATTAAAATTTTTACCACGTAAAGAATTTTTCAATAAAAGAAATAAATAATAATCTGAAGGAGGCAATGTCCGGAGAGTATGGAGGATGAGGTAAAACATCCCAGTCAAATGATAATAATTTATTTCTGATGAGCAAAGACACATGAGGCCTGGCGTTTTCATGATGAAAAACAACGCCTCGTCTGTTCGCTAATTCTGGCCGTTTTTTGGCAATTGCATCCTTTAGATTGTCTAGTTGGAAACAATATTTTGTTGAATTTATTGTTTCACCTTGCTGAAGTAGCTCATAATAAACTAACCCCTTCCAGTTCCACCAAATGCATAGCACAACTTTTTTTTTTGATGTAGGCCAGGTTTAGCTACAGCTAAAGCTTCTGTACCCTTGGTTCGAGACCGTTTACGTTGGATATTCTCATAGAGTATCCAATTTTCATCCCCAGTGACAAGTCTCTTCAAAAAAGGTTGGCTATTATGTCGTTGGAGAAGAAGATCGCATGTTGAAATACGATGAAGTTTATTTGAGTCAGTCAATTCATGAGGAAGCCACACATCTGAACGATTGATGTAGCCCAAGTTTGTCAGATGATTATGGACGGATTTTCGTGGAATTTCTAACTTGTTAGCTATTTTGCGAACAGTATATCGCGGGTTTTCTTCAACCGTGGCTATGATTAGATCTGTGTTCATTTGCGAAAGAGACTTATGGGACAACTAATATATTAAAAGGTCTAAAGATGATTCCGACAATTTAAAACGGAATTTTTTGATTTAAAATCGAGACTCTAAATGGATGATCTAATCTGATTTATTCAAACCCAAAACTTATCCAAACATGATCGTTGTAAAATTATCAAACAAACTCAAAAATGTTTTAATATAATTTTAAAGAAAAGGCAACTCAGGCAAAAGTTGAATTCCCGGTTTTTCATTCAGTATTTAGTAACTTAAGAAGAAAATGGGTTTTTCATTGATGTGTAGTAGATTAGGGGTGTTAAATACAACGGCTAAAATGGGGTAAAATAAAGAAAAAGTTTAGATGGGCCCGCAAAAAAACACTTGAAATTTTCATAAAAATTTAGGTTTATATCGACACGTATAGAAATAAAAATTATAAGGACAATTTAATGTTTTCTTCTTGATATTTGACATTTATTCTCTGCTACTACTCTCCTATTTTAGGGAAAATATTGCTAACAGTGATTACTTTTAAAACTGACCCAAGACGAGCCTCGTTAATTCTGGATCTGACAGTAAGTGAAAATAACTGCACGTACCGATGAGTACTTTCAAGTATGAAAATGATTTTACATGTGAATCTTTGTCTTGCTGATAAATATTTGTAAATTCTCCAACTTCAATGAATTTCGCCTTCAAATTTAAATTGCACCGAATTTTAATCATCTCCATTTGCATATGATTAGTATAGCTGATATAATCTGACAATTTGAATATATCGACACAGACAGAAGTATGGTTCACCAGATACTCATTGGAGTCACCCTACATTTCAACCATATAAGAGACATATATAGAGTCTTCAAAGGTATCTCGTGACTTTAAAAAATCGATATTTTATCCGTGTTAAATCTTACATACTAACATAAACATCAAGAACTTCCAGTCCACTATGAATCTGTGTTATTTATGTCTCAATGCAACTGTTCAATATTAAAAATGTCAATGATAAGCCTGATCGATTTGAAGTAGAGCATCGTATCGAATCGTATTACGAAACACTTAAAAACATATTGAACACTTGCCTGAACATTATCAGTGGATGACAATCAGGATATATTCTGGATTACGAGTTATAGTCAGGAGCTACACTGCACTTGTGATAATTAAACTGATAGCTTCCTACTTTAACTTGGACGCCTAACTATTTCTGCAGTTTTAATTAAGAACTCTTTTGTATTTTTTGTTGATTGGGGTGAGTTTGATACCCTTTTAATAAACAACAACTATTACCAACATCTAAATTCAAATAAATTGAATAATAGAACTAAGACCTTATTGATAATATTATTGGGCAATACGACGACGTTAAATTTATTCATAAAAACATGATTAATCATAATTGGGAAGTTTTATTACATCCCTCATTTTTACCAGACATACTTCTTCAAATTGTCAGATTTATGGAACACTCGACAAGGGCTTTTTTTCCAAGTGCGTTTTATAGTATTTCAAACAAATTGATACATTAATTTAACTGTAAATTTATTTTGTTAATGAAAGCAATCCATCTATAAAAATATATGCTAAAAACATTGCTGTATTTTGTCGGCGTACATGCAAGTAATTCATTACTTTCACTTAGATTACTTTGCCATTCAAGTATTATTCTACATTATCATTCTTACTGAGCTATCTATTGTCTTGGATATTATAAGTATTAAATTTTATTATAAAAAAATGATATTTTCGGCTTTGTACATGTCCAAGTGACATTTACAACCCGATGCATCGCACAGAATGTATGTAAACAATCACATCCCCATTTAGAGAGTTAGTTCATGTACACTTCTCGACATTAGTGAAAGATTACTATATTCGGAATAATGTGCCAGTTCTGGAAGATATAACGAGCTATCATTATAGTAAATAAGACGCGCATAGCCTAGCATAATATTATGCATTTATTCACGATCGAACCTCATTGTAATAGGGCAAAAAGCCTTTCGGTGCCAGTGATCTCGGCTATTTTTTCATACATCAACGGTATCGGATTGCATACCTTTTAGATTGTAATATGATCTCTTTAAAAAAAAGGTTATCGACTTTAACGGCTCAACGATCAACTTTATGTAGTATGCAAATCAGGGTTGTGTCTTCTGGCCGACAGTGATATAGCAAGTTCTCATAAATTTGAATAGACGTTTGAGACACAGCCGAGCCGTCGCATTATTCTATTCTGTGTGCCAAACTGCTATTTCCTGATATTTTATCAGACGTTCTCATCCATTCAATATTTGCACCATGTTGAATTATTTTGTATACTCTTAAAATGGAAATGAAAATTAAATACAGAATATTCAGTCTGACTGAAGTCATCATTAAGCTTTCTTATTGCTATAGTTCCGAAGTTTCATTGACTATCATAATTATTAGCATTGTATTCTCATTGAAATATTGTAGAGTATAGATTTATTTTTTTGATTCTTTTAGTTTTAAAATCATCAATCAAATTATTCGACCAAATCTAGACCTTTCCTTTTATTTTTTTGGAAAAAAATACTTTAATAAATTGATCGTTTCTATCTGAACTTTCGCCTTTTAAATTTTGGGTTAACCCAAATGCCATTTCATCAAATTTGCTTCATAAATACCTTCTTTCAACGGTATTTCTTAAACATCCTTAACTTTCATGTCGTTAAAACCTTTCTCTCCTATAAATTTGATAAATCCTACAATTAGACGTTGAATTAATTCCGAATAAAGCGTTTTACAGCGTGCATTCAATGCCTTATTTAATGTGGATAAAATTATGAGATTAATAATAGTAAAGAATTTTCATGCTTTTATGACTTAGATAAATTAATATCCGACCTTATTGCGTTGATACTTTGATATATAAGTATTAAATGTAGCTATGATTGCCTGCCTCATTAATGGACTGAATGATAGTTATTCAGAATAAGCAGTTATCATTGAAAATTTCATCTATACACGTTATGCTATTTATTAATCCTCCAAATAAAATTCATTCATGTCTGGTGAATATTATGTAGATATAGCCAAAAATATTCACTTTTTGCGACTGAATCTCCAATTTGAGAATTCTAAGATATACTTATAAATTTGCCCTCATTTTAATGCCCTGGCTCTCGTATCAAGGATAATAGTATGGAGCACGTTGTAGTTCAAATGACTCTCCCGGTGCGATATCCGCGACCGAACAAGGCAACAGTCGGGGATTATCGCAGCGACGAAGGCAACGCATGGAGGTCGAGAAATTGACCAAGCTCCCAAAATGTTATACTTAAATGTAAACGAAAGCCATTGTTGCTTTAATATAAAGCGCAATCTTTAAGTAAGAGTGCATATTTTAATATTTTTTTACTGAATAACGGGGGTTTATTACTTTGACTATAGTTGGAAGCTTTTTTATTTAATTGAGAACTAGTTTCATTGGGATTTGGTATAAGCTAGTGAATAATATCAATGAACCATTAAGTCGAAAGTCCATTAAATCATTTATTTAATTACGAAACCATAAAGAGCACTCCGGAGCAACTTTCTATCGGTTTTTGCTCTTGCCGAATATCGTGGCTGTGATACATCACACGCCCAAGACAAATGCGTGACCATCATTCGGGCTGATGATGATGAAGCAGATCCCAATATTGAAATCACAGAAAAGACATGATTTATTCGATCGCCACGGTCCTTTGCTGTGCCAAGTCTCGGCCAGTAGCCGCGGGCCATGAATAAATTGCTCTCACTGTTACCACTTTTATTATAAATGAAAATCATCAGCTTGATATATACTTTCCTAGGCTAGAGAGATCGGTCTGTCACCCACACAGCCTTAGGCACCCCCGGGCTAAACTAAAAACATTGATTTCACCCTAGAAAACGATCTGGGCTCACCTGTACAAATGGTTAGCTGTTGCCGATGATAAATCGCGCATATATAAGCGATTGCGTCCACTCGCTATATTTAACCTCTTCGCCAACAATGACGTATAATTAGTTACATTTTCAATATAAATCATTATATATTTTTTCAAATTGCCTCTAAAAGCAATACTCAGACGTCTAATACCAGACATAGAGATCAATTTTATCGAAAAAGTATCGTAAAACCAGTCATTTATAATCGTTGCATTATCTTAAATAACACACATATAACAATGTATTGAGTTGAATTCACTTATATAAAATCTTCAAATTTATTATTGCCAACTTTTTCTTAAGTTAAAATAGTCACTGACTATATCAATTAAAAATTTGGATCCAGAATGTTTGAGTTCAATTATCAAATCAAGACATAGCTTGAAAGATTTTAGATTGATAGCTTTTTTTAGTCAGTGTTTATATAATCAGGAACGATACCTAATTGGAGAAGAAAAAAGTTTAAAAGGGAAAATAATCCTATAGACTTATTGAGTAATATGTGTCCTAAAAAAATTCTTATGGTGGCTATGGTTAATATTCATCATACAATATGATGCAGGACTGTGCGAGGTTTTTGTTATGTCAATGAAAGGTTATTGAATGTTCATTTTGATTTAACGTATAAGCTTAACAACCCGAACATAACGATTGTAAATCTAAACACAGACGCTTCAGCGCGCTTATACTTATGAAAAAAAGGTTAAATGCTGCTGAATTATGTAACTATTTATGCAGTTTATAGCTTGGTTCATGCACACGAGACATTAGCCGTGAACACGCTGCAAATAAATGTCGACAATATGTCAACGTACAAGCCGAATGATAAAATCGCAATGTCGGCAAACAGTCGACATCCGAATGTAAAGGGTTAACACGACTTATAAATTTCCCCGTCGAGCAGAAAAATTACCGTCGAAGTGAACAATTTCCGCGTCTTTCAAGGCTTTCGATTGTTCAGAATGTATTTTATGGGGTCGCGCTTTCGCTCGACGGTTTCGGGATCGCTGCGATGGGGTCAAAGATACGCTCTCCCAAACTTGAACACTGTCGATTGTCATATCGTGAGGGGTTATATGGAAGGTCGTTAATCATTCGAAGCTGAAACGATAAGCCGAATTAAATATGGCCATTATAAATATAACACTATCAGATGAGTCCCGGTTGAAGAAGTGGCCAAGGCAGTTTGTTATTTCTTTGAATTGTGCCGGGTGAACAGTAGATCCTCGTGGGCGTCCCGAGTCGTCCGTAGTTGCACCACATAACTTACTTCCTAATCTACCAGCATCAGCTCCGCTCAATACCTGCTGAACAAAACCTGACTGCTCAACATTTGCACGTACAAAACGCTTTTGTGACCACAATTCAGTGGCGATTAATTGGTACATCATCGTACATTCGTCCCAGCGAGATAACATCCAGACGCAGTTTTAAGACAAATTTACCGCATTTACTACCTATTGTTGTGGACTCCGTGAGTTACCTGCAATGTGTAATTTTCTGCCGACAAGCATTCACCAGGCGTAGATGTCCAGGAGGTCCGATAGCCTTCCGGTCTTGAGATGACCCTTGATTATTCCGACAAGCCCTACATGATACCATGTCGATATTTTTTTCTATTTAAGGCTGTCCATGCGATATTTTGTAGGAAGAATAATTCTAGTAGAATTAGAAAAGGGTAATGTCAACGTGAACGATGAACCATTTCTGAATGATTTCTGTAGGCCATAGATTATCTGTTAAATACTACTAAGAATTTAAAAAAATACAACTAAAAGATTTATTTTTAATTGATAATGCTCCAAGCTATCTAACACATTTATCCGACTCAAAAATCTGTTCAATTTAAATGGTTTTCCTATCGCCAAATATAACTTCGTTAATCCAAGCAATCAAGGCATAATACTATACAAAATTTTAATGCTTATTATCTGCGGCGGATATAACTGATTGATAAAATCGATGTAAAAGATAAACAATCCATTGGAGATTTTTGGAAGAAACTACAATATCATGGATGCTGTGGACAACCAAAGAGGTGACCAAGAAATATTATATTTGAAAGGAGAATGAAAGAATGTGTGACTGGATCTAAGCAAAGATGTCAGTATGACTGGATAAGCAAGCAAAAGTGACTTTCAGCGGATTTTTAAAAAAAATGTAGGTACCATAACAAAAATTATGGATTCATTTATACAAAATGATTTTAATTTTGATAGAAGATCAAAGGGAAAACAAATTGTTTGCTGAATGAAATAAGAAAAGACAAGTAGCAAAAATGGCAAATAAGGAAGAACTTTCCACACCCCAAACGCAACTTCTGCAAGTGTGCAAAAACTTAAGTCAACTTTAAATATAAAGAATTCATCCGTTGATATATTTTAGACCAGAGCAAAAACTCCAATTGAATTATTATACTACCTAAAATTAGTGTTTCGGGTATGATCTAAAATGATTTTACATTAATCCATAAAAATCAATGAAATTTGGAAACACTATTTTGTATGTATATTAGTGATATACACTCAAACCTCTTTTTGTGCGATTTCAAAGATATGCGGTTCTTTTAAAGCAATTTAAAATTCTTTCTAGTCTAGAATTTTGAAAAAAAATCGACATTGTTTTTTTTGTGTTTTTTCAGCTTTTAGACTTTTAAAAATATATCTTACAAAAAAATTCAAAAATAGCTTTTTAGTCATTTTTTTAACTACTTTTTTCAACACGGTTGACATGATATCTCAAGTCCTAGTTAATTGATTTACTTCAAATTGACTGCGAACTTTTTTTTATATAGCCCTTTATTGTTTCAGCTAGATTTATGACAAAATTTAATTTTTGACTATTTAAAAAAAATTAAAACTCTATAATCAAAAAATGACTTGTTTTTAAACAAATACCTTTTGTGATTTTTTTTAGATAAGAACTATAGCGAAATCTTTATTAATTAAGAACTATTACATATATTAATTAGAAAATTTACATAGAACAATAATGAGATTGACACTGCGCATATTATTTCGTTCGAGGAGAGCGATTTTTAGTCATCTTACAGCGATATAACAATAATGCGAGACATCCTTAAAATGCTACCAAAAATGTTGCTTTTAATGTGTAATTGCAAAAGTTTAGTAATTTTCTTGATATTTTTTTTGTGCGATTTTGGGTATATTTTATATAGCTGTTTCAAAGTTATGCGGTTTTTAAAATTTATGGAACGCATCTTCAATTTTTCTATGAGAGTCATAGTTTTGTTTGTGTGGTTTTCCGTGGAACGCATCTACCGCACAAAAAAAGGTTTAAGTGTATATCGGTTTCTTTCCAGTTTGAAGCGGTTTTGAACTCGGTGAACTAAAATTTAGAAAAAGACCAAGCTTTAAAAAGCCTTAGAGAAGAATTAAGTCTCATAAAAGTACATAAATTGAAAGTATACTCAAATCTCTTTTTGTGCGATTCGAAGTTATGCGGTTTTTTTTAAAGCAATTTTAATTTTTTTTAAATTAGATAAAGAGTACGTATCGAGATATTTTGGATAAAATAGGAAATAAATGATCAACACTAGCCGAAATTTGTAAAAAAAAATTATAATTTGGGACTTTGTAAATCATATTGCATCTGCAATCGCTGAATTATGACCACGCCGAATTATTTTTTGCATTTTTCCAATGTTTCGACTTTTAAAAATACATTCTACAAAGGAATTTCCAAAATTCCAACTACTTACAGAGCGACGCGGCAACTTGGTCGGTCCTATCATAATGAAATATTTTAATGCGTTTTTCTCGAAACTACTTTTTTCAACAATAAATTTTCATAATAAATATTATATGTACTTAATATTGCAATGCTTTGAATGTTGCAACATCGTCTATTAAAGTCCTAGCCACCTTATATCAAAAGTAGACGACGCTTATTTAACAATAATTAACGTAAACTATTTGTAGTCCAATAGGCTGCATCCATTGCATCCATTTTGTATTATAAATTCAACATACCTTGATGGACTTTAAATTTAATTTACGCAGCCCTATTCAGCAAATCACCCAGTTGAAAGTATAAATCGGCGCTTTCTTTGGAAGATAGAAGGTATGCATTCTGGAAGATATGTATTCCAGTCTCTTATTTCCTTCTAATAGTTAATAAAGACTTATGTGACATTCAAGAAGTGCATCTTAGAATTGCATTTACTCTCGCAATGGTACGTCCGTGATGTTGCACATCAAATGCAATTTAATAACGGGAAGGTTTTATCTTTTGTAGGTTTGCTTTGATATTCTATAATATCCGAAAAATTATATTTATTGAGAAAGACAGAAATTCCCTGTGCATAGAATATTTAGCTCGAATACGTTGCCTTGCACTTTTATTCCGTACGAACCGCAGCTTGCACTTCGCTGATGTGAGATTCTGCATATATTGAAAATCATTCAGTGCATAAATATTTCACTTTATTCTAAAAGGATTTTATTGAGGTCGGCTATATCCTTTAAGAACTGATGCGCCAATTAAGTGGAGTCTTATCTTATAACATATGCAGGAAATATTCCGCAAGCAGGGTGATTCATCAGTTTCCATCGGAGAGATTTAATATCGTCTCAAATTAAATAGTGGCGTCCGTAATATATGTAATTTGAATGGAACTCGATTCAAAATGAACCGTACGAAATTGGTTTACATAAGTGTCTCTTCTGGTTCCATTCACGGATGGAGGAAACAATTTTCTAGCATCGGCGCACGTATTTAGAGCATTTCATCAGCGCCGGAGAAGGCACTCCATCATTCTTTATTTGTTAAGCATTAGTCAGGCAGAAAAGCGTCTGTCATTCAAAGCACACATCGGCTAAGAACAATGTGTAAAAGACCTGTCCCGGGCGGGTTTTGTGCTTTTTATCCACCCGGTGATCGCAAATCGATTCTCTTTTGGTGAAGCAGCCTCCCCGCGGGTGGCCACTCTCACCAGCTGCACTGACTCATCAACAAATGATGATTGGAATATGTGAATAGTCTGAAGCTGGGGACGATTCTGCAATCTTCCTCTATTCAGGAGCTCAATTTTCAATTCAGCCGAAGGCTGACACTACGGCCACGATGACAACTGCGATATGTGTGGCAATACTATACCACAATATTGGATCCACTGGCCATAATTAATCATCAGCTTACATAATTTTGATAACATCATAAGATGTGAGTGATTCAACACGTTTTTATATCGTAAACCAATTTTAAAGTTTCATTATTATGACTTCACCTGCTGACAGCAGATCTGAGAAGACTTGTTGAACCGTTTTCTTAGCCCACGCGTGAATAATCGCAATGACTGCAATTCATGACATTCAATAAGCGCTTTTAGATTGATTTATATCTCAAAATTATTTCATTTTTACAAATTAATATATGCCATTTAATCACGATCCATGATTCAGAAAAGCTGTTAAAAATGTTATTTTTTCAAGTTATCTGAAATTAATTAAACCCAACCATTGATATGATGGAACGATTCTTAAATTGAGATTGGAAATATTATCCTAATTATCTTATGCTGAAAATTAATATTTAAAAAAATGGTAATTCCACCGCTGTGATTTACATAATCATATCCTAATTTATCTATACATGGTAAGAAGCCAATAGGAAATCACCATATAAAAACCCACTCTTCCTGAGAAAATCACCGACGTCCGATCACGAATATGGCACGCCAAGAATAAGAAGTAAGCATCAAGTGTGATAGTTTTACCAGGCTGTAAGGATGAATAATGGATGAGGCGAGGTGACATTCCACTTTTACATATTATTTTGGAATTTATTTGTAGTCCAACCATTGTTCTGTTCTTTTGCGGTTATATTAGTACATCGAAATAATCGCTATTTGATATAGATCAAGTCAAAAAATAAGATTTCGCATCTATTCATCTATTTAATCAAGATGACGTCTGAATTTGATTGTATTTTCGCGTTAAAACATCACTCAATAAGTTCGTAGGAAGGTTTTTGCCTTCGTATTTTGGGATGCATACGGTATTTTATTCATCGATTACCTTGAGGAAAAACAGACCCAATTTCATCGACTCTCTCAGAGGATACTAAATATCTGTTGATTATTTCCACATTCACATACACTTAATATATGAACGATTTAAATTTGCTAGACCCATTCAGTAGATATAAAATAGTACACTTAATGCAATGATGTATGTTTATACTGGAATCAATTTCGTTTCATTATAACGAATTTATTAATCGTTTGCCTTTCCCGATTTGGTCGCCACGGTTGAACTGAGAATTCCCTCCCGCTCGAGTTTATGATCTGGTTCTATTGGCAATGTTAATATTATTATCTTATGCTAAAAGCGTTCTTCTAACCCTCTAAGGGACCATGAAGCTAAATCCGCAAGCAGCCCTCGCCATTCCTTTTAGGGCAAGCCAGACGTACAAGGATACGGGACACCCCTTGCTCTATTCCGAGCGCAGCCTCAAAAGGATTGAAAGAATCGACATTAAATCTTTTCATCTTATAGATTCCGGCTCATACATCAGGAAATTAACAAGCCCTCCTCAAATGGTCGTCTTGGATGTATTGCTATGACTTTTCTTATATGTGCCATCGGTTGTTAGAAGCCAATCAACCAAAGAAATGTCACGCATAATTTTCGTCTCGACGTGACGCTGATGAATAAATTGCAATGCCATAAATTTCATTGGGTACGGACTTTATGGGGTGGTCTCATTTCAAATTTGTTCACTTTTTACTCATGGATAGGAGTCGGAGATAACTTGAAAATGAGCTTGGACACTACAAAAACAAGTTAGCTTTAGTTTGTGTATCAGATTTATTATCAATGCAGACATCGTTGACAGCAACGATGATGATGTGATGTATTACATCTGATCGTCATATTTAAGAATCAGTTCGATTAACCCAAATATGACCAAGGGTATAAGGTAATGCTCTCACATTTTATTTATCATATGAATTGTTTGCACTCAATCGAGAGCATGTAATTCCTTATTACCAAAACATAAAATCATGCATTTCTTCATCAAGTGGGGATGAATAATAATTAGGTTATAATAATTTAATAAACTTTTTAATTGTACTATTCAAAGCCGTAACAAAAGTATGAAGCGCCCGTGGCATGTTTCTAACTTCCACACCCACCCACCGGAAATCCAATTTATTGTTGCTTTATAGTTGCTTCCGTGATCGTACTGATCATAGGAAAAAGCCGCAAAAAGCCCCAAAAGAGAACGAAGTGGCCACAATGTTTGTATGTCCAATCGGTCTGCTTTTCGGACTGCCAATGTGACAAATGAGTGTCTTGCAATCGAACGCCATACCTGAACATATCTACAGAACTTTTGCGAACTCTTATTATAAAACGAAGTTGTCCGAAGTAGACTGATAAAAACCCTGTACAACTCTCGACCGGGTCGGTATTCTGTGTTTTGCGCCCCAAGCCCAATTACGCCCGTGGCGGGCGCCTGCTTTGCCACGCCCTTGTTACGGCCCTGGTACTATTAAATCAATACTTCAGATAATATTGTTATCAACCCAAATTTTAGCTTGAAAATTTTATAATTAAATATTTTGTTTAGCTTAACTCTGACCTAATGCCATTTATTCCAACCTGGGATTCCTAAACTTCCAACAAGCCACAATTCAATATCTTTCTGTTTAATAATTTTTATTATTATGTACTTCTAGTTCTATTTATTATAAATCTAATCAATTATTTGTATTATATTTGTCACTTACACGAAAGCTCTAAAATTATAAACATTTTCTAAAAAGAAATAGTTAATTGAAAACCTCGATATAAATGTTTGAACTGGAACAAAAAAACGCCCTGGTTTTTAGCGTTCCCACAGAAATACAAACGACAAACTGAAGATATTGATAAAATTTGTACACATCTATCAAGCATGCGATATATTGAACTCACACTTTATTTTTGAAAGTATCGATAAATATTCATGTTGTCTGTTCACAAATTAACAGAATTTTATCTTGTTCTTTATTTTTTTTTTAATATAAATAATAATTTTAATACAAAATAGAATGGAGTTAAAGTCCCAAACAAAAAAGTAAAAAAAAATCGCGTTCTCAATTACACTAATCTAATGAAGGCATGTGCTTATAATTGGTTCACAATTATAAAACACCATTTCACAAGCAGATTATTTGATTTTAGCTTTTAATCGGTTTCGGTATTCATAAACTAATGAGCACTCAAGAGGTGACTCTCACTCACCGCTCGGTTTTGATGCAGAAACTCGATGCACGACAGTGACTGTTTACGTTTAGTTCCTTTAAAGCGGATTCCTAGGCTCTTCTGCGTAATTTTATGAAGTATAGTATGATACCCCTTCAAATAAGATTTTCTTATCTGAAATCAGTCCGCAACTACAAACCGGACTGCATGTTCGGCACTAGTCTGAACTTGACAGTCGTGGCAGAAAGACTACTAAGTTTTTGATCCTTACAAGCTTTTAACAGGAGTTAAGAAAGATTGCAAAGTCTGTTCTCAAAGAAATAAAGCCCGCAAAAAACATCAAACCACATATTATTGTAATAGCTCTGAAAAACCGGGCATGCCTTTCGGCAATTTTTTTATGAAATATCACATACAACAAAATTACAGAGAATAATATTTAATAAATTATATTAATAAAGGTGTAAAGATATAAAAAATGTTGTATACATCAATTAGTGCTGCGAAACGTCTCGAGTTGCTGGTTCGCCGCGCGAAAAAGAGTCTCGAGTGCAAAAAGTTAAAGCAGATTAATGTATAATCGCGTACTGATTTGATGCTGCGGTAGTTGGCAGATGTTGAAGGGAATGCCATGTCATAAATGTTGCTCTTTTGGGTATTATTTAAGCAATTATGCTATTCTCTAAAGGAGAAAAGATATAGAATTTAATGAGCATTTAAGATGAATGTTAAAATGTGCAATTGTATTCCCATCTCTATCGGATGACTTAGTATATCTCGGACTAGCAACATGCAATGGTCCAACACAAGAATTCAAAAAATTACCACTGACCCCTCATTAAACGAAGATCGCAAATCCCAGACTGCTTTCCAAGTATCGATATCGATAAAGTGCTCGAAGCAATCCAACCGCTCATACAGCACCGTATCCATAATGGCCGGTCGTTGTTTTGTCTGCACGTATTTGATTTGTAGAGCGGTAATCATTCATTAAGACTGATCATTAACCACCATCAGCATTATGGAAATATCACTGACTCCATTAATCACCATTACACTTGCTGACCAGCATGCCCAAATACCACAAGGGCCGGCTGCCACAAATCAATCGGACGACGACGACCAACGCTCGAATAATGGCGTAGATCGGAAATCGGGAGAGACTCCGGCCACGATTTATAGAATTGTGAGTTGAGTCGATCTTTTATTGATGATCTTAACATGCGATTAAACAAGTGTTTTACATTCCAGTTCCTATGCACCTGGAATACTTCATTCGCATTAGTGGCCATTTTTGTACGCTTCTTCAATTATTCCATATACGGCCCTTATTTGAGAGCAACCTATCCGAAGCGCTCATTCAATATATCGCACTTGGTATTTTATACATCTTGTCATATAAAATTCATGCGAGATGTGACCATTTTAAGAAGAACATCATCGATTTTTTTACGGACAATATAGCACGATTAAAATATGATTACAATCGCCTCTCTTCCAGAACAGACATTTTAATAGAGACGCTTTGAAGCGTCCATGAAAATGCTTTATAGCCGCAACCAAATACCTCTACAGTGTAAAAAAATATTAAATCAAAATTTCTCGATATCAATAAAGCTAGATGATGGACGTAATAAGATATTCCATCCAAATTGCAATAATATTTACCGGATAAACTGGTGGTTTTGTGCTGGAAAACAATGCTTCTTATGATCGAACAAATTGTTGGCAATATTTATCGGAATTGATATTTCATTTTTGTGGTAAGCACTTATATTATAAAATACCCAATCAATCAATTCCATCAGATTGACAGCATTGCTTTCTGTTTATTATAATATTTTCGATTATCGATTATCAGTGCTAACCAAACCTATTTTATTGGCTCTAGGAGATTTGGTAAGATCTATGTATAACTACCATTTAAAAAAATCATAATGGTTTAGCCAGATCATCTTATTGATACAAGAGTTAATGAAATATTCCAACAAAAAAACCTCAAAAAATTATTAACATATAACTCAATAAGTTCGTAGGATAAAAATCATCTTTTATCCTACATTTTCATTGCATCACATTCTTAGAAAGATTTAAGTACATTTTCATCCTACAAACTTTTTGAGTGGTGAAAATATATATATCTGCCATCATAAGATCACAAAATCGATTAAAATGTGATAAAAAGTGTACCTTTTGAGCGCCAAAAGATATCACCGGGTCTTAAAGTGTTAATGTTAGAAGGAGCTTGTAAAGGATTAATTACACATTCGAGCAGAATTCATCCATTAGCAATTTTTTTGATGAATTGTTTAAATAGATTTTTTACCAAAATCCGACTGTTCAAATCATTTTAAATCTAAATTTGAATTTGATACTAGCATTATTTAGATATGAAATAATGGGGATTCAAAAAGAGCAATGGTTTCCTAAAAATGGAAGATCTCCCGCCATGCAGACGTTGCTATATCATCAATAGACAACTTAAGCACTGTATGAATACTTGTTTTAGCCAATAACCATAATATATATTTGCCTCGATCAACTTTAAGTTGCATTAAATTAGACAAGTCGGAATAAATGCTACCATAAATCAACGAGCAAAGCTTATCCATCAAATATAGGCGATCAATATATTTGTGAAATATGGACGATTTACATTTGGCTATTATATTTTTTTCGACGTAATAACATATTATGGTTCTTATTTGCGTCGTTAATTGTACGGAGGTATTCCTTAAATAGAAAGTGTAGTCTCCAGGTACTTTTGATCAAAATAAGTATAAGAAAATCACCTTGCAGATAACTTAATTGGTGTGCGTTGATTATTGGGTTATACAATGTTACAGACAGGGATAGTCAATTATTAACATATACTTTATTAGGGATGGATTGCTAAAATTGCACCAGGGAAATATCTGAATTCCAATACAATTTGTTCAGCGAGGATTCAATACTTTGATCCTGTTCTAGAAATGTAACTTCTCTGATTTTTCAAAATCATTTTTGTTTTAATTTTTAGCTCATTATTTGAAAAAAATCGATTGGCCTTTGGCAATTGTTGATATTGGATGTTAGGTCCTGGACTCTTGTTTAGTCTGATATTTTAGGTCTAAAAAATAATATTGAGACAATTAATTAATTATGCTTATTAATGCGCCAACATAGTGCATCCATACAATATTTTTAAGCCTATGTTATTTCCGCAAGTATAAACAGTAAGCTGGCAAAGTTTTATTGTAATCGGATGAACGGTATGGAAGTGCATTAAATACGAACAAACAAACATTGGTTTTTATATATTTGACTATGCATATGTTACTTACTAATCCTTAGCAATAAGTGGACGAAGTTTTATCCATAATCTGATGAACGGTATGGCAGTGCATTACATACGAACAAACAGATATTAGATTTTTGTCGTTGTGGTATGATATTTTTAAAAAAATGTATGACCAGGTTCAAATAAAGTAATATTCAAATAAGTCATTTTTGGCAACATGTCGGTGAATTATTATAGTGAGAAACTACCATTTTCCTATTTTTTAATATCAGATATTTTTTTATTAAATTCTAGTTCAATGTGTTGTCAAATGTTGAAAACTTTACAACTAGCACTCTATGGACCTTACAGATAAAATGATTCTGCGGAAATTTCTCAGTGGTTTGCCGATGCCCATAAGTAATGTCGTTTTTTCGATACACTATTGAATTGATTGAATAAATTTGTACAGCAAAATTCCGGGTTACATTTGAATCACAATTGTAAAATAAAATTTAAATAAGGTTCAAGAAAAAATATTTTGAAATGCATTGAAAAAATCGATAATATTTATGGACACCCCTAATATTTGCGATTTCAGCAGGTTATTTTCGTATTTTGAATAAATTTCAGCCTTAATATCGAAGAACTACATGTAGTTATTAATGTGTTATTCATTATTCTTGTGAAAATTCAACAGTGCCTAAAAATAATTCTTCCTACCCCTAACATCACCGATATTAATACATAAGGTCGTAATTTTAACTCAAATCATAGAGGGATGATCAAATCGAATTCTGTCGAAGGATTTACTAGACTTCCATCATTTTTGTAATATGTGAGTATGTGAAAGAATAACACAATTTTTGCTATTTAGTATACATATGCCATATCCTGTTAAATTTATAATAATAAACTAAACGATCCAGAGTTGGCCACACCTGTTCCTAGTTCGTAGAGCAACTACATAAGACGGATGGCCAGAGCTGCAACATATATTTTGCATATAAATCGGTCATTATAGATTACTTTGAAGATTACCTAAGCTCGCATGCAGCCGTTGCTTCGTACAAAAGGTGCTTGTTCTTTGTATGTTGGACCAACAAGTGTATGTACATCACGTGATGGCAATCTGTGAGGACCTAATCATGATATGCTATCCAAAATTGATAACTATTTTGCTTGATATTTCAACCGGTGGTGCAATATATCAAATGATTCAAACTCTTCGCAACGTGTGTGTAAGTTGTTTATTTCGCATAGGAGATTTGTGGATAGGTTTAAGTATATATCATACGGATGGAGAGCAACATGGTTGCTCTGAGCAACAGGGATGACTAAGAAAATATTCAATAAAATTACTAAAAGTTTGTACATTTTAACATCGTCAATCAGAGGGGAAGAAATCGATATAATCAGAACCAGAACCAGTGACCATTTCTCATCCCCAGTCATAATCTGATGTAAAAAACCCTTTCTTTGTTGCCTTTGGATCAAGTGCTCGCAAGTAAAAAATCAACTTTCAACGTCTCTCGGTTTCAGTTCATGAGGCACCCAAATGCCCTTCTTTTAAATAAAGTCCATGGATTTCAATCGTTCATAAACTGCTTGTTGAGTCACTCCTAATGATTCTGCATGCTTTTCTTGTGTTTGACTCGGATCTTCATCGAATAATGCCTCCAATTCCTTGTCTTCGATTTTTTTGGCTGTCCAGATCGAGGCTTGTCTCACCATTCTTAAAACATCGAAACTAATCCCTGCATGGTTTATCAGTTGAAGCATTGTTAGCATAAATTTCCGCAAGCATTTGATGCATTCAGCTTCAATTTTCTTCCGATTAAAGCAAAAAACTAAATAAAACCTTTCGCAAATGCTGCTTAGTTAACACAAAATTTGATATACACTCAAACCTCTTTTTGTGCGATTTTGAAGTTATGCGGTTTTTTTAAAAGCTAATTTACTTCAAACTGGGTACGAATCTTTTCTATATAACCCTCTATTATTCCTACCACATTTATGTCAAAATTTATTTTTTATCTATTAAAAAAAAAACTGACAAAATTACACCAAAAAATGACTTGACTGATTTTTTTTTAAACAGTCGCCACTTTGTGATTAATTTATTTTGAGTTATAGTGACAATATCACAATCTTTATGATTGTGATTTATATTGTTGGAAAGAGAAAATCTACACAGAACTATGATGACATTGACACTGGGTATACTATTTCTTCCGAAGAAGAGAGCGATTTTGAGTCATCCTGTTCCTGTTTTTTTATTAACTTTTTTTATGCGATTTTAGAAATATTTTATATAGCTGTTTCAAAGTTATGCGGTTTTTAAAAATCCATGGAACGCATCTTACTTTTTCTAGCTTTTTTTAAGTCATATCTTTTTTGTGCGATTTTGTAGCTTTTTTGTACGGCATGCATCTACCGCACAAAAAAGGTTGAAGTGTATTAAAACAGGGCTTATTATAAAAACCCAAAGTGATATAAAATTGATTTTATTGACATACATAACAGCCAGAGCTATCTTTTGTAAACGGACCGAACTAATTTGCACTTCTTCTAATTCTTTAGGAAGTATCGAACATTCGTTCAAAGTAACCCATCAGATTATTGTTCACTCTCGAAGACTCGCTTATTCCTTCTCAAGCGGTCTTCATCATTTCTTCCATCAAATCATTCCATCGTTGTATATAACATAATAAACCTTTAATCGAAAAAAAATGACTAGAAGAGTTTGATATCAACGCGTCTTCAAGCGGAAGATGAACTATTTGTTGTTTCTTAGTTATTCCCAGCAATATTTTTCTTCCATTTTATAGCCATGCAATCCAGTATACTTTATAATAGGTACTAAGGTTTTAATAAAGAATGCTATTTAGTTTTTATATACTACTTCGCCTGCAGCTTTAATTATCCTAAATTTTTAGAGTGTTCCTATTGAAATACACCTGACAGAAGCAGATTTGAGTGAATTTCGATAATGATTTATTCGTACCTATTAGGAAGGTGTACAACCCTGACGCATTCGTTAGTTCGCGAAGCTATAAAGATTTACATTGTGGCGTGTAATGTGATTTACTCAATAGAGTGCATTACGATCACGAACGCAATCCAGGACGCATATCTCAGAATCATTCATAATAATCACGTGATCGGCAACAATGCAGAACGGACAATGAAGCACCAGAGCCCGTGGGTGGCGGATGCTGGGATAAATGATGCTGCGAACGCGTGGCGAACCATCACCTGGCGGCACATCACTGCGCATTTACCATCACCGATAGTCGCCCTGATAACATCGCACTTCATATCTTCTTGTGGCTCAAACTTCAATCCGGAAAATATATGGTTATTACATATCTGATAGAGAAGAGGTTAAATAAATATAATTTGTGGCGGAGCCGGTTATGGTGGCTTTTGAACGGACAAATCTACAGCAGTTGGTTTTGATGGCAAGTCGGACTCGATGATGTCATGCCAATTGTAGAATCAGATAAGACTATGCATCTTGAATCTTACCATCATAGCTCTTCTTCTTCTTCTTTTGGTAATACATCGTGGAAATATTATGCTTTCATTTTGGGATGAGTCCTGCAATTTTTTATCTTATTGATAAATCAATTTAATTTAAAAAAAGGCAAATTGGCCTGAATGTCACGAAAAGTGAAACGCTTCCTCTTTTTCATAACCAAAAGATACAAAAAAGAAGGAGAATCGTTTCTAGTGCCTGGGTCGCATAGGTCAAGGAAAGAATGAGTAAACTCACATAAATAGCGGACATATTTAGTCTACTTACTTAACCTTTCTCTCCAGGGATTTTATATAAATATTTTTAAACTGAGAAATAAGGTCGATGCATTTAAGAAGTTGGTTCTTTGAGATTATCGTGTATAAGAGAAAGCTTTAGAAATGTTTCCACTTTTGCAAAAAAATTCATTGTCGCTGTCATCAACAGAAAATGTGTTTTAAATATAATAAGTCAACTCTTGAAGGCATTGGTACTAAAATTTAATCACTATTACCCCGAAAATGAAGATATTCGTAAAGGAAATCTTTAGATTGATAATCCCAATAAAAATGATAAATAAATTAGGTTATTAAAAAATCACAGTGGTATCAAATGTAAATGAATTCCATATGAGTCTCGTTTAGGGTAAGTATTTTTGAGGATGGAGGACATAACAAAGTTTGGATAATATTTATTTTGAATAGGATTTTAGGTCCCTGCATAGCTTTATCCTCACATTTATATCTCAAATTTGCTTTTTTAGATTAAAGAAATCAATATAAATCTGGATCAAGATGATCAATCGGAAATGTGAATATATCCGATCTTCCAAATTTGTTAGTACGGCAAAATAATATCCATAATCTGAATTTCATCTCGATCTTTATAACGAGGATCGAAGATCTAAACCGCTATACTTTAGATTTAGTAACTTTGGAGAAAATAATGAACCAAAATAGATATTCAAATTCATGATAGAAGATTATTGCATAACTTAAATTTTGAAATAAGCAGCAGTAGTTAGGAAAAACCTCAATCAAAGATGACCTATATAATGGACATCATATGAAATAACTTATTTAGAGAAATGAGCCAGAATATAAATCACTTGGTTTTATATTTATGCATATTTCTAATGGTGGTTAATAGAAGAATTTTTAATATTAATAAGATCTGAGACTTCTTTTCAAAGTAATAATCGATGATAAATTAATTTTGTTAATAGTATTCATTTCATAGAAGATTTCTATAACAGGAAAGACTTATTTCTATGCAAGAAGTTATCAAAGAGAAAATGCGAGAAAAGCTCTCAAATGGCGCTTTGCTTCTATATGAAAAAAATATTTTTCTTCGGGAATTAAATTGATAATAGAAAAATAGGAGAAGCGTAATGAATTAGGAATTAAATTTAAAATATTTAAATTGATCGACGCTTAATTATCAAGTTTCTTCCAAAAACCAAAATAGACGCTACGCAGAACAATATTTTAATTATTGGTCTGATAGCTAAATCACAGGACTACTTTCAGGTCATCATGAATTATTCAATAAATTATTTCAATGGTATTGGTAGCATTGTTGAAAGTAATCAATTAACCCGGATCATGTATGATCGACATTTTCTACAAGTTCCCATAGCCATTTCATCGCATGGTTTCCGTGTTTAAAACCTTATGATATATAAATTGACAATAGCAAGGGGTTAAATCCTGCGAATGATACAAGACTGGTTTGTAGAGCCATACGGCTCTAAATCTACTCGTAATTAATTCTCAATTATGGCGAATTAAATTACTCCACTTATCTCGAGTTGCGTCGCGGCATATTTGAGATCAATTCATTCCTAGACAATTGCTAAAGACAAACTGAGCCATAAAAACGATCAAGATAAATTATGAAGCGGTCAAGAGAAGCATCGAAGGCTGGCCACTGGCTCGCAACAACCATTAAAGTGAATGAGCTGCAGCGACATTTGACCTTTTATTGATAAACCACTTCTTGCTCGGCTTAACTGCTTCTTGTAAAGATTATGCCCCGCTCGCGAGAAGCACATTAGAAAAGTGGTCCATGGTTAGAAGTGCCATAATAGTTTACACAGAGCACTTAAATATGAGATAGGTCTCCGTGGATCAAATAACACCAGCGCGTCGGGCTACCCAGGAGGGTCTTCACTTATATTTTATATGGTCATACAGGCTAATCTCCCAAGGACTCTAAAATTATTGTGCGAATAATTTCGTAAACATTATGACGGCATTTGCATACGTCTGGCTGATATTGCCTGGGAGATCATGTCGGAAACCCTGATCTTCAGCAATTTACTACTGTCCATTTAGACACTGAGCTTTTTATTTACGATAACGGCATCATTTATTCATCCGTTGAGGGCGTATTCTTAAATTATTTAACACTCATGTTTGCCAGTTAAATGGCATAAATATATACCAGCAATGCGTTGTTATGGGTTTATCAATAGGTTTGACAGAGCCAGTTGATAATTTTTTATTACATTACAAGCTCCAACAATAACATTATTTTTTTTAATGTTACTCATTTTCATCCTATTCGAATATAGCTAAATATTGTGTATTTTTGTCTGGCAAATTTATTAGGAATATACAAAAAAAATCGAGAATATATAAGATTAAGACATGACGCTATAAATTTGTAACAGAGCTATTTTCCTTCGTTGTTTAACATAATATAATAGATTTAAACCTTCACAGAAAAATATCATATATTAGACTGTAGAATAAACGTAGCATACAGTCTATAAAATAGTTACATTAGTAACTGTACTAATAGAATAAATAGAACGGACATTTTAGTGCCGCACAAACTATCATCAGATAACAGAGAACAGGGCTGTATAAATGCACGTATCTCATGATAAAACAGATAAAGCATTCAAATTAATAGTTGAAGATAATTAAGAGTGAAAAGCTAATAGATTTCGCCAAATGAAACGATAGCTACAGTTCCTAAGTCAGAATTAATGCTTCAAAATTCCTCCGCATTTTATGGGATTTTTATGGCATAATTGACTTAATTTAATCGAAACCAGACTATACGATTATTGCCAGGATTGATTATCGACATTAGACAGATTAAATTAAAAACGTTTAAGGGGTTATTCTAGTCTAGAGGCACAAATCTTGGGTGTTTTTACAACCTCGATAAAAATAAACAATTTTATACCAGATATATATTTATAAAATTTAAAAATTAAAATTTAAATACACTCAAACCTCCTTTTGTGCGACTTCGAAGTTATGCGTTTTTTTTTTCAAACATTTTTTTCTTTTTTTTAATTTCATGAAGAGTAAGTATCGAGATATTTTGTATAAAATAGGAAATAAATCATCAACGCTAATTGAAATTTGGAAAAAAACTATAATTTGGGACTGTATAAATATATTGCTAATGCTATCGCTGAATTATGACCACGCCCTTTATTCTGGTTTAGATTTTTGAAAAAAAAAATTTAGCAATGTTTCGACTTTTAAAAAAAATAATTTCGGTTTTTTTTAAAAATTTTTTTTACATAAATCTGGTAGTGGCGATAAAAGGTTATATATAGAAGATTTATTTTAAAACTTAAGTAAATCGGTTAATTAAAATCGGACATATCATGTCAACCGTGTTGAAAAATTAGTTTCGAGTAAAACGCGTTTAAAAATTTTAGCAAAATTATGACGGGCTTTGTCACTAAAATACCTATAACTCCTTAAATAATTGCAATTTTGGAAATTCCATTGGAGGACAATTTTTTTAAAGTCTAAATTTTGAAAATATGCAAAAAATATTTTTTTCAAAATTGTAGACTAGAATACTCCCTTAAAGTTAATTAATGTGATGACATAATAACCCTAGCACACACACAGGTTCTATCATACGTTCCATATTTATATATAATAAATTATATTAAAATAATATATTTATGTATATTCATCAGATGATAACATATTATTTATTAGCATATCGTAAGTCTTTTTGAAAGCTTAAAGCCTTTAATTAGGCACGATAACTGAAAATTTCATCATCGGATAATTTTCTTTGAATAACCAAAATGTTAAATTTACTGCTATCAATATTATCTATGATATTATATTATGTAATATTTTATATTATTTATGGCTTGTGGAAAACTTTTCTATAACCCAAATTGTAATACAATGCAATCTCGATTATCCAGGTGCGGATTATCCTGTTTGCAGATTATCCGTGCTTGATATATTTTTTTAATTAACTTATTACAATTTAATGAAAGGATAAAGTTTGCTCCAGGATCCATCGTCCAAAGAAAGGATAACTGTCTGTGATAAATGTTTGCATAAAAAAATTCCTGCCGTTTATTATAACCAGAAAGAGGTAAAGATAGATATTTTTAAAGATTAGTTAAAAATGAATTCCCGAGGTGTAAGCTTTTTTAAAAAAATAAGGGATTGCTACAAAATTATTGCCACAGTATTATTATTAGATAATGTTCCTTTTCATCCAAACGAAAGCATATTAAAAAAAAACAAACCATGAATTGATGGTTGTTGAAAAGTGGAAAAGAATAAGTAAATATAACACTTACAGTAACACTTCCTGCCATGGAAACAGATTTAATGCATTTTGAAGAGAATGATACAAATGATATACAGTAGACTTGCGATGATCCTGCATTTTGCAAGGCGTTGTCGGACTATAAAGTACTGCCCCTGACCCCTTGTAGACCGATTTTTTTTTTTTTTTTGGAAAGCAGTACTTATATTATAGAATTAACGTCATAAACAAAAATTTGATGCTTCGAAATATCCGTGTTTTTTAATTATCCGTGCCCTTTCTCCCCAGCACTAGCCTGGATAATCGAGAGTATATTGTATCTTAGATTCATCAAATACAGAAACAATGAGAAGTCTTCGCATAATATTTTTTATCCTGACAAAATCGCAAAATAAAGCAACATTTTTATTAAAATGTCACCATTGACACGTATTTTTAAATATATTAAGTAGCCTGGATACAAATAACAAACAATGTTATGATATATTTCAATGTATAATAATATCAATATTATTTTATTTACAGATTACAATCCTTCGAATATCCTCCTGATGCTATGAAACTGCAAGCAATTTTGGTGAGTTTATAACATTTATTCATTATTGATAAATGAGCTATTAGCATTCAACGATGTAAATTTGCATAAGATATTTCACATTGAAATTACAGATGTAATTATCGACTTATAAATTGCCTTCCTTCGGACTGATATATCAACCCGTTGACTTATCACTCGACATTCCCAAGAGCGTCAAAGATTCTTAACAGCTCGTCTATCATATTCGTTTTCAATCAATAACACCGGTTTTACTCGCTTACTTTGTATGAAAATTATTTTAATTTCGATTGGCAGTATTATATGAGTTGATCGTTGCATTTTTCCCAACGAGGATAGCATAAAAACCATCTATATGCAAGTAGGACAGTCAATTTCTTCTCTGCTTGCAACATGCTGGTACCTCGACCCACCACATGTCTACTTAGTGAGATTTAAAAAACATGTCAGTAGAAAATTGATTTCTTATAGCGGAATAAATTAATTTATTCGCTAAACACGTCCACGAAATTGTGCAATCGCGATTGATCGCATTGTCATGTTCGATGAAGTGCTATCGTCATTATCGCTCGATCCTTCCTCAACAGTTGCTCCTTGGAGAGCGTCCATCATACCCACATTCCTGCAGGTTAGAGGCGAGCGACTCTCGGTCCAGGAGTCAGCAACAATGGACTTCGAGCAAGGGCTATCTATTGTGGCATCTCTCCACCGGGGCTATCTGATGATGCGATCTCTAGATAGTCCACTGCAGAGGCCGCAACCTTGTTAGATAAATTCCAACGTCCTTCCTCTTCATTGTTCTTGGGATCGACCCACCTGAACGGTCAACAACGCCTATTGTGAGGCTCAAATGGACCCCTCGATCTTCACCATAAATCCACTAAAATGGACGAACCACAATAGACTTGTTTACTTAGAAGCGTAATGACATGTTGTACTTAAATAAATAACGACTTGTAGCAGGAGTTATCTTGGAGCAATTTTGTTGTTAAAGTAACCTTTTAACAAAGACGTTTTAATAATAAATAAATATCTTATGGGTGATATGGAATTGCACCATAATAATCCACACCCAACCTGAATATATTCTTGGATATATTCTATGAAGAACGAACCTTGTATCAACTAAAATTTTTCAAATGAAACTTGTATAGACGTTGTAGGATAAATTGGCATAAAAAATACGAAAAATGAAACTCCAACCGGCAGTTGGTCAAAAAAGAGAGGTAGAATAATGTATAGTGTGTCATAACATAACATTACGCAACCACTATAACAGTAGATTACCAATTTTATTATATATTACTCAAACGCATTTTTTGGAATCAAGATTTGGATTTTTATAATATTGGGTTGGAAACTATGAAACGGGCGTTGAATAAAAATAAAAAATCCAAAAGCGCTATTTTTCACATTATTCATTATATTCAATCGAAATAACTTCAATTAGCATCTATGACTTTTTGCCAACGATTGAGCATATCAACTATGTTTTTTTTAAATTTTCATTTTTAGAGTTAATAAACAATTTAAAGTCTTTTATAATATCATTTTTGGTTATTGTAATTTTTTTTCCTCTTAAAAATAATGACGCCTAGGGCCAGTAACTGTCTAATCTATGTATACTTATATACAGTACATATATGTGTTTCAAACTGTTATATTAACCTTTCCTTTTGCGGATAGGGGAACGGCTCTCGCAGTCAGCCGCCACGGCGACGTGGCGACCCCGGACAAGGAGCGCTGGGATTGGAGTGGTGATGGGTAAATCTGTGGCAGGATTTATTCTAAAAAATATCACAACGCAATGATGATCCCAGGACAGTGGCGAATAAGTGCCGCCACTAACAAAAGGCACTGCCCGGGCAAGAGAGTACCGTAACACTCTTCTATTGGGAGAAGGCAACTCCAAACAAATCCCTGGCGACGGGCAGCAGCATCATCAGTATATACAAATAGTTCATACGAACTACTGCGGTGCAGAAGGCAACGGGAAACCACTGCACTATCCTCCCAAGAAAACTCCACTATGAAAACAACAAGAAATGATTTGAACACGTCATGCGTTCCGATTGACACCCGGCGCCAATCTAGGTCCGGGCTGGATGGTGTGAAATGTGCTACCGGCCACGAGAATGCGGAGGACCAGGCAACTTGTGGAAAATATGCGACTGGCGTACCAATCACAAAACATCGCAACTCAAAACTAGGAACGTGGAATGTTCGAGGACTAGGTCATCCAGGAAAATTGAGCATTATTGAACGTGAAATGGCCTCACATAATTTGGATATTCTCGGACTCAGCGAGACTCATGGAAAAGAGAATGGCCACTTTATCACCCCAAATGGAAATGAAATGTACTGTGCAGGAAATGCGAACAACGCATATAGTGGGGTAGCCATTCTACTATCTCCTCGTCTCCAGCATGCAGTCATTGGTTATGAATCCACAAATGACCGCATCATTCACCTTAAACTAAATACTTCTCCATGTAAACTACACATACTCCAACTGTATGCACCAACAACTACTTCAGACGAAGAAGCGATTAACGCGTTCTACGAATCCCTTTCATTAACAATCAACCGCATTCCCAAAAAAGACATTACGATAATACTTGGTGATCTCAACGCCAAAATCGGTAACACTCTAAATGATGATCACTTGAGAAATGTAGTCGGACCTCATGGAATGGGAATACGAAATGAAAGAGGGGAAATGCTCCTCCAATTTTGTATAGAAAAGGAGTTCACAGTAATGAATACGTGGTTCCAGCATCACCCGAGACGTCTATATACATGGGTATCGCCAGGGAATAAATATAAAAACCAAATTGATTATATAATGATAAACTCCCGCTATCGATCAACAATATATAATACCAAGACGTATCCGGGAGCTGATTGCGGATCAGACCACCAACTTCTAATAGCGAATGCCAAAATAAAACTAAAAAATATGAAGCGTACTAGAGCAATCCAAAATTTTGCAAAAAATGTTGACATAACTAAATTTGGCATTCGAATACGGGAACAAGTCAACGATTTAAACTGTACAAATGAAGAAACATCAAACACAACGTGGAACAAACTTAAGCAGCTCATAGTGAATACGGCTACGGAGTGTCAGTTAGCACCGGCTCCACGTAGAAAACCATGGATCACGGAAAACACTTGGGATAAAATCATGTATAGGAAAAAACTCAAGGAAAGAGGCCTCACAACGGAACAGGAGATAAAAACCTATTCCGAGACACACAGGACCATCAAAAAATTATGTCGCAACGATAAAAATAAATACATTAATAACATCTGTGATGAAATAGAAGCGCATAGTAACAAAATGGAAACTGGAGATCTCTTCCGCAAAATAAAACTCCTCACACATAAACAAACTATGAAAACGTGGTCCATTGAAGACTCCGATGGTAAATTGATAACTGACATTGATGAGGTTATTAAGACATGGCGGTTATACTGTAAAAATCTTTATGCAGATATAGAAATAGTTCCATCCACATCCCTTACAACGCACAATCAAGAACCAGATATACTGAAATCAGAGGTTGAGTTGGCCTTGAAAATGCTCAAAATTAAAAAAACCCCAGGCAGTGATTGCATCCCAGCTGAACTTCTTAAACAATTGGGAGACACGGGCATCGATATTTTACATGCAATATGCAACAAAGTCTGGAAAAGCGGAATATGGCCAAAGGATTGGATGGAATCTCAGTTTATCATTCTACATAAAAAAGGTTCCACAAGAAAATGTGGAAACTATCGTACCATTGCACTCATATCCCACGCAAGCAAAATACTGCTCCACATAATAAACCAACGCCTAAAACACTACATCAGCTGGCAAATACCCCACGAGCAAGCGGGTTTTGTAAAGGGGAAAGGCACCCGCGAACAAATCTTAAATGTCCGTCAACTGATTGAAAAATGCCGGGAATTCCAAATACCGGCAGTTTTGTGTTTTGTCGACTATAAGAAAGCGTTCGACTGCGTCAAATGGGATAAAATGTGGGAAGTGCTAATGGCGATGGGTGTACCGACGCATCTTGTGCACCTAATAAAGAACCTTTACCAGTATAACCGAACAACTATCAAGGTGAATGAAATAATATCCAAACCGTTCCAAACCCAAAAAGGCGTTAGACAGGGATGCATTCTCTCGCCGAACTTGTTTAATATATACGGCGAGTTTATTATGCGTAAAGTCCTGGAAAACTGGAACGGTGGAATCTCCATTGGCGGAAAAAAAATCTCCAATCTGCGGTATGCTGATGATACAACGCTAATTGCCACGACCACAGACGAAATGACGACACTCCTCCAAAAAATTAAAGTCGAGAGCTCAAACATGGGACTCGAGATAAATGAAGCCAAAACTAAAATCATGGTTGTGGACAGAGCATGTGCACTTTCCACAACCAACATTCAAGGGCTGGAAACAGTGCACGATTTTATTTATCTCGGATCCTGGATCACGGACTCCGGCGGCTGCGACGCAGAGATTAGGAGGAGAATTGGTATGGCAAAAAACGCTATGTCTCAGCTGAACATAGTTTGGAGAAATAGAAGTATAACCAATGCAACGAAAATGCGTCTGGTCAAATCCCTCGTATTCTCCATATGCCTCTATGGAGTTGAAACATGGACAATGAGAGCGAGTGAGAGGAGACGTATAGACGCATTCGAAATGCACTGCTGGAGACGAATGCTGAGAATCCCATGGACGGCTAAACGTAGCAATATATCAATCCTGAATCAATTAAAAATAAATATCAGACTTTCGACCGTATGCCTGAGACGCGTTCTGCAATTCTTCGGTCACATTGCTCGCAGAGACAACGACAACCTGGAAAAGCTGGTGGTAACAGGAAACGTGGAAGGTCGCCGCGGAAGAGGAAGATCTCCTACCCGCTGGTCTGACCAAATCAAGAGTGCCACCGGCCTTCCAATAGTGGAAGCACTTCGTTCTGCGGGCCATAGAGAAAATTGGAGGACGTTCATCGGTGCCACGGTCGACTCATAGTCGGAGTCACGATCCTCAGCCATGAGGAGTACGATGAGAAGAGAATTAACCTTTCCCCACCGGTGATGTATTTACTACACCTCGACTCTAATAATGGGAATATCGATATAAAATATAATAGATACGGAATTCAGAATTTTTGTATTCCTCCGTAATATAATGATGAATTACATCAAAGTATTATAGTATATTATACCTCCAACGAGTGTGGAGGCTGAGCGTGTATTTTCAGCAGCAAGTTGTCTGGCTCCCAAAATCAGATCCAGACTAAATGACGAAACACTCGATGCTTTAATGTTATTTCGTGCAAAATTTCAAAATAATATTTGAATCTTCTAGTGTTTTATTCATCTATTTTTGAATTGTATTTTTAACTTTTCTTAAATAAATATCAAAAATATAAAAGATCCCGGGACTAGTCCCAGGATCGAAATTTTGGTTCAGGATTGGATTGGAATCAACAGTGATTGAAGCTTATTTGAAGCCCCAACGCCCATTTCATAGTTTTGTTATTTTTGGCTCCATGTTTAATAGACTTTTTCATTAATAACTAAAGACATTCGAGGGATAAATTTTCCATTTCCATCTTCAATACCAATATGAGTTCTTAAAAATCTTCATTGCATATAATTAGCCAACTATAAGAACAAATATTACAATATTAAATCGTATATGGATCATATATTCATGGAAATGTATACAAAAAATATATAGTACTAGCTGGTACCCGGCGCGTTGCTGCCACAGAAGAAATAGTTCTAAAAATACCATTTGAAATTTGAAAGAGTTATCTTGTTTAATTAGCAATGATATAAATAATGATATTTTTTCCGACAATTAATACATTTATTGATATTGAATGATATATAAAGAAAAAAATATTAAAAGCATACATTTTGCTTACTTAATTGTTCTGCTAAGTGCTTTAGGGTAGAGAATAGTTTTGGCTTTTCCGTCTTTAACAAATACAAATAAATTTCTCGGCTGTCCAACGTGGATTTTCTAGATTCTTCCGCACACTTGAAGTGCCTTGTTAATGGTCATTGAGAATGCAAGTCCAACGGGGAGCTGCAGTCGTCTCTTATCAAATTGCACGTCGGTGGGAATGAGCACATCTTCTCCTTTCGACTTTCCATTAAGAATATATAGTTGTTTCGATGATATTCGGCATCAATTTCTTCATAGTGAGTCTTGTTCCAATTTGTAAGGTGGCACATCAGGAAGATCTGACGAATTTAAAAACTCGATTGGATAGTTAGTAACTTGGTCTGCATTCATGGCGCTATCAATCGATTTGTAGGTAACAGAATCATTTGCAATTTGTTATTGTATTGTGTGGTTGATTGTATTGACGTCGGTGTTTTCTGCTGCCAAAATAGCATGTTCGCAAAGCCAATAATGATTTTTATAATTACTAAAAATCTGCGGAAAAACTTTCTGAATGAGTAAATCGATGGATGGCACAACAACGCAAAAGTTCGATGGAAATGAAATAAACTTGGTAGCATCAACATGCACTTTTCCTTCACCAATGTTCAATAGTCGTTTTAAAAATGTGGCTGCCGACGCATCACGCTACAAATGTACGCGCATATTTGTCTTTAATGTCAGTTTTCGCACGTCTCTCCAAAGATGCGATGCTTTGAGGCAAGAATCAGCTGGTGTCGATGAAAGCATCACTGGAAGAGGTTGTCGAAAGTCGCCACATAATAAAATTAGAGCGCCACCAAACGGTTTTGCATTTGATCGTAAGTCTTTAAGAGTTCGATCAAGCATTGCATTCGTCCCAGATAATCCCCTTGCTAATTTTCAAAACTTTAGCTATGTCAGAAACTTTAGGAATGTTACATGTCAGAGCTAATGCATATCTAATGGCAATTTGAATGCCGAATGCGCTGTTCGTCCACCATCTAATAATGTTGCCGCAATACCTAATGAAGCAAGAGCTAAAGCAATTCTATTTTGAGATCGAATGTGAGCCAATAGTAAAGTGATGAGATACGTTTTTCCAGTACCGCCAGGCGCATCAAGGAAGAACAGATCATTTGTAATTGTATCGTAGGTCAATTTTTGTTCCGCAAGCAAAAGTTGTTCGTTTGCTTCGACAAATGCATCCAAATCATTAGCATTGTACTGCTGTTCAAGTGCAGAACGAATTCTTGTTGAATGAATTCTTTGATGTTGATGGTTAAGCAAATGTCTTCGATTTCGATCAGAGCTTGATTGAAAATATTGTCCGAAAACTCAATTGAACTGTCATTGCTAACGGTGTGTAAAATGTCTTCGCTCAAATCCTCTCTGAATTTTTACCACAAATGTTTCGGGTTGGATGACGGATATGTGGTTAAAATGATGGCGAGTAATGTTCGAATTGCCGTTCGACCTTTCTCAATGAAGTATGACATTTGACATTAACCAAAAGCATTCTTAAATAGTAACACTCGGCTTTATTTGGATGTAATGTGTAAATACGGCCCAATGCATCAGATGAATACAGATTTCGATAGCCTTCATCACGCATCCCTTGCTTACGTCGTTGAAAATTCTCGGATGTAGTATTTCATGTAAAATAGTTAGGAACTTGTGCGTACCATAATGTCTCTGCAAATACATCTTCTTCACACAGCGCAAGTGTTGGTACAGCAGCAACATTTCTTGCAGTGTCTGCCTTTGTCCATTTTCGAGATGAACACTGAGATGAACAACATTCGGATTGCTTCTGTGAATTAGGAAGCTCAAAATAGGCCAAAGAGCCTCGTCACTGCTGATATATCTACCTGTTTGAAATTGAGTTTGAACTCGATCGTTGCGCGCATCGAGTCTTTCAATACTGACTACTGCCATATCACTGCCTATTTGCATGTACAATTTGCACGACAATATCCGACGTTGGTATGAGCTTTGAATGTTTTCGATGAAAAAGAAGATCCATATATTGTTGATTTCAACGTCAACATATTGTTATTAAATAAAATAATTATTCATTTGTTTCTTGTTTTTATTTTTTAAATTAAATTTAAATTCAAATCTGGTTTCAAAGGCGTTTTCAATTTACCAATAAATTTGTCCCCCGTTAACAGGATTTAACCTTTATCCATTTTACACTGGGATGCAAACTGTAATCGTAATGAATATCATATTGAAATGCAGCAATATTCAAATCAACATGTACTTTCGATTCTCGTTGAACGTTGGTCGTCTGATTTTGATCGGATAACACTCAAACGTATTTTTTCGATTGTTACGTACGTGAATAAGCGATGAATGAAATGAAGCATTTTAAAAGTGCTTGCGATAAATAATTTGGATATAATTGACTCACGCCGATGGATAACCTGCAAATGACATTGACGTTTGACGTATGTGTTGTATGTGACGACGACACGACGCCTCCTACTGCAACTTGTAGGTACTATATACCTATAGCCTTAGCAACGCATAATCTCAAACACGTCAGAATCAACAACTTTCACACATTAAGTTTTGAATTAAAAATCTACTGTAAGTTAATTGTACTATGCCTATGTCACCCCCTGATCCCTTGGCAATAAGTGGACCAAGTTTTGTCTCAATCCGATGAACGCGCATATCAACCCATTTCGCCCGAGCATTAGACGGGAAACGCAACTTATTTTTATATATTAGATAGACATTTTGACGTAGCACTCTAACGAGTTCATTGATATTCCGTATTCACATGTTGTACATTTATCAGCAATGTATGCATTGATTAGATTTGCTGTATTTTATTATTCGATGTAGTTTGGATAAAATACTATTGAATCCATTGGATTAAAAAATATCGATGTAAATGATAGAGCAATGCTTATTTGTGCAATGGTTGAATGTCATTTATAATGATAGAACAAACTGCTCTTGTTGCTCGATTTATGTGTTGTAAACCGTTGTTTTTCTGCCACTTATGTAAATTAAAAAATTGGAAAAATCCTCGAAGCGGTTAACGTCAAATCTTAAGGCATTCGCCCAAAGAACCATATCTTGGGATTAATTTATAAGTGTCGATACAGATAAATAATCGATCCCGACTCGCGTTGCGCAAAACCGAACCGCGCGCCGCGGCGCCTTTGCCAAAGTATAGAGTTTGCAAAAGTATAGTTTTATCGCTGAAATGTTTGAGAGATTTATTTGTGAGATCATTCAACAGCTCGTATATAATTGGCATAAAGTCGGTCATCAATCATTCCGAGTAGGAGAATTATAATCATGCCGACAAGAGTCGCTTTTAAGTGATTTGTAGCTTAGCCGATGGGTGAGCGATTGTTAACCGAATGCTCTTGCGAAAGGCTCAAAGGCGACAAAAATATTCACAATCTAATATAGACCTCAGTTCGATAATTTCTGAACGCTTGTTCGGTGAGGATTATCTGAACAGTTACCTATTATCAACATGTTGGTACACAACTCTGATATCAGATCGATCGGAGAATCCTAACTTATAAGAATGCTTCTTGTATAGAGCGTTAGAGAGAACAAAACAAGGTATGGTCTCAATAAACAATTTTTTTAACATATCAATTAGTTATAAAATAATTACAAAAACCACAATGGATTGTATAAAAATGTAATTGTTTATACATAAACGTAGATTTGCCATTAGATATTTCTATCAATCGATTAATATTTGCTTTTATAATTAGAAAATCAGGACGAACTCTGATCGAGATGATAAAGAATATCAATTAATTCGAAAACGGGAATATCTGCAATAGAAGTCCAGGAAATAGTCTACTATACTTATAACATAATGATATGATATTAGTAACTTCATAAGAAATGGTTAATAAAGTTGAAATTACCGTATTTTAAAAATAAACTGCATAGGAGATTAGCTTAATTAAAACACTTAAGGCAAACGTATGCTCCTCTCCTGTTTACTACATAATTGTTATTAAATTTACATGATATAAAACGTTAAATTTTATTCTCTCAAATTAATGTTATTTTATTTCTTTTAAAATAATTATCGCTTCAGTACATGCGTTTCAAATAAGGAAGTTTCCCTGCTGCACTCTGTACAAAGGCTGCTTTAAAAATCTACTTCCCTATGAATGCTATTATATTTTATAAGCTTTTATTTTAATTCTATAGTCATCAATATATATATTATACAATAATTTATAAAATCCATCTTTAATTAAATAATACAAAGATATTAAAAATATTTTCTTTTCATATGGTTGGCATCAGTTCTGATAATTTTCCTTTGAGTTTTCCAATTCTGAGAATAAAGTATTTTGGCAAATTTTCAAATCTCTGTATCCATATTTTTTGAGATTTCAAATGCTTTAACCAAAGTTTTCTCGATTACAGAATTCTTTTAAAAATCGTAACAGTAATATTAATACAATGCGTAGTTAACAATCTAATAGTCAAATTAGATAATTTTAAACTGACATTTTTTCCGATTCACATTTTAATCATCACCATGGCTCATAATTCGTGATTTCTTTCCCCTATTTTCAATTTTATTTACTGTATTGTTAAAGTGAAACTTATGTACAGTCAAACATCTTTTTGTGCGATTTCGAAGTTATGCGGTTTTTTTTGAAGCAGTTTTTTTTATTTCATAAAGAGTACGTATTGAGATATTTTGGATAAAATAGGATATAAATCATCAATATTAACTGAAATTTGGAAAAAATATATAATTTGGGACTACGTAAATTATACTTATAAAATGTTTTCGCTTATTTATACTTTTCCATTGTTTCAACTTTTAAAAATACATTATCCAAAGGAGTTTCCAAAATTCCTACTACTTACGGAGTCGACATCTTTGCTGATTATGAATTATATTGTTGGAAAGAGAAAATCTACATAGAACAATGATGACATTGACGTTGAGTTTACTATTTCTTCAGAAGAAGAGAGGAATTTTAAGTCATATCAAAAATCGCAACGAAAATTATCATACATTGATGATAGTTAAAATAATTATAATAATTAATATTTCTCTAGTGGATGTCTAGCATTTGAGATGAAAGATGTCAGACATCCTTAAAATTTTACTAATGATGCAAGACATCCTTTAAATGTTACCAAAAATATTATTTTTAATTGCCTTATTTTTTTCCAGTTTTTTATAAACTTTTTTTATGCGATTTTGGATATATTTTATATAGCTGTTTCAAAGTTATGCGGTTTTTAAAATCCATAGAACGCATCTTCAATTTTTCTAGCTTTTTTAAGTCATAGCTCTTTTGCGCGATTTTCCGCGGAACGCATCCACCACACCAAAAAAAGGTTTAAATGTACATATATGCGGTAGTGGCAAATTGATTTAAGGAGGGAAACCACATTAGGAGACAGATTTTTTAGCGTTTTTCGTAAATTTTTTAACAAGGAAGCAATGATTAGAATTTGTTGAAACTTAGACAATATTTTATTAATATTTTGAAATAATTTTTGAGTCATTTCCGCTGGAAATACTCGAGTTATAAGGTATTTTCCATGGAAAAAAAAATTTGGGGAATTTACTACTTCTGTTAAATCAGCCAGCTAATAATTCAAAAATCCAAGCGTGAAAATATTTTTCAATTACCACTCAATCTCGAGCGTTGTATGTAACGCAGCTGTTATCTGGTTAATGGATCTTGTCGAGGGAGCAAAGCTAAACTCAGTATCCCGTCCCGATAGCCCGACGAGATTCATACAGTGTTTGTAATAATAATGGTCGAACATTTTTAGCTCGACTAATTTCAAAATTAATTATCGCTGCGCGGATTAAGGGAACTGATTTAATTTATAAATCGGGTAAGCAGCCAGTCGGAGGTGTGGCGCTACAAACGAGATTTTCCCTGCTGGAATTTATTGGCTCGTCTCCAATACCTAATCTAAAAGGTGATAATGAGGTTTCGCACTGGAATTTACTGGATTTACATATCTGCCCTCTCGGAATGGGAGGTACCGGTGTTACTTTATTTGATTTAGTGCTGCTTCGTCGTGGAAGTGTTTAGATGCCCTTAGCAGTGCTCGAAACTTCACGCTGTAAAGATGTCTGTCGATATCATTCCAAAGACGATTTCTCAGGCTCATCCCACATTTTCCACCTACTATATTAAAGACATTTAAATGTATTTTTATACTGTATGATAAACTATTTTATACCATTTTTCATTTAAGAATTAACAGTTTTAATAGGGAAGAAAAATAACTATAAATAATTTTATCATATAACGAAAATTTTGATTGTTACCTTGCTTATGATTATGTTATTTCCACAAGTATAAACAATAAGTTGACAAAGTTTTACTGTAATCGGATGAACGGTATGACAGCGCATAAAATACGGACAAACAAACATTGATTTTTATATATGAGATTATAATAATTATGTGTATGTAAATACGTAATTATAATAATTTACACCTCTATGTAGTCTAGTGGTTAAGCGGCTAGACTCGTAACTCAATCATTTAAGGTTTTTTTTACATTTAAAAAACATTGAAAAATCAAATATTTCTTTCGATTTCTTATAATAAAAATATGATACAACCATTTTACTTATTATACAGATTTAAAAGTTTTTACATCTTATAGATTTTTTCGAGTTATTCTATTGAATCCTATCTGTTTTTAGCTAAATCGGTTAAAAATATTGCATTAACTCACAATTGACAATCTTATTTATTTTATGGATGATGTTATGAATGAAAATTAATGGCGAGTTCTCTGTTTTCCTTTTAAAACGAATCAATTTAAAATGAAAAGCATGTTGTATTAATGTATTTTATATAGTATTTTCTATGTTGTTGTTATACAATCTATTAAAAAGGGATATAGCACCATTGCTTGATTTTTATGCTTGCTCAATAACCCTGAATAAAATTCAAGCTTAAAATGTCCATTCAGAAAAAGAATTACCCAATTTTTCTTATTCGATTGTGTAATATAACAATAGTACGATTGTTCAATATACTTCCATTATGTTCTATTCTAATAATTACCCTTATAAAACCCCGTCCTTTTTAAGAGCCCTAAAGCGTATCTATTCAAGAAAACAATTCATGAATGAGTTCATTTCGTAATAGGCGATCGATGCTCGATTGCTCACATTTACATTATAACCACATGAAATAAAAGCTTAATGTCGACAAAAAATGCTCCATCTAGAACCTGTTTAGTCCAAGCTGGATAGATCGTGAAAACACTCACGGGTAACTTTAGTAGATAAATAAGAAACACCGTAAGTAATTAACGGCAATAAAATTAGAGTATCATCACCATGGCGAATTGAAAGCTTGAAGATTTTTACTTCTTCTTCTAGGTAAATTTTTTTCATTTGGTGGTGAATTATTTGCATTTTAGTTGGCAGATTTAATAAACTGTATTTAAATCTTTTATGCAATCAACATATAAATTGGTAGATTAAATTAGTTCAATATCCTTAAAAACGGAATTATTGTATGTAACGGCAAGATGTTTAACGGACATTTTAGAATAAAAATCGTTGAAATAATTAACACTTATTAAAGTCGATGGTTCAGTATGTAAAATGATAAACGGTTCGAATTATATGACATTAAAAAATAATTATTTATGTCGTCCCAGATTTATATATGATGTCTTCGTGTTACGCTACAAGAGCCGAGATTGATTAATTGTACAATGACAGGAGCTGGCGAGATTGATGATGGATGTAATTAGACCGATTCTACTTACTTTAATCATCTTAATTGATGTATTGAAACTGCAATTTAGTACTCACCCAGAGAAAAAAATATATATATTAACATTATTCCATGGATGGACAAAATCGGTCGGATCGATTCATACGCAATTATATCTACAACGGTGGATAAATATATATATGGGTTCTTAGAAACCCACATTGGAATCTACGAAAAAAAAATGAGTGGATCGACTGAGCTGATCTTCTTCAATATTCAGGTTCATAGATCATCATTCGCTGGCTTGGGCCTATCTTGAAATTGCTCAGAGCGAATGCCAACTCGGCAATTATTCAAAAGTGGCATCTTGCTCTCTGCGAATGCAACTAATCAATTATTACAAATTTCGCATTGGTGTAAAATAAATATATGCAAATGCACTGTGCAATCGTTCATATATTTAATTGATTTATAGAGAGCTAGATGCATCATGCACCGGTTCTTGATCTGACACGTGCATTTTTGAGCCATTTGTATGCCCGATATAATCACCTTCGAAGAATTCTTCTGCCAGCTCCTTCCCCTACTTCAAAACCTCTTTCTGCATCTGCTCATCGGTTAAAAATTTAATTCCACCCATGTGTTCTTTCAGAGAGAAGAAAATACGATAATCTGAAGATGTAAAATTAGGGGAATACGGGGGATGGTTCAAAACATCCCAAACCAATAAGTCCAAGAACGCCCTAGTGGCTAAGGCTGCATGAAGACGGGCTTTGTCGTTGTGAATTGATGGTTTCTCCCTGAGGCAATAAATACGACCAAAATGATGCCATTTCGATCCCAAAACACCAAGATTTTTTTGCCTAAAATTGTGGTTTTTAATTTTTTGGCAGACGTGTAATGAGCCACCCAATTTTATCTCAAATCACAATAGATCTCAGAAAATCCTTCCAGTTCAAGTCGCGCAAGAAACTCGCGGGCGCCATTGACTTGCTCAAACTTAGCGGGATTTCTTATCGACATCTTTCACGCAAATGGACACTACAACGTAAATTTACGTACTACCATGTTTTTGCTATGCTAGTTTTGTCAGAAGATCCCCAACTACCATTTAGTACAGCCAACTCTTTAAAAACTAAAAACTACAGTCCATTATTGTCACAGTACACTTACTTTCGGGATGTCTCGTATTTGCAAAGAAATGTCTGGTGGAAGTGTCTGGATCAGGGAAAATGCATAAATATTCATAAACAATAGCAGAATTATCAGATTTGAAATTCAATAGAAAATCATTTAAAACGTGTCAAGAAATGTATTGCTTTTTTGGTTAAAATTATTTAGCAAGTTCTACTATTGTATCCAGTCTATTTACAGTAGATCCCTTAAAGTTACTCGTTGAAAATTAATTTAATTAATGGGGGTGTGTATGGCATACGGTTTTTAAATACACCAAGGTCGGCACTGCCGGGGCGACAGTGCTCTTTTTCATTTGTAGCCTCACGTGCAGTTTTCTATGTGAGCATGCGCGCAGAAGTCAAACACCACTCCGCCGGAACTGTAAAGCGCACAGTTCCATAAAATGTTTTTTGTATATTTTTCATGGACTGAGAAATTGCTACTAACATTAATCTTTCCGCAGTATTTAGGGATAGAAACCTATTTAATTTCCATACGAATAAATATATTTATTTACATATTTTTAAGAGCTTATAGAGCCTAACGAAGGATTTTCGGGTCAAGTTAGTTCGTTACCCTGCAATAGCTCTTACGAATAATGGAATTATTCGTGTATTCTAATGAGCTCTGAATTTGACGACTTCTTTCCACACACAAATATTTATCTTGTCGCGAATGACACGTGTCATATAATAAATGTCGTGCATGTAAATCAATATTTTCCTCATCGGCACGTCCACGTGAATAAATCAATTCTCGGCGATATATATTAATATGAATCAATGAATACCAATGGCGGACTTCGTCAACATTTATTGGCTTTGCGATAAAAGTAATTTATTCACGCTCATCATCCGATACGAATAAATGAGCAAGGCATTACAAGGATTTGGGCGACCGCCCGGGGCGACAATCATTCAAGGCATCAAATATTAGAGCGATCTTTAGCACTACGCACAAATGACTTCGCATGCAATCACTTTACCGTTGATTTCATATGCATATTGATTTTTTTGCGCAATTAATGTGTGCATTTTTATTTTTTTTGGGGAGAATGCCCATTAAGCTCGACCGAATGAAAGAATTGATTTATACGAGCATTATCAAATTTGGACATTGAAAATAATCGCGGTAATGTTGCCGTTGCGTTGAAGTTTACTGAATAATTTCGTGGCTTTTTTGTGCTAACGTTCGATTATGTTAAATTTATTCCCCCGTGTAATGGCATGTAATGAGATGAAATTCTTTAATGTAAAAAATGTCGGATTAGATCCACTTTGAAAAATTTGAATGAACTCACTTTTTGTCCAAGAATTGAAGGCTCCACGCGCTGGAGCCCGGTTTTTGATCGTCTAATTTTCTGCATATTAACAATGATTAGCATAAAAAACCCGTATGAAAGTTATGACAACTTTTTTGCTCGAATTTAATCCGATCGAAATGTTTTTGGATATTAATAACACAACACGCAATACCGTTATGGGATTTAATCAATTGGGAAAAGATGCGTGTTAACACATTACTCACTATACTTTTTTGATTAAAATTCATTTTAAACATAAAACTCTGAATTTTTACCATAGAATTATTACAATATATATTTTTTATGACATCATAGCTTAATAAATATTTTTTTTAGATATTGTGCCATATCAATAATTTGGGCAGAAACGATCAATGTGAAAAATTATCCAAAATATGAAGAGTTTATTTGTGTTTTTCTTATTTTTTATGCTAAATTAGATATAACCCAAAAAATAAGCAAATTTTTAACATTTTCTTTCGCAGTTATTACCCTGTATAATGAAACGAATCTTTTTAAAATGTATTAAAACACTCTTATATAATACTAAAAAAATAAATTTGTAATTAAAAAAATATATATATTATATCGTTTTTAAAACATCAAAATGGCATATCAAAAAAGATGCAAGTTCGCGGCGTTAGTCAGTTTTTTCATTCAGGCTTACCTGAAACAAAAAGTTAAAAAGATTCTTAATCTGTATGAGTGTCACTATTATATAACAATCAATTAATATTTTTGGTTTAAAAGTAACAAAATGGCGCATGTTTGAAAAAACGTTTGGATAAATACATCTTTTTTAATGGTGTTTTTTTTTAATGTAAAACGTAAGATAAAATAAATATGTTGAACTGATTTTGCAAACTACCATAGCCATACATGTGTAAAATAAGCTCGTAAAATTTGAGATCAATCGGCAAATTGGTTTTTCGAAATTCTTTCAACACCACATGCAAAAATGTCGTTTCGAAAAAAACGCGTTTAAAGTTTTAAGTACTAAAAAATCTGGACGAAATGATTGATTCGAGCGTATTTCGCGAATTAGTTGTAAAGCTGAAGATAATTCGAATTTCTTCACAAAAAATTAAAGGCGGCATTCTAAGAGATATGTGACGTGATAAAGTGAGATGGTTTCTTAAAGAATAAAAACCTTAAGAAAGCCTAAAGAACAGGTTAACAGAAGTAATTTTTAAAAAGATGAAGATGCGTTCCGCTGAAAATCGCACAAAAAAAGTTCACTTACATAGAAAAAATGATGATGAGTTCCATGGATTTTAAAAACCGCATAACTTTGAAATAGCAATATAAAATATATTCAAAATCGCATAAAAAAAGTTAATAAAAAAAACCCCAATGTCATTATGGTAGGACCAGCCAAATTGCCACACAATTTTGGAAATTCGGAATGTATTTTTAAAATTCGAAACATTGGAGAAATAAAAAAAAACGAAATCAATTTTTTCGAAAATCTAAACCAACTAATTCAACTATAGCAGATGCAATATAATGATGAATAATGGATGATTTATTTCGTATTTTATTCAAAATATCTCGATACGTACTCTTTATGAAATAATAAAAAATTACTTTAAAAAAAAACGCATAACTTCGAAATCGCACAAAAAGAGGTTTGAGTGTATTGACAAAATTTTAAAAGAGTAAACAATGATAGGGGTGTACAACATACGATTAAATCATTTATAATCCAACTTTCTGCTGTTAATACGGGGACTGTCATTCTATTTCAAAAAAGTACATGAAATTTATTTTTTTAAGATATGGAAGTATGTAAATCATATGATGTGATAAGTATCGGCTGCAATCAATAAACCTATCATCAAAATCTCTATGACACAAAGTATCTACGCTTAATTTGACAGGCTATAAAATTAGTACCAGTGATGATATCGCATTATATTCATTTTTGAAAAACTCTAAATTGAGATCAATTAAATCGTTTTATTTTTAAATGTAATTCTTTAATTCGAAGAAAATGTTCATCATCATTAGCAGACTCATTCAATGAGTTTTAGAATTCTAAATAAAAGATATTTCCCTTCCGGATTTCTCTTTGCATTCGGATAATCACTACGTAATATGGTCGATAGTGTTTTAAAAAATCTTTGTTATGAGAGTTCGTGAAATATCAGGTATAAAAATAGTATAAAAAATAAAGATCTGTATAAATTTTGTTACATGAAGCTAAGTCAATGGATAGCTTCAGTTACGGGAAGAGGTATTCTTCCTGCATGCTCGTCTGTAATCTCGTGATTGTAACCTCTCTTTGCTTTGAATAAATATTGTATTTAAACGTGCAATTTGCACATCACGCAATGCACATAGAAGCGATGTACCTCTACTCTATTCATCTTAATTTTGAATTATCTTAGATGCCATTACAACGAAATTTGTTTCATCATATCGCTTCGATATCCATATTATTTAAACTATTGCCATTGGATACGAAAAATATCAAAGAATTTTATGGCAAATATAACGATTTTCTAAAATAATAAAGTGACTCTGAACACCTAGCAAAAGATAAACATCTTCCCACATTTTCATAGCAGATCTTAAAGTAGAAAATTGAAATCATCAACACTGTATAAACACGTCTTAAATAACCATATAAATGTCTCGTGAATGGCTGTCGTATTTTTAACCGAGTCCTGCTCCCGTTGGTGATGGGGACGATTACACTCGTAAAAGTGTCTCACCCACACCGCCTCTTGATTGCCTTATTTCCTTCCAGTGTTAATTGTCGTTTATTCGATGCTTAAGTGGTTATCCTGCGAATGTCTGCATGGGCAGGATCCCCTGGTTGGGATCCTATGAAGCAGTACAAGTCATAAAAAACTGGCAGCAGGCACAGCTCCATACATGTGCCAATCATAGTTAGCCGAGATGTGCCCAACACGCTTGCACCAACATCTCACTATCACAATATGAAGTTAGCAATCTGTGCTGGAGTAATGGTTAACTGCCTAACAAAACGATCCAGCTGCTGCCTCCAAGAAAGATGCTCTGCTCCTTCAATACCTTAAAATACACTTTTTATCCATGCATTTTCCTTACGTATTTTCGCGTGAAAAAATAATTTCCTTCATTACTACCTATTATTTTAAACAGTTTATCGAGTTTTTTAATTCATCTTTTATAAAATTCTACCAGCTTTGAGTCGAAATATGTACTAATATGATTTTCGACTTCAGTTGCTTTTCAAAAGCGTTTATCCTATAGAAAATATGTCAAAGATCGAAAAAGAAGATAATCCATCGAAGTCAGATCTGGTGAATATGAAGGATGTGGAAAATCTTCCTATGGTAATTTCCTGACTTTTCAGACATCTTCATTTCAACATCTGCAGTTATTATATAGCCAGGTTTCATAAATTCAACAATCCAACCCATCTTTCATCCCCAGTCATTCTTGTGTCATCCAAACCCTCATTAACCTTTTGAGGAGTGAGCAAATTTAAAACCGATGAAGTCGTTGACGCCATAATCGCTTTACACCGATGATTTTCTGTCAGCTCCTATCAGCGTAAAACAATCTTCAATTCGAAGCTGAGACAAGTGTAGATAAACACAGTTGATAGCATACAAGCCACTTTATTCCTTTACATAAACTCATTTAACAAGCAGCGGCAAACAAATAAACACTATCGATAACACACAATATTCGGTCATTTCTTTGCGTAAACAAATAACAAACTTGAAATCGAAATCATTATTAGTCGATAAATTTGGGCTAATGATTTATATAATCGTGCGATGTATGCGGGGAAGCTCTCCGTCTCTGTCTCCCGAACTGCGCTACGTTCTCTCTGTGTCTCTGTCTATCTCCGAGCTCAATGTACAAGAGTGCTCTTTCTGAAAAGTGGAGGGGGGTCCCAGACCCTGGGATAGTACTCCTATAGGGGTTAATGGTAATACCGTAAATTTCAAACGAAAAAATCCATCCATCAAAGGTCTTTTCAATAATGCAATATTACTTAATATGGCAGTTTTCTGTATTATTATATATAATATTTAATAATTAAAATCAGATCAATTTTCATACCTTATAAATTATATTTTTTATATTTAATCGGGGAAAAATTATTCGAAGCCTTTAACACTAGATTTACCGCCCTCATGACTTTAAAAGCAAAATTACAATAACCCTTACTGTTATTTTGTATTACTATATGTTTTACTTATTTATGGTATGATACAAATATATATCCAAATTCATGTACTTTTTCTATCAATATTTGTCAATTTAACAGTACCGAAAATAAGAAAATCAAACCGTGTTAATTGTGAAGATGAAATTGAGATTCCAGGTATTGAAAGTGAAAAAATTGAGCGTATATCGTGTCAAAAAACCTATAATAGATACATTTATGCAGATCCTTAATTTCATACATTTTACATAAAAACAACCATCTAAATACTTGCGTACAATTAAGATAGCACTAATTTTAGAAAAACGTATCATACGAAATTTCTTAAAAGCTTGATGCCAAATGAAACTATGAGCAGATCATATATAATAACATACTTCATAATATTCCGTGTGTTTAGAACCGTGTTTTTTACATTTCGTTTTTCGTTCCGGTTCTGTTCCAAGCATTTAAATTGGTTCTGTTACGATTTTTATTCTAGAAAAAATGGTTTTTATTTACTACTTACATGACTGAACCGGTTAAACTCACTTTCGCGTAAGACGTGTATTGAGCCGAATAAAACAATGTTTTTGAACCGGTTCCGTCACGTTTTTTGTTCCGGCAAAAATAATAGCTCTTTTACCGGCTTTTTGTTCAGTTCCGGTTCAAAGACCTGATTTATTGAATTTGAATTGGTAGATTTAGGAATTAATAAAATTTATAAAATCGCATTAATTCTATTTTTTCAATAACAGATCGGAGAATTCGCGCAAGAACCGATGTCGATGACTCAAATTCATCATTCGTTATCTCACTGTCGTTTCCAATTCCGCGTAACGGACGGCAAACCTTATAAATAACGTGAAAAGTCTATCGCCGAGCTGATATTTCGGCAAAAAAGCTGATTTTAAGATCCGCAAGCACTTACTCGACCCACTACAATGTATCTCGATTATCAAGTGCTGCATTCTCTGCTGTCCACCGGCCTTACCTATAAGGATTTCATTAAGTGTCGCTCTCGCTACTATAATACATTTCGAATGACGCCAGCTGAATCTTAAGTCCCCATCTCGGTCACCAGCTATTTCTTGCACACTTTGCACCATACCATGGGGCTACAAGCTGGACACTGATCCGCTCTATTGTTATGTTACAATCGTTGCGCTCAGTACTGGAATAAAACATGATACTTATTCGGTAAAACTACCACTGGAAGCTGAAGAAGCCATCCTCCTACATGGACAGATCTACTGATCGATTCCAGCTTTATACTTTAATTGACTGCTAAAAACGTCCTCCGCGCATTATATATTAATATAATGCTAAATGCAACGTCAAGAGATCATAATATCGGCAGGTATTCTTTCAATTTGCAGATATTCCACGAATAGACCCCATAATATGCATCAGGAATGTCCCATTGTAACCAACTCAATAAAACTTATTCGAGCAACGATATCAACGATCACGCAGCATTTCATGAATAATTAAAATGCAGCTTTAACATATGCGAATTTTAGAACTTATTTGAGAAAAATCATCAGAAAAAACAAACACACCATAATGAAAATAGCAATTTGATCTGTAAAATTTTTCTTGACATGATTTTAGATCATCAAATATTATTTGATACAATATTTGAAATAATACAAAAGCAGTCGATAAATCTGTAAATATGCATTCCAAAAATCATTATTATTAGAATCATGAATTCAAAATAATTGTGGATGAAATCAATCGTAAATAAATCACAATAACTTCAATCTTCCGAATTTGTTTGAGCTTTTTTTTTGATAAAGGAGATTGATGATTTTCATAAACCTTTTGAGGAGTGAGCAAATTCAAAATCGATGAAGTCGTTGATGCCATAATCGCTTTACATTGATTACTTTCCATCAACTCCTATCAGCGTAAGACAATCTTCAATTCGAGGCTGGGTCATTTGTAAATAAGCACTGTTGATAGCACATAAGACCACATCATTTTTTACGTAAACAATACACAAGAAATCGATTCATTTGCTCCTGCTTTAGAAGGAAATGATAATCGGACAAAGACTCGTTCAACAAGCAGCGACGAACAGCAAGCAATTAAATAAATAAACACTGTCGATAGCACACAATATTCGGTAATTTCTTTGCCCAAACAAATAACAAACTTCTATACAATCTATCTCTGTCTGTCTCCGAGCTCAATGTACAAGAGTGCTCATTCTGAATAGTGGAGGGTCCCAGGCCCTGGGATAGTACTCCTTTAGGGGTTAAGGATATTCTAAATATATAATAAAGGACCTCTGGAATTTGTTGATACAATTAATTTTTACACCGTCTGAATTTGAAGCCCAAATTTTTTTTTCAACACACAATCCACTTTTACAAATCATTTTGATCGTTTATTTTGAATATTAACAATTTATACTACATACAAGATATAAAAATGAACATGAATCTGAAAATTCTAAATATCTGATAAAAGTAAAAATTTAACTCTAATTTATAACATTTTAATCTAATATAACCTAATTAAATTTATCCTTGAAAGTATCTCCAAGTTTTTGATACATCTTTGAACAAAGAATATTTATTCTACAGTGATCTTTAGGTGTATTTCAATTTGAATAAACCTATATTATTTAAGCTGTTGGGGAGCATCGACATACATTTATGTCCGAATTCTCATGTCCCAAAAAGAGCACTCTTGCACATTGAAGCTCGGAGACAGATAGAGACACAGAGAACTTAGCGCAGTTCGGAAGACTGAGACGGATAGCTTCCTCACATGCATCGCATGATTGTATAGATCGTTAAGCCCAAATTTATCGACTTATAATGATTTCGATTTCAAGTGTGTTATTTGTTTACGCAAAGAAACGACCGAATATTGTGTGTTATCAAGAGTGTTTGTTTATTTAGCTGCTTGCCGTTCTTCTCTGCATGTTGAATGAGTCTTTGTTCAATTATCATTTCCTTCTAAAGGTGGAGCAAATGAATCGATTTTTTGTGCATTGTTTATGTAAAGAAATGACGTGGTCTTGTATTCACTATCAAGTGTTCATTTACAATTGAAGATTGTCTTACGCTGATTAGGAGCTAATCGGCGTAAAGCGATTATGACATCAACGACTTCATCGATTTCAAATTTGCTCGCTCCTCAACAGGTTAATCATTACTTTTAGTATGGAAGGCAAGAACATTACTTGTGTAATTATTACTACAAAGTTGATTTTTTCTCTGTATCCAAAACGGCAGTCTACCGCGATGATGTAGTTGCTGACATTTATAATAATTTTTAAGGCCTGCAAATAAATGTCTTATACCTACAAGACTGAAACTGTATTGTAGCTGCTTATATTAAATATTTGATGTACTTAATGTTGTAATTTTCCGCGTTACAACTTCTGCCACGTATATTAAAGCCCTAACCACCTTGTATCTAAAGTAGATGACGTTTATTTAACAATAATTGATATAAAATATCTGTGGTCAAAAAAACAGATTTGTAGAATTTAATTTAATGGCGGTATGTACAATTATTCAGGTTTTGTAAATTTTTATTAATGTCTGCAACGCTGAAATCTTGTTAAACTGTAACTATCCTTATTTACATTATACAAACACTGATTGAAAGAAAAAATAGCTCTATAGAAATGACTGCGCAGCGTGTATAAAGCTTGTATTTAAACAAATAAATAGACTTGAAATCGATTAAATTGGGTTATCATTATTAGTCGATAAATTTGGGTTATCGATACTCTCTACGGATTTTACTTGCAAGGATGCTTTTTTTGCGAATAACTGGGATTCGATCGCAAATACGCGACCGCACTCCTCAAAAGGATACGCATGATTGTATATAATATCATGGAATTGACCCTTTATCATACAATTGCGTAAGATTAATATTTCTATTGTAAATATAGCATATAAAAACGCAATATTTTTACTGTTCCGCCTGGCCAGAAAATTCTCGAGCGCGAAGAGTTTTTAACCGATTTTTGAGTTTAATCTTCTTAGAGATTAGAGATGCGTAAAATAATATGTAATTAATAGTATTAAACAACTTTGTGCAAGTAAGGCCGGATATGTCAGTACATTAATGGAGGCGACAGCTATAGAGCGATGCGTTGTTTTTTTATACCCAGAGGATATTTAGCGGCAAGGTTTGGAGATAAATAAACCAGATCGATTTGTCTGCCGCCCACCAGCAGCAACCTCAATCCAGGGCCAGACTCACCACTGGAATTCAATACAATCTATCAAATATCCGGTAGTTGCAGTCGTCGAATCAAGTTCCTCCGCGCACACATGACCGGTGCTCCGTGGCAGGTTTTATTGTCCGTTTACAAATTTTTACAAAACGCATTTTCATGGCTTCATTTACAGCGTAATCGGCGACCATTGCGTTTTAATTTATCTCATTGGATATGCTCCGGAGTGGCAAGAATCTCGAGGTGATGATATTTCTCCTCAGAGTGTCAATCATGTATCTTGTAATACTGTACGTGATACGATTATGGCCGTCATTCATTATGAGACCAGAATGTATGACAGCCTTATGTTATTCTGATTTGAAGCACTGAAAAAATGCATTAAAAACGCATTCCACGTTAAATGACCATAAGCGCGCGTTGATGGTCTCAAATTGCGAGAAATGGGAACGACTTTCGTGGGCATTTCGTATTGGATTAAGAAGACTAGATGTGACGCAACCCTTATTGGTTTTGCTATCGACGAAATAAATCAAATTACCACAATACACGTTCTTAATGTGTTAAATAATGCATGCACATATATAATTGACATAACCTGTTATTTAATCCCACACACGTTTTTTTTTATTTAGGAATTCTCATATGCAATCAATTTTTTTTTCTGCGTCAATGAGTGGACTGGTAAAATTACGTATTTAATCACACAACATAAAATAATATACACGTTCCCCAGATCAAATGTTTGCATTCATTTAAAATATCAAACCATTGTTAATTTTTAATTTTCAAATTAACCCCTTAAAGAGGTATAAACCACAGAGTTGTGTCCGAAATTCAGTGATTCAAAAAGAGCATTCTTACATGGTGTACATCGTATAATTGATCGTTAACCCAAATTTATCGACTAATATTATAATGAATCGATTTCAAGTTTAATGTGTATGTTTAAGCAAAGAAATTACCGAATATTATGTGTTTATTTATTTATGTACAAGCTTCATACACGCTGCGATGGTCCTGGTAAATAAATGGCTTTGTACGGATGATAAGTGGCGGATATTTCATTTTTGGAATGAGTCCTGCAAACTTTTAGCTTGTTCATAAATCAATTAAAATTTGATATCAAGATCATCGGACAAATGACGTTATTCTAATAATTCGATCATTGTGATGATTTATGGGATCAAATGGATGCATTGAAATATATCAACATCGTCAAAATGAAGAGTAATATTATTTTACCTTGCAGAGTGAGACTTCTATAGACGCAGTAGTGCAAATTAATCTGATTGTCACGAAAAGTCAGAAAGAAAGAGATAATTACTCCGTCTACATTGTATACGTCATAAATATGCTACGCGCATGCGCCGCGCGGTTTATACATAACATAAAACAACTAGTAGACGCTTGCCTATTTTATTATATATTACACAAACTTAATCTTTAAGCTAACGATTTCTTTTATAACATTATACGAAACAGAGCTCATTTTTCAATATAGGATCCAAATTATACTGCGGCCCAAATATTGACCCGAGCATCGCAGTATTTTTTGAATAAAGTGGATAAGATAGATAATCTAAACCAAGTTCCATTATATTTTCATAAGTTAACGTTACAAAATGAGGCCTAGAATTTGTATTGTTGATGATCACTTTTAAATTCGCTTTAATCGTTGACATTGTACTATTACTTTGATTTTCTGACTAGCTTCTAGCAAATCAAAATAAATTATTCTAGTAACATTCCATCGTGTACAGAAAAGGACTTTTTCATTATCAATGATATTTTAGGGGATTAACAAGGACTTCACAATTCAATAATCAAAATTTGCTAGAAAAAAAATCAGGTCAGTTTCACATCTCACCTTTACCTATATGAGTTGTAACAAGGGGGTGGCAAAGCAGGCGCTCGCCACGGGCGCAACTTGGCTTGGGGCGCAAAACGCAAAATACCGACTCAGTTGAGAGTTACACATGGTTTTTATTTTACTTAACCACTCTACTTTACATGAATCAACACTGATTGACTTTGTCCGTTTTTATAATATATACTAAGTTGTTTAATGCCTTTTTTTTCGTTATCGCTTAAAAGTTGGGCGGACCCAGCCGACATAAGTCGGCAATAAAATAAAGACAACAATATTTTCGAATGATTTTAAAATTTAAACAATCCACCCGATCAGTCTTCTTCGGACAACTTCGTTTTGTAATGAGAGTTAGTAATAATTCTATAGATATGCTCGGGTATGGCGTCCGATCGCGAGGCGTTCATTCATCATGTCAGCGGTCCGAAAAGCGGACCAGTTGGATACACAGACCTTGTGGTATTAACTAACTTTTTAAAAAATAGATTTCCGGGAGGAGGGAGGGATGCATGTTAAATACTTGCCACGGACCCTTTATACCCTCATTACGGCTCTGTCCTTCATGCCCTGATTGCCTTTTTTTAATTTTAATTTTTTTTTACTTTTGGTTTATATCATAAATAACGCAAAAAAAACAATTAAATACGAAAAATATTAAGCTTCCAACTTTCACAAAAAAATGTTTCCTGAACCGTGTCTCGTTATAAATTCCCTGTAAAAGGATTGGTCTTAAAATTTTGATTACTTTTTGGTTTTTCTTAAATTTCTTCTCAATTTATGTTTTAATTATCGCGGTTTTAATAGCATTGTTATTTTTTTTTTGAAAAATATGATTTCATTTTAATAAGATTTAATAAAAAAATTAAATCTCCAATCAATAATTACAGTTGAATATAATTGATTATGTGCGATGAATATAGTGTTAGCTAGACTGTAAATCACATCGTTGACAGTTTACTCCCAGGGGGAATAAAAGAGGTTCATCATATACCAATAAGGGCATAACTAGGAACGTAACAAGAAATATAAGAACTCACGCTTCTTAGATAAATAAAATCAACAGTTATTAAGCAGTTAACAGACAATTTAAATAGGTTCATATCTTCGTTATTCAAATGCATTGATTCGACGTCATTCGTTAGGTGTTTTTAAAATGACATAATCTTGAGAGTTGACTCTCTTGATCCACATAGCTCCCAGTTTGACCACATCTCGATGACATGATTCAACAGCAAAACGGATGATTTTTTTAAAATCCACATCATTTAAAATGAGATCGAATAAGCTACCTGTATAACTCACAAAAAAGCAATACGCACACAATAGCTGCAATAGCTCACGTGTCGTGAATTATTTACGTGCGTGCCTGAAATATGTCTCCAAAGAGACAACATTCTTCGTCTTTACCTCTTAATTGAGTGACCCGAAGTACACCAGTTGTAACGAAGAAACCAGATCTATTCAACCTATGTCCTTTTAGAACACACCCACGCTCGAATGGTGACTTATCCAAAAAATCGCAAGTTGCGGTTCGTCACGATTAAAATAAACGTCATACCCGAATACAAATCCACTAATAGTTTATTGGCAGATAAAAAAGCACCATGGAAAAAATCTCATTCAGATAGGAACGGGTCCATCGTAGTGATATATATAAATTATGGGCCTTCGCAATGATAACCCGACGGTTACAGTTATGCGTATCGTACTTTTATTTTAGGCTTTTTTGCTGCCGGACACTGTCAATTAATTGTTTGGTTCGGTCGAAAAAAAACCTATTGGTTCTTTCGAACAGCGAATTATATGGCTATAGTTTTTGGTTGAAAAAAGTGTGATGTAATTGAGTGTGTGATATTAAATCAACCGTGTAACGAGTGCGTAATTGGGGCTGTACTAAAAAATATTGCAAGCGCGAGTATCTGCTTTTATTTATACAGTAGACTCTCGATTATCCGGGCTAATGCTGGGGAGGACGGACATGGATAACTGGAGAGCATGGATAATTTAATCATCAATTTTCTACTTGTTTTCGAATATAATATCATATTTGCAACACAAAATTTGTTTCATGATTTTAATACTTATTATTTATTAAGAAAAACTCCCATAGTTAAGTTGACATATATATATGAGTATATTAAAAAAGCTGCAATTTTTGCTTGATTTTTGAATATTTTAAACAAATTTCTACTATCACTTCGATTTTTTCTTAAAGTTATTTTATCATTATATTCAAATACTCTTTGTTCAGTATAATCTAGCAATGTTTCAACATATTTCAACGCCGTTTTATGATTAATATGATCAATAATATATTCTTCATTTGTAATGTCACTCTCATTTTCTTCTTCTTAATAAACAAAATAAAGGATAACTGGATCATCCATGCATTCAAAACCTGGATCATTTAAATCATGATCGAGCCACTCTTCGATCTTTTCCTAAAAATCCAATTTTTCAATTATATAATTTCATTATCTTCAGAATGCATTAATCTGTTTCCGAGAATCTTTCTCCATGATCGAAGAAATGTTTCTGGTTTTATTTTTGACCAAGATTATGTATTCTTCGCTTGTTTTCAATTGCTGTACCGCAGACCCCTGACAAAATCCGCGGACCCATGTTTAAGAACCGCTGATCTATACAATCGTGCGATGTATGCAGGGAAGCTCTCCGTCTCTGTTTCCCGAACTGTGCTACGTTCTCTCTCTGTCTCTGTCTAATTTTGTATAAATTTGGGCTAACGATCTATACAATCTATCTCTGTCTGTCTTCGAGCTCAATGTACAATAGTGCTCTTTCGAATAAGTGGGGGATGGATCCCAGACCCTGGTATTGTACTCTTTTAGGGGTTACGGTAACTTTAGTTTTGGAAGTTTGAAGAGTTTTGTTTCTTTAATCTTGACCTGTATATATAACTCCTCATGTACTATTCGAGAATTGCCTCATTATCCGAGTATCAGCATATGTTTTTAGTATTGTGTTCATTTTGTTGTGTGCGTCTCACAATCATATAAGACTTTTTTTTAAATAATATTTTTTAGGCGCGGATAATCCGCAAACCGGATAATCGCGAGTATATTGTATTATCGTTTATTATGTATATAATTTTAAGCATAAATTATGTAAGTTAAATTGATTGAAATCATAGACACGCTACGCGCATGCGCCGTACCGCCTATACTGTGTGTATATGTAGCATTAAGCAACCAATATCACTTTTTATATATTACACAAACGCAGTTTCATCTTTTAGCTATGAATTTCCATTGCGTGGTAAATGAAATAGAGATAAATGAAACACAAATACAAAGTATAATGAAAATCATTAACACATGTAAAAAAAGCAATGCATAAAATCAACTTTTCTTAGGATTTAAGAAGTTTCACTTCTACTGTGCGAAGATTTCATATATTTTTGTATTATTTAAAGTAATTATGTTAAAAATTTTCCCAAAAATTATGATGACGGTTTATAGCTTTACTAGAGGCATAATCAAAATGTCTTCGTTGAAAATGGCTCGATCTATCAATGACATGAACCTATTTGGATCGATATTGCCAAAATGTAAATTTCTGCCATTCATCAGCACAACAATAGTCCATCGAAACGCCAGTAATATTCTCATCAGGCAGAAAATTTTAAAGTGGACGTCCCTTTGATGGGCTGCGTTTGCTACTTTGAGGCATCAATTTGGTCAGGATAGGTCATAAATAAGCTGTCACATGCCGCATCAGCATACGGACACATTGGTCAGAAGTTGACGTGTGGACGCATGCTTTTGGTGTGTCGTCTGCGTAGTGGCACCTCGACGGCCTCATCCGTCTTCGTCCAACTGCTCCGACCGCATCAATTTAAATCCCCAGTCTCTTATGTTCTATACCGGACATTATTCACCTGGGAATCATGTTGGCTCTAACTCATGTGCAATCTCTGGTGCAACCGTGCGTGCCCGTGCACTCGGAGCGACATTTCAATTTTACTAGATCCCGATGCACCAACGCACGCCATCTGCATACGAGCATATCTCAAGTGTCATATTACTCTTGCGCACCATATATGTACGTAATGTGCCATATTTATCAATGTTATACTGTTTTAGTTATTGCCTTTGTAATTTAAAGGCATTTCAGTGATATTTAAGACAAGATAGACGACCCTAATTTATTTTTTATGATAGAATTTAAATAATTATTAAACATGATGAGATAACACTTTACTCAAGTTATAGAGTAAAACGGTCCTATGTTTGTTTATATGAGCTAAATTTCGCATAATATTGACATAAAGGAGTATAATCTTGCAAACGTACATATATAACCAGTCTTATTAAAGATTTTCATTGAGTTTTTATAACTGGTGGCTGTATTGACTTCACATTATGTGCTGGATGTTTTTAAGTGAAATTTCTATATGCGCGATAGAACAAATCAGCTTGACCATCACAAAAATTGAAACTACAACGGGTAGTTGGTGGAAAAGAGTAGGAGAATCGTTTAAATTCTCTATATTTGTCGTATACATCATCAAACACACGCTACATGCATAAAGCAACCACATCACCAGCAATAAGCCAACTTTATTATATATTACACAAACACAGCGTCATCTTTGGCTGACAATATCCGTTAAAAATGGAGCGGTATTTCTATCTGAAAGCAAAGGCGGAATCCATTGATCAGTTTTTCAACTCCTCCTGATAGTTTTTGCCTCCTGATGACTTTGGCTCCACGTCTTCTTTGCATCGTTGATTTTTCCATATTTAGTCATTCTGCAATACCACATGTCAATTGAGTGTTATCTTCATCTTATCGATTGTTTACCATGAACAACCCAATAACATTATCATGTAGGCTTATAAGATCAATTAAACCACTTCAGATGCGTGTTTGCTAATTTATATATGGATAATATGCATTGAACAATGCAATAGAAAATTGCAGAAACATGGAACATTTTCGTTAAAATACGAACGAATAAATTCTGCGCTCAATGACCTTTTACGTCGTTTATTATAAATTTAATTATTCGTTTAAGGGTTAAACACATGCCTTATTGGGGTGACATTGAGTGGTGTACCACTTCACGCCTCAATCCAGCCTTAATTGTATTCAAATATCTGAAGGCATGAAAACGATTATAATTTTCTATATTCAATTCGCCCGAAGTCAATGGTTAAATAGACATATCAGTTTTAATGATTGTCGATATAGCTTGATTGGTGTTAGCTGATGATGATCAAAAGTGCCACATGCAGCAGGCAACATATCTGGAGCAGCAATCCTTGTGTTGGTGAGCCATCAACTATTTTAATTACCATTTGTTTTGGTTAGAGCACACAGATGCTGTTAAGCAATGCCCCAATTCGAGTATGTAGAATAGCCGGCCCTGCTTTTCTTGATCCACATATTAATCGCTTGGTGTCTTACATACTTTTTGAAACCTTGTCACTTTCTAAAATGCATTAAGAATCGTCTCTGCAGTGGCGGCAGTATTAATGATTATTGGGTTTTTCTTTCGGTAATCAACCTATAAATAATATCAGCAGAATTCAATTTTATTTAGATAAATACATAAGATATCTTTTTATTCGTAATTGAAACGAAAACCGATAAAAACGTCTTATGTGAAAGAGGGTTTGGTTGATTTTTGTGTTAATAAAATATGAGCATTCTTACTTTACTTTTCGTTCGTCCTGTTAATTGTCCTATTAAAAAATATGTCAGATAATATTGATACAACTCAAATTCCAGCTATTAATCTTAAGTCATTATTATATATTTTGCTTGAGTTATCTCTTTCTATATACTTGCTATGTATCCAGACTGGGACTCTCAGATATCAATATTTTTCTTAATGCTATGCACTACAAGCTGGGACTTTCAAACTTCCAAATACAACTTTATATATAACGCTTATTATATATTCAAAGAAGGAATATAATTTTCTAAATTCTCCGGAAGCCTCATAATGTCTTCTTGCCAAAACTTCCCAGGTTTGTTGGACAAAATATTGATCGAGGTACATTTTTATATCATTTTTTGAATTACAAATTTTACCACGTAAAGAATTTTTCAATGAAAGAAATAAATAATAATCTGAAGGGACAATGTCCGGAGAATATGGAGGATGAGGTAAAACATCCCAGTCAAATGATAATAATTTATTTCTGACGAGCAAAGACACATGAGGACTGGCGTTATCGTGATGAAAAACAACGCCTCGTCCGTTCGCTAATTCTGGCCGTTTACTGGCAATTACATCCTTTAGATTGTCTAGTTGGAAACAATATTTTGTTGAATTGATCGTTTCACCTTGCTGAAGTAGCTCATAATAAACTAACCCCTTCCAGTTTCACCAAATGCATAGCACAACTTTTTTTTTGATGTAGGCCAGGTTTAGCTACAGCTAAAGCTTCTGTACCCTTGGTCCAAGACCGTTTACGTTGGATATTCTCATAGAGTATCCAATTTTTATCTCCTGTGACAAGTCTCTTCAAAAAAGGTTAGCTATTATGTCGTTGGAGAAGAAGATCGCATGTTGAAATACGCTGAAGTTTATTTGAGTCAGTCAGTTCATGAGGAAGCATCTGAACGATTGATGTAGCCCAATTTTGTCAGATGATTATGGACAGATGTTCGTGGAATTTCTAACTTGTTAGCTATTTTGCGAACAGTATATCGCGGGTTTTCTTCAACCATGGCTATGATTAGATCTGTGTTCATTTGCGAAAGAAACTTATGGGACAACCTAATAGATCAAATTTATTAAAATCGATCTATTTTTTATATTTCAAATATTGTACATTAACAGACTGATAGTTTCGAAAAATTAGGTCATTCGTTAAGGGTTGATAAAAATTAACATATCTGAAAATGATTTTTCAAATATAATAAATTCCATATACTGATCGTTGATGCATATAATGGCATCGTGGAGTTAAAATCTCGGATATCTTAAGCAAATACATAAAATTTCCATACTGTAAGCCTTTCATATGAATCCCAAGAAAATGTAGGTATTAACAATATGCATAACGAGGATATTTAAGAATTACTGGTGGAAGAAGAGAACTATGAAGCTAATTTATAATGAAAGTAAGAAGAGATCTTCGCAAGCGCTAATCGTCATGCAACAAAGTATATAAAGACCATAAGATGCTGTTAATGTTTTGCTAACAACCGATGATGAAAATAGTATCAATATTCAGCAAAAATATACTTACATAAAAATACAAAAGGAGATACGTATGTATAAGATTGAATTGCAGAGAGTCCATTTAATGATATAGAAAATTTTAAATAATTCATCATATTAGACTCCAAAGATGTTTCAAAATGCAAACAACAGTCCTTTTTAAGAAGAATCATAAATTGTTGGCATTATAAATTAGCCATGAACAAGAAAAAATCTCCATGCTTCAATTAAATATTCAAATGCCTATTTATTAAAATGATTCAAAAGCTGTTTGATTTTTAAATTGTTAAATAAATAGTGATAAAATTTTACAACTAGATGATTATATTTAAAATGCGATATTAAGAACTTTAATGAATCTAGTCTCAAAATATTAGAAACGCACAAATTTCCCCAACGATTCGATGAACGCAGATGAAGAGATAAAGGCATTTAACGCGCGATTAAATTATACAGGATGTGATAAATTCTTCAAACTGCTTAAATATTTAACCACCATTAAAGCATATTCCGAACCAGAAATTACAGGGCTTCGAGTCATACTTTAAACTATCGAAAGTTATGTTTCCGGAGTGTGTTTTTAACGCCTCAATGGCGAGGAGGCGTTCTTCGTATGCATATTGAGTGTCAGCATTGGCGTTAATCGAAACCGAAAAACTTACAATTAAACATCGTAAAATGCGTCCGATATCGAGTGTTGAACAATTAAACGGCGGGATTCGAATATTTATCACGCCATTACGTTTGAGAGCCGGTGCCTTCGTGTGTTTGTAAATGAAAATGCAATTAACAAATAGGCTGGCCAACAATTTGTAATAAAATTTAACAATTTGGTCTCTCAAGCGATTCGTACGAGCGAATGAGATATTCCTGCTCGATCCGGTCCTGGACTCACGCCCCCATGGAGTAAATATCCACATATGTCCATAAAGCATCTATTGATTTTTTAATAGCAAATATACGATATTATTTATTGCATTAAAAAATTGTCCCGATCAGTGAAAGTATTAGTAGCTATTTTCAAAATTTAATTGCAAAATTCACAACATTGAAAATCGATAAAATGCAATTGTAGATATTTGCAATAATGCAATAAGACATACCTGATGATTTATCGTATTGGTATTTAATGCTCCACTGCTTTTCCAATAGAAAGTTTTATTGAACGTACCTGAAACAAATAATAAATAAATATTAATTTTACATTAAATTCGTCTTATGGAGTTAGTTTTGTGTTTACTCAGTGAAAGAATCGTTATTTAAAAAAATAATATACAAAGATACTTCCAAAAGTACCCAATCTAGGCTACGCTACGTTGTTTCCGTGATCGTACAGATCATAAAAAATATCGCGAAAAGCCCTAAAAGAGGACGGAGTGACCATTAGTTTTGTATGTCCAATCGGTCCGCTTTTCAGACCGCTGATATGACGAATGAGCGCCTCGCGATCGGATATCATATAACATGTTTACAGAGCGATTACAAACTCTCATTATGAAACGAAGTAATCTGAAGAAGACTGACCGGGTGGGTTGTTTAAGTTTTACATTCGGTCGAAAATATTTTTGTCTTTATTTTATTGCGATAATGAAGAAAATAGAAATTAGGCAACTTAGTATATATTATAAAAACTGACAGAACTAATCAGTGTTGATTTATGTAAAGTAGAATGGTCAAGTAAAATAAAAACCTTGTCCAAATCTCAACTGGGTCGGTATTCCGCTTTTTGCGCCCCTAGCCCAATTGCGCCCGTAGTGGGCGCCTGCTTTACCATGCCATTGTTACAGCCCTGCAATTTTCAGCGAATTTTCCTCATCAATTACTATTTCTACCAACAATCCTCGGCATTTATATCGCTTTTTTAATCAGTTTCTGAATAAATTTGCACAGTTATCGATTAAAAATATATGCATTCATTGTTTTACTTTGATGATGTAAAGTTAATTATACCACTAGATGCTGAAAATAATTCTTCAAAGCAATAATTCTGGCTTAAGAGTTTAAAATAGTATTTCATTTGGCGAAAACCTTTACTTCTTGCATTATCATTGATCGTCAATTTATTATATTTTATTACAAATATTTTTTTTGCCCTATCAATAAAAAGGAGATATGTTCACTCGTTGCCAATTGCGAATAGTTTGTGCGGCATCTAAATGCTCATTCTATTGTCTTTTTTAAGAATATATTTGCACTTTAGACCAAAAATATGCGACAATTTTTCAGTATTATATTTTAAATTCAATAGCTGTTGCATAACTAATTTCAGAGTTTCAAACTGGAATTGAACCGAAAACTTATACCAAATTAAATGGTTATTTTTTCCTGAACTGAACCGATACGAAAATATCGTTTTTTATCTGTTCAGTACACGTCTTGCGCGAAAAAGAGTTTGGTTGATTTTTGTGGCAAAATTTATCCTATTAATTATCCTGTTGAATAAATGCTTCAAATAGTATTGATTTCAACCCAAATTCTATCCAACCTTAAGTTATTGTTATATATTTTGTTTATGTTATCTCTTTCTACATATTTGCTATGTACTCTGACTGGGACTTCAAGATTGTAATTTGCTTCCTAGTATTGTAGACTCCAAGCTGCGGCTCTAAATTATATAACTATGTAGCGTGGGCGATTTACCATCCCCACGTAGTAGCGCTGGTAATCTGTGCAGATTTAATTCGCCAAATTAACAGCAATATCTTCCATCTCTCTTCCGGTGCAATATGTTATTTTAACAGCGCCATCTCTTGTGGCCCTACGGAGATATTGCACCTGCATACCGACCGATCGCTTCTTGTGCGTGCACCGTTGCCGGTTGGGTAGTAATGCGCAGGAGGCGGGAGGTCGGAGAGTCGTCGGTTAGCCTTGGCTGCGGGAGGTCGTCCCTCCTGCAGCCAAAGCTGGCTTGGAGCTTTGGATAGTTTTAACCAATTTGAAAATTTTTGTCAGAATTCTTCGTTTAAAATGTAAGTTCTTGTGATTAAAAATTGGATATTTTATACGAAAATACATATTTTACTTGCATATGATTCTGCCATCTAAACTAAACATAGGATCCACAAACAATAGCTTGAGAAACGCTACTTAAAAGTAATCATCAACTGTTCTTTAAGGTTTATGTGCTTGCCATAAAATCATTTGAGTATTTTCTTATTTTTAGTATTCCTCTAGCAGTTCTCATAAAAGCTTCATTGTTTAACTAACACTAAAAAAGTTATTACTTAGGCTGTCAAGCATTTAGTTTTTTGTTGCTAAAAACAATATTTTTATCCTGGATTTATATCGAAATATCATTTTAATAAAGTCAAAACCAAGATCATCATAAAAATATGTTAAAAAGTGTTATTGTGGCGATTGTAGGTGAAGAAACCACCCATGAGTAGTATAAAGCAGCCACTTAGCGCCTCGTATCCCATGTAATCGGAACAAGGCGTGTTATTTTACCATACATAATCCATATTTAGAATTGAATATTTGATTACATAAGTCCTACATGCATTTCCAGCCTGTACGAGTGTGAATGCAAAGCAATGAAGTTCAATATTATAACATCATAAAACATAACGAGCTGATATTAAGGCTAGCCATGTAATTAATGGAACCTCGTCTCGATGCGTGGATCGAACACAGAATCATTTCATCATGTGAAAACCTCATTAAGCCACTTTGGCGGTGTATGCACCTCAACACCTCAGCTTCTGCTTCTTATAAACTACTTTCCTCGGATATCATACCTGATGGTCAGGATACAATCCAACAGTCGGCGCCTCTCCACTCAATTAGCTTTCGATATCAATACAACACGTACGACCCTAATTATCACCTCCACTTATCTAGCTCCACATAAATAGCCAATCAACACTGGCTGTGGCATTTCAATAGAAGAATATCACTCAACAACCTTAAGGCTATATTTGAGGAAGACTATCCGATCGAATGATCCTGTCTGAACATAGTTTACAACTTCCGCGGCTGCAGATACGCATGAATACGTATAAAATGTATATTCCTGCACACTCTAAAAGGAAATTTTCATTAATATACCTAGATTTTCAATAGAAATGCGATGATATTGAAAACCATTAAAACTAAAGACGTGATATAACTCTGCGCGTATTGTTCAATAAATTCCCCCAAAGAAGGCAAACTGCGAAGAAGCGAGCGATATTAAGGGCTTGCGACAAAAAAAGCTCGATTTCTCCGATGGTTATGATGATTCAGATCCCTTATCATCGCCTTTTATATCTACAAATTGATTTTGATGGCTTAAAGACATGAGTTCTTTGAATCCAAATGCCATTTTAAACGACGCAGTCGCCAAATACAATGAGGACAATGCGATAGCATCAGCGTTTTATAAGGATTTTACTGTAAAAAATCCAAGCTAAATATTTTTATGATTGCCTTGCAAAATATATAGAATAAATAATTGGTATTTATTTACTATTGATGGAAAATCACATTGATTGCTGGTATTTATTACGCTATGAAAAGAAGATAAAAGTCATAGTCATGCTGATCATTTTGGCATGGTTTTCATGGTGTATATTTTAAAATATGGTTGCCAACTATTGAAGCGCATGGATAATGGAAAAAAATAAATAGTAAGTTAATTAACGATCAATTTAATCAAAATTATTTTTAAAAAATTATCGATCCTAGACAATAAATTAATTATTTTTTCATACTGTTTTGCTTTAGCATGGTTAAATACATAAGGAAAATAAAATATATGGAGAAGTGTATAAATTATGCTGCAGTGGTTTTATCTAAATTAAAATCATCGACTTTGAATCCATGCTGGAGACCAATTTTACTAGAATGAGTAAAAATAATAAAAAAATCTAAAATTAATTATAAACACATAGTAGAAGTTGTAATAGAACACGTTATTTCTATGTTAATTCCAAATGGCAACGATAAAGAAATCTTTGAATCATTTACCGTCTATTCAACAGGCAATATTAATAATTTCAATGTGCAACGCATCAATTGATGGTACTTAGATCTATCATAAATAATTTAAAGGTATCTAAGTAGATCCTTAAATGATCCATGTCAATAAATCTGATGATAAATCAAAAAATCATCGAAACTTTATTATAGAGTCTTGAACCGTAACTGAACTCGAAAATAAATAAAATCCCATTATTTTTGCCGGAACTGAACTGATTTTAAATAGTAGGAATACTGATTTTTTATATCTCATATTGCTGTTGATGTTAAATTAAATTCTCCTGCTTTTTATCCAGAATTCAATATTCACTAAAAATTCGCAAATTCATTATTATATTTGTACAAAATGAGTTATACTGATATTGTTTTCCAGCTCCAATTGCACGATTTGAATTTAAATGAAATGATACAAATCCATTCTGAATTGATGTCCATATTAGAGGTATCGGTACCGTTCTCTCGGACCTTATTTTCTGGAACGGCCACATAATGCATATTTTCAATTCTAGGAACTCTGTAGATTTAACGACTTCTTCTTTTTTCGAAGACGGTATCTTACATCTGCTCTTACTTCATTATTTTCCGCCAATCGATCCATCGATAACGTCACTCCGTCGTACATAAGATATGAGACGATCCCATGCCTGTCTGCCTTACGAAATAAATATGCAGACGGCTGCATACTTGTTACGAGGCTGAGATTACTAGCTCTGTTGATGCTGTTCATGATCTTCAATGTGTTGAGACAAAATCATTTTTAATAGAAAATTCGCGAGAAATTGTTAAAAAAAGACGTTTTTGTCTCATACAAATGGTATACTTTCGAGATCGGAAAATCACGATGCTCTTCGAAGTCATCGCAAAAAATTAACATTTAAAAGCAGTAATCGTTAAGGAGGCATTACGTGTGCCTTATTTTTATTGCTTTAGATCGATCCGCACCGGTTAATCATTTAAAAGATCCTTAAGTGTTATGATCAAGCTTGTCGACTTTTTTATTGAATTTTTCTCAGACTCAGATCTTTATTTTACGATTGCGAGGAAGTGGAATACAATTACAGCGGAGAAAGAAACATCTGATTTATCAATGGAAGTCTACAAAGTGTACTTCTCTGCTCGTACTCATTATAGAAGATCATTTATTAGAGAAATATTACTTTGATTTTATACCATTATAAATGTATAAAAAGCATACGTCACTTATAAACTGCTATGATATTCAGAGCTGTACTTAGTATAAAAATATAAGATCTTCTTCTCGATGATCGTGATTTTTTAATTGATTATAAAGCGAGCGATTTCATATTAAGCATGTATTTTATGACATTTAATACGACTTTTTTCATTGCCAATTATCTTCTTAAATTCTTTTATTAAACATTTTTTGAGCTTAGTATAATCCAATTGCTACGCCATAATTTTTCTTTTGGGAATTCTATCTGTGAGACTTCAAGACTGACTGATTCGATTCAAATTTCAATAAAACCCTGATATTTTCATAAAAAAAATCATATTAATATTTGCTTAAACAGTCACCAAACTATTGACAAACCTTCTTGGCTTTAAATAATAATTGAGCAAATCAGGTACGTTTCTTTTGCTGGTGCTTAATGGGCAATTTTTTGTTGCTTTATACATTCAATACCTAAAAAGATTAATTATGAGATTGGACGGTAATAAATTAATTTATTGTTGTAGATCATAAAAAAATGTTTCTTCAGTCTGACTATCGATTAAGAGCTTTGTTTTAATTTCGGCCTATGAATCTTTCTGAAAAAAAAACCAGTCCTACATCTATTAATATCAATACAATAACTAGTTTCAACCAATTGATATTTCAGCGGTCATTGTAACTGTATTTTTTTTATCAGACTTACATTTTTAGCCTGCAAGATTAAAACCATTGAAAAATCATAGCAAAGAGCATTAAGTATAACATCAGGCTTCTTAACGAGTGATTTTCTAACTAGTTTTCAGAAGATCGTTATATTTGAGTTTGTCACCAGATCGAGCAAAAAAGTTCTGTTCTCATACTCCTGGTGAACATTCCAACGCATAAGACGGACGCTGACAACGCGTTTTTCTTAAAACCACTTCATCATTAGACAAGAGCTTGGAACATCTTCAGGTTGATTTATCGAACTTGCTGAATATGCAGCATTCGCCAAATCAGTTCAACAGTTTTCAGATTTCCGTAACAAAAATATAGCGTCTAAATAAATTAATTGCAAGTCACAAATAGCACAATACTTGCCACATTTATATGAAACATATGTCATAGAATTCTTCTAGAATTCCACTTGCGTCGTTGATTGATCATGGCAGAAATGCTCTGAAGAATTCAAAGCATTCCAGCGACCGTTCAACAAGGAATGGCGTATAATTTATTCAAAAAGAAGTATTGTCGTTCATAAATAAAGATGAGATAAGGTTTGAGAGGCGTTGAAACTCATGGATTAACATTTTAATGTGTAATCAGAAATCGATTACATTTTTTGTGCATCAAACAATTTTTCGATAATGTTCTATTTGATAAATAAGACTCAATATCTTCCGCATCGCTTACGATACACATTTCAAAGTTATTATATGCAAGTATAATATCAATCAATATAATCTGTAGAACTCAGGATGTAGTTGTTAACCAAATCTTTGAATTTAAATAGACTTTATTGAATCCCATGTAAAATTGAAAATACTGGAAAAACTTATGGATCAATTTAATTCATCATTTTGTAAGCATTTCCTATTTTCCCATTTGATGAAAATCAACAAATAATAAGTAGCGCGTATAATTAAAAATCTTACCGCTTATTCCACTAATGTAACTAATTCAACTTTCAAAACAACAAAATGAAGGCGTGACGATAATGTACAGTGATTATAATCTTTAAATACCTTTATTAGGCCGTGTACAGGATATAAACTCGAAAATGGAACAATATTCTTAAACTGTTATGCTGGGGAATTATTATTTTGTAATTCATTCCGAACCTTTCGTATATTGAATACATTACCAAAAACATAAGAAACGTTTTCAGTATCAATTGAAACATTTCTCTGCTAAAGAAATTATGCACAGCGTGCAAATCTTACAATAGATAAATGCTTTTCCTCATTTCCAACAATTCGAGCAATTGGACTATTATTTTGCTACAATATAAATATTTACTGCAAATAAGAAAACATAAACACATTAGACACAGGTATTCATCGAATAAATAAGATCGCTAATATTAAATCGAGGCAAATCTGATGAATCTGATGAATAAATAAATAAGTTCTTATCTTTAAACAATGAAATTTATAAACGATCCCCCAAGCAAAAAGCAAACAATCTAAAACGACAGTTTTTATGCAAAAAATTGAGCATAGTGCGAGTTCGCGTTCATTTTTTTGGAAGAATCCTGCAAGCAAATTAAAAATTAATATTAAACTTGATCAGTTGGTGGGAATTCATAGAATCAAATGAGATATATTTAAATGTTAAAAGGTGGAGCAATCATGTCCTTTTCGTATTACTATTGGCTATTTCTCACGAAACGCTTATTTATTTAAGCCGTCACTCTGTCAAACATGATTTGATTGGAGCATGCGTGATACAATGTTGCAACGCCAGGGATACTGCAATATGAATTTAATGCATCAATTTATTTCTGTACACTCAAACTTCTTTTTGTGCGATTGCATCAACACTAACCGAAATTTGGAAAAATATTATAATTTAGGACTGTGTAAATTATATTGCATCTGCTATCGCTGAATTACGACCACGCCCATTATTCTGATTAAAATTTTTGAAAAAATTGATTTCGTTTTTTTTTCATTTTTCCAACATTTCGACTTTTAAAAATATATTCTCCAAAGGAATTTCCAAAATTCCAACTACTTAGAGAGTTATAGCTATTTATTGACTCAGTACCTTGGCCGGCTTTACCATAATGAAATTTTAACGCGATTCTCTTGAAATTACTTTTTTCAATACGGTTGACATATCTCAAGTTTTAATTAGTAATTTACTTCAAACTGGGTACGAATCTTTTCTATATAACCCTCTATTATTCCTACCACATTTATGTAAAAAAATATTTTTTAACTATTTAAAAAAAATTAAAACTGTGACAAAATAAAGCCAAAAATTGACTGGCCTGAATTGTTTTTTAAACAGTTTCCATTTTGTGATTTTTTTTTTAAGTTAGGGACTATAATGAAGAAAAAATCTAAGCAGAATAATGATGACATTGACACGGGGTATATACTATTTCTTCCGAAGAAGAGAGCGATTTTGAGTCCTATCGAAAATTGCAAAGATAATTATCATACAGCGATGATAGTTTGTAATTAAAATAATTAGTGTTTCTCTAGTGGATGTCTAAAACTTGAGATGCCAGATGTCAGACACCATTAAAATTTTACCAATGATGCAAAACGTCCTTTAAATTTTACCAAAAATATATCTTTTTTAATTGCCTTATTTTTTCTTGTTTTTATTTAATTAGCTTTTTTAATGCGATTTTGGATATATTTTATATAGCTGTTTCAAAGTTATGCAATTTTTAAAATCCATGGAACGCATCTTCACTTTTTCTATGCAAGTCATAGCTTTTTTTGCCGCACAAAAAAAAGGTTTGAGTGTAGTTAAATATAAAAACAAATCGATTTAAATATTATTCTTGTTCTACGTTTTGTATCTTTGTTGCGGCCATCATAGCGTATTATTCATTTAGAGACTGCAAATTAGAAAATTTGTCTCAAATTAGAAAACTTCGGCCTCGTGATCGTCGCCAGTATTTAATTGTTTCCCTCTCTTTTGAGGCTTTTCCTTTTCAAAGTCAAGATAATGAGATCCGTCGTACTGGAGACTATCATTGAGGGCGTAGCCCTGCGCTATTGAGGAGTTAGATGCGAAGAGAATGATTACGTGCGTTTCCCTAAATGGACCTTTACTACTTTTATTAAAAAATACATTGAATATACTCTTCAATATTGTATATATCCTCTCTTGTTATTTTTTTTTTACCGAGAAATATATGTAATCTGCTCTAATTACCGCAACGGGTCATTTGACTCGTTCAAAAATTCATGTGATATCATGAAGATTTGTATGTGTGGTTGTGATACAAAAGTATTATGCAGATTTTCTTCAATATTCTTGACCTGGCTCGAAACAACTCATGGGTTCTAGACAACAATTTTTATTCCAATTAGCTGAAGAACTTGCAGAAGATTTTCAAAATGAGCAACAGGAAGAAAAAGAAATTATGCAAAAAAGTCAACAAATTGAAGTTAGGATTCTCGTGTGCAAATGCAATAAAAGTGCCAAATAGGCATTTGCAGAGAAAACGAAACAATAAAAATCTGTTTCAAATGCAAGCATATGTATGGAAAATGTATCTTTGGGGTTTAAAATTTTCATTTTTTTCCAAATTTAGGATTGAATTGAAGAATATTTAATTTTTCTCTTGTATTATTACTCCTGTAAATTTAATAAATAGACAATTTTGAATCGCTATTTGAAAAATATATTTCATGTACCAAATTCTGCTAAATTATATATTTTTCGCTATACATAGTAATATATATATATATATCATTTTAAAGACGGATCACTTGACCCGCTGTGGTAGGAATAGATATACATAAAGTATTGGTAGGTTTAGTGTTAAGTACTTTTTACTCATACGCGGTTTCACCTTTACACGGTATATAGAAATCGTGATTGAAATACCAATTTTAAATTGAAAAACTAGTTCTTCTATCACATGGATGCCGCGTAATAGTAAAATCGTAATAGGAAACCGCAAGGAGTTGAATATTAGAATTTGTCTCGGACCGAAAAACAGAATGAACCCAAGGGACCTTATACTTAAATTACGACAAGGTCCTCTAATGTACTAAATCCGCCACTGTGCTAATTTTATGATTCGTATAAACCAAATTTGTCTAACTATCTAAAATTGACACATTAAATATAAAATCGTAATTCAAAATGAATTTTGAATGGGAAGATAGTCATTTGATAAAAAAAAAATATTCGCCCAAAGACTGTTATATGAGTTCATGGACTCTATCTAATGATTCGTATGTGCATCCATAATATATAGTGCGTTAATTAAAGGCTATTAAATTTACAAATTGAATGTATTTAATAATAATAGCGTTCCCACATGTTTAGGGTCTGTGGTGCATCATTTTTCTCGGTGATGAGCCTCGGAGTTTTTGCACCGCCTTACGAGTTGTGCTGCTGATGTCACTCGTACGTGCGATATGACGTATCGGACGCCATTGACCAATCAGAGATCACCGATCGCGCGCGCACGTCTTTAATTGGATAATTATGTTTAGGAATTAGAGAACAAATCACTTGTCGACGAATCAAAATCGAGTATCTCGGCGAACGGATTGCCACTGATTTACACAGGGAGCTTACGCACAGCGACAGCTTCTCGCCACATAATGCCCATGTCGAGCTCGTTTGGATACTTGACCAGTTCAACTATCTAAACTGAGCCATTGCGTTAAGGGAGATGTGGATATCATGAATTCCACATAAATGAGATTTCGATATATTTATCCGTAAACTAACATTGAATCAATAGTTTTCTAATACATTATAGATTTATAATATTCCCATGCGTTATTTTAAAATTAATATTTATAACATTTGTATACATTCATTTAATTGAAAAGCTTACGTGGAAATGCAGGATCATATAATTTACAAAAAAGGTTTTAAACACGTAGTTTCTTGTGATTGCACGTAAAATACGTGATTGAAAGCTATTAAATTTTATAACGCATTTGTGGAAGTTGCATTTTAACTGTTAAACACAATTTCTATTGCTGTTTATTGTTCTATTTCGACCTAAAGTAATCAAACATTTCATTTGGAGTCTTTTTTATCATTTTTTAAAGGAAGTGGTTTTATTTAAGACTCTTGAAAATGTCGCCACATTAGTTCCTTTTTTATTGATACGCTTTGTTGTTCAGTTACTTTCAAAATTTAAAAAAATATCCAGTCAAATATATTTCGTCTTTTTTCATGTATGAAAATTCATTTATAAACAATTTGATTTTTACTTCAGATGTTAACCAAAATTGTGTCAGAGTTCATTCCTAAATTCAGCATGTTAGCTTATAGTTTTAACTACTATCAATAATGCGACAAAATCTGCCAACAATCTCACTTTTTCTGTCTTTTACTTGGTTTTATTTTTTTCCATTTTCCTTATATTCGCTATGAATTTCATTATCATATTGAAATTTCATAAGCGCATAATATTGATTATGTGTTAAGTGATATTTTAAAATCTTAAAAACATCAAAAAAAAAACCACATGGTAGAAATTTAAGATATAAGGTAGAAGTGGAATAGAAAATTTGTATTTGGGAAAAATTATTGAGGCTGAGCGTGATCCAATTGTATTTTATCAGTCTGGTACAGCAAAACACAAAATTTTCATCCTTGAATGGAATCCTTGTGTTTCGAGAAAAAATGATATTTCTATTTATGTACTTGGATCAAATAAAATAGGTTTTGCCAGATCTAGATATTTTTTTCATATGATTTATATATGATATCACTATTTTCTTAATGTTCCATAAAGAAATTTTAATCCTTTCGCACCATAAAATACACTCAAATCTCTTTTATGCTACTTTTTTTTATGCGATTTCGAAGTTATGCGAGATTTTTTTAAAGCAACTTTTTAAATTTTTTATCTTATGTCATGAAAAATGTTATTTTTAATTTCTTTATTGTTTTCCTGGTTTTTTATTAACTTTTTTGTGCGATTTTTGATATATTTTATACAGCTGTTTCAAAGTTATGCGGTATTTAAAATCCATGGAACGCATCTTCACTTTTTCTATGCAAGTAATAGCTTTTTTTACCGCACAAAAAAAGTTTAAGTGTAGCTAAATATAAAAACAAATCGATTTAAATATTATTCTAGTTTTACGTTTTGTATTTTTGTTGCGAACATCATAGCGCATTTATCATATTACTCATTTAGAGATCGCATTTTGTCTCAAATTAGAAAACTTCTGCCTCGTGATCGTCGCCAGTATTTAATTGTTTCCCTCTTTTTTGAGGCATTTCCTTTCAAAGTTATGCGGTATTTAAAATCCATGGAACGCATCTTCACTTTTTTATGCTTTTTTGTGCGATTTTCCGCGGAACGTATCTATCGCACAAAAAAAAGTTTAATTTTAATGTATCATATTTCTTACGCTGATCTTCATCTTTACCTGTATCGTAAGAAATTATTTTTGTACCATATGTTTGGAAAATCCTATATTTTTATTTTGCCTGTGCTACAAAAAAAAAATTCGAACCATATATCTGTAAAAATCAGATTAGTATAAAACCGAGGTGAAACCGAGCGGTAAAATGGAGATGGTCGAGTACTAATAGAAACACTGTCGACTTAACTATTATTGTTTATTTGCGGAGAGATAGGTTACAGCTGTGAGTCTGTGGGAAGGACATCTTCCCGTAATCAAGGCTATCCGACGACTTTTCACTGTTCTTAACAAATAGAGCTCAACTGCTGCACTGCGCGCGCATGCTTCTCTACATAATCACAAGAATATATAAATTGAAGACTGAATTGCTTGAGAATGTTAATTCTCAAATAATTTCGGATGTTTTTCATAATTAAATAAAATAGCATAACATTTCATAAATACTATAAAAGTCTTAGCTATTTGAAAAGAAAGAAATTATAGTTGTTGAAATGGTCTACTAACTTATCATCTTTTTAAAAATGGTATACAAAATATTGATATCAAATTCTATATGAATATAAAATAATCCTATCGTAATTCAACCATATGTGGAAGATTTCCTATAGGAAAATCGTTTCCCTAAATGCGTTTCCTATAGACATTGCTTATATTCAATAATTAATATGGCAGCTAAAAGTAAAATACTTTTTTCTATGGCTTGATATAAATTTAAAATTAATGGTGCTAAAAGTCATGGTACTTTCTCAAATTGCAGATGTATACCACTCGCTAATAAAACTGCCCAAGGCATCAAATGGGACATCTATTTTATATGCAGTACACAAGCTTTTGCATGTATTGCAAACATTTTAAATTAAAACATTATATGGTTAAAATAAAATACGTATGTATGTATTTGAAAATCACGATCAAAGCGATTCAATTTAATTTGAAATACCCTTTCAAAATAAAATAAAAACTACAATGCTTTCTAGACTTAAAGATGCCGTACGACGATCATGGCAATTTCATCCTATACAATGCGTTAAGCAGAGCCATTACCGGCGCCAGTGATTATAAAAAGAAGCCATCAATACGCTCTCGATGTTTAAAAATATGTGATTTTAAGATTCAAACGCATTAATACGGTTTCCGCGGACGCTACTTCCAAATGGCCCCAATCTTGATGAATTATTCAAAAGCCCTCTCATTGTTCGTTTTGATTTTTATTCGCAAATTAATGAGGTCTTATTAGCGCTCTCCACCACGAAATACTATTATTACCTTAATTCATTTAAATTGGTCTCTTAATGAGCTAAGCATCGTATAAAAGCAGTCAGTACGTTTGAACCAGTTTACACTGGCGTGCTCGAGACAACTTTTTGTGCCACTACGTGAGATCTATCTCTATTAGTTGTGGCGTGGAATTTTTGAGGAAGGAATCTCGATTGATATGATACCATTTTGACCAAATCTGGAAGCGAGCATTAATGTGGCGATTTATGGAGATGCAATTGCGAAGAAAGAGCCCGATTGGGAGTCGGCGTGCATTCTATATTCTCGGCGGAAGTAAGAGAACGGTGGCCGCGATATGAATAATTATTCTATTTGGGGACCAAAAAATCAATATAGATTCGATTTCCGCCCGACTAATTAAAACCGCTGAGTGTTTCCTTTATATTTTTAGTTCTCAATCAATGAAACTTATGTTTGCTCTTTTTTCCAGGTCCCATGAAAGCTGAACTGGGCAGATGTAAGTTTTTTTAAAATAATTAACTTTCTTAATAAGCGCTTCGAAAGGAAATTGATTTTAAGCAAATTGCTATTAGTATATTGCCCGATTGGTAATTATTACTTAAATAAATAGTGATAAAAATGGAATATGACACTGGAAACGATTATTTTTTGCCTACTGCCTCAAATGTCTGTCCTCCGCCACTGTTCATGCGTGAACTTTTTGAATGGCGAAATGCAATCGAATCCTATTTCTATGCACAGAATTGGAATTTCCACATAATTTATTCATGGGAACTTTAGCCAATACTCGGAATAAGAGATTAAATCAGTATTTGAGCGTATTTATACACGTATGATGTGTGGGAGCAAGGCTATGCTAACATGACACTAAAGTGATGCGATAAGCTTTACAACCGTAAAACGGCTTGCGAGCAGGGCAGAGGTCACATAACTTACTCGGGCCGACAAGCTCCTACCGAGTATAACACTTCCAGCACACTTAAGTACCTAAATACTCAGGTACCGTACTTCTAGAGAACTTCACTATTAACTTGCTATGAAATGCCGACTATATCCATTTTGATACACTCCAACTGACGGCCGATAACTTGCTCTGATGACTTCAGCGAGATTACATACATTAGATCGAGTGTAAAAGATCCCGCTTGGCTTACAACACTGTATTTTTTTCTTATTAAAATATCTACAATTTAATTGAGTTCCTTGTATGATACGTCTGGCATTAAATACCTTTGATGGAAGCATCAGCAGAAAATAGTCATATGTTCGTTCAAATAACGCTCTGAGTTGCTCCGAGTTTAATAATATAATGCAGCGGTTCTTAAACAGGGGTCCGCGGATATATAAAAAAATATTTACCTATACTTGAACAAGATATTTTCTGGAATTATTTACAGAAAAAATTATAAAAAGATCTATTTTGACCAATATTAGACTAAAAAAATGTTTATTTGTTTGAAAAATTAAGTCACAAGGGTTGGAATGGGGTCCATAAAAAAATTTGTTCAAGAGGGGGTCCGCGAAAAAAAATTGCTCAAGAGGGGGTCCGCGAAAGAAATTTTGCTCAAGAGGGGGTCCGCGGACTACATAAGTTTAAGAAGCGCTGGTATAGATCATAGGTTCCCAAACTTCTTTGGGTCGTAGACCCCGTGCTATGTTTTTCGGTTTTGGGTTGACCCCCTACTTACCTGATATTTATTTTTTGTAAATTTCTAATTGTAGTGAAGTTTAGTGTTAAAAACTTAGTATTAGATTGTCCCATAAGTCGCTTTCGCAAATGAATATAAATCTAATCATAGCTATGGTTGAAGAAAACCCGCGATATACAGTTCGCGAAAAAGCTAACAAGCTAGAAATTCCACGAAAGTTCGTCCAAAATCATCTGACAAAATTGGGTTACATCTATCGTTCAGATGTGTGGCTTCCTCGTGAACTGACTGACTCAAATAAACTTCAGCATATTTCAACATGCGATCTTCTTCTCCAACGACATAATAGCCAACATTTTTTGAAAAGACTTGTCACTGGAGATGACAATTGGATACTCTATGAGAATATCCAACATAAACGGTCTCGGACCAAGGGTACAGAAGCTTTAACTGTAGCTAAACCTGGCCTACACCCAAAAAAAGTTTTGCTATGCATTTTGTGGGACTGGAAAGGGGTAGTTTATTATGAGCTACTTCAGCAAGGTGAAACGATCAATTCAACAAAATATTGTTTCCAACTAGACAATCTAAAGGATGCAATTGCCAGAAAACGGCCAGAATTAGCGAACAGACGAGGACGTTGTTTTTCATTACGATAACGCCATTTGACTGGGATATTTTACCTCATCCTCCATACTCTCCGGACATTGCCCTTCAGATTATTATTTATTTCTTTAATTGAAAAATTCTCTACGTCATAAAAATATTAATTCAAAAAATGATATAAAAATGTACCCTTGATCAATATTTTGCCAACAAACCTGGGAAATTTTGGCAAGAAGGCATTATGAGGCTTCCGGAAAAATAGAGAAAGGTAAAAGAACAGAATAGGATCATATATTATTCAATAAATTTTAATGTAATACAAATTATTGTTTATTTTTTTTTAATATGAAAACGAAAGAAACTTATGGGACACCCTAATATTAACGAAGCTTGAATTTCAATAGATATCGATGCAAAAACATTCATAATAGGAATTTAAAAAGAAACTAGGCTTCGAACCGCTATTTTTTTATTTTGGTTTTCGTTCCGGTCCAGTTCTAAACATATATATCAGTTCGGTCATGGTTTTCGTTCCGGAAAAAATAGGGGTTTTTTCGGTTTACAGTTTTTGGTTCAGTTACCAATGATTTATTCATGGTTTTTTATTCGTATTAAAAACATATTTTCTAGCATAATTTAGAACAATATATATTTTATTTTATAATAAGTATCTTCCATGAACACTATTAATGAATTTACACTTTTCGTTTTTACGTATTACTTTCCGTTTGGTTTACGTACTATTTTCCATTTCTACTTCTACGTAGAGATTATGAATTTACAATCTATGGATAGATATTTCCTTATAGAAAATGCCTAGATTATTAGCGTTGTCGTATAGACAACAAACAATATAAATAAATAATTAAAGATAAGCTAAAAAAAATACATATACACTTGGGTCTGTTTTTATACGGATTTTTTATGCGAATTTAAAGTTATGCGATTTTCAAAAATAGTTTTTCTATAGAGTACAAAGCTTTTTTTATGCGAATTCGCACAAAAAATCTAAAATGAACACCTACAGTTTTTAATGTGAGTGTATATGGAGCGATGGGCGAACGGAATTGTTTTTAAATCTGGTAACTCTTCTCAAAAGCTTAAGAATTTCGTTTATATGATTATCGAGTAAAATATACTTTAGTAAAGCAATTCTAAGATAAATGTGTAATCTAGTTTTTATTTATATTTTTTTTATGCGGTTTCTAAAAATAATGAAACTTATCCCTCAGTTTACTATGTAGTTCAAGTCTTTTTTATGCGATTTTTTTTATATGCGACTCCCCATGGAACGTATCCATTGCATAAAAACAGACCCAAGTGTATTTGGTAATGATGGCTTAACATTAAAAGCTGGAATTTGGACTGATAACGATATTATCTGAAGTCTTGAATTAACAGGACAATTAACAGGATGAACATAAAATTAAAGATTACAGTATTATCAAATTTATACAATCAAACAATTTCCGCATAAAAATAGTGAATGTCGCATATTATACTCTCGTACGCGTAAACCATTCTGAATTCTGAGATGCACTCCTTGAGCTTCACATAGGTTTTAAAATTCATGTACTCCAGAAAGCCTATTTCGGTAAAATCACTTAAATAACTGGGATAATGTTCATAATTTAAATTCAAAAATTCCTGAAAAATTATGGAGACATTTATCATGCAGTTAACGACTTGTCGCGATATAATGATTATGATGATATGACACTAAAGTTTGATTTAAAAAATACAATTATTCCATTTTTGCATCAAATATTACCAAATACATTTCATTGCACTGAAACAAATTTTCAATATCAATATCTAGTCAAGTAGTTGGGGATGATGAAACCTGATACGCAATGTGAAAATGTACGCAATGTGTAATGTGAAAATCTGCCGATTATTTTATGCGTTGAGTAGTTCTAAGAAATAATGAAACTATTCAGGTCATGATTAGATCATGGAAATCATTTTTAAAAAATGAGAAAATATATTATATCACAACGAATCTATGCATTTTAAAGAAAGCTTTGTCGATCAGGATGTAAGAATTTTATCTATTTTAGCATTCTAGTAAAAACACAGATTTTTTAAAATTTAAATTATGTGATTATCTATTTTTCGCTATGAAAATGGTTAAAAAATTCTATGAAATAAACTTAAAATATCGCAAAAATCACGCTTCAGCTTCAATTACCAACGCATAAATAATTTGATAATGCTTCATAAATGTTTTGATTATATAATTTAAAACGATCTTAGTCAATTTAATATGATCTATTTTTTAATGAATTAAGTGGGTTTTAATGCTGAAACATGTTGGAATGCGACATACTATCCGTGCATGTAATATGTGTGGTAAAATCTAGCCGGTTTCATACATAGCCTGTAACATATGTTTTTACTACGCCAGTAAATTTAGGTTATTAAAAGCAATCTTTGTTAATGATCGATCGACTTAATTTAGATTTAATTTGATTTTTTAATTCTAAACCAGTAAAGATTGAGATAATCAATAAAATAGGGGTTAGGGTCGTATATGAGTGACTGATTTGCAGTGACAATTAAAATATTATTAAACAAATACTACTCATAGATTGCCTATGGTAAGGTTGAAATAAACTAGCTTAAATTATGAAACATATAAATAAGCCCATTGAGAAAAGTTCTAGCAGCATCCTATATATATTAGATAAGTATTGATTTGGAGATTACAAATCTTTTGCGTATGATATTTGTATAATTATTTTTTGAATTGATTTATAATATAAGGACTATAACACTAAAACATCACGAACGTAGTTACCACCGTCCAGGTAAACATATAGTTCTGTCAGCTTACATTATGAGCAAAATTAAATGCACTAGGTGCATTATAAACAACTGCATTTATACAAAATTGCAATACATGCGATGTCAACAAGTACTTCTAAAATAAAGCCATACAATAAACATTCATTTATACAGGACCACACTCGGACTTCTCTCATACAATGTTGCAACAGTTCCCCATGCAATAATAAGCAGAAGCACTGAACTCTATCTAAATTTCAATTCAAAAGCGTAATAAAGTGCATTGTTAGTGCATTGCAAACTCGCCGGTTATGTTTATATTAAGTGAATAATTAATTCGGATGATTATCGTGCGGTTATAAACATCGAAACGACGCAAGTGGGTGTAATTGACACTCGATTGGCGAGCTTTAGACGTTGTATGGGATCATTAAAAGGCGGAATTTCAACTCAATCGATTAATATTGCAATTAAAATAATATATTTTGAAGACACTGAGAATCCTTATTGTCAAAAATATCAATAGAATGTATAATTTTTTCTGATCTAACATCATTTTTACGTGATTTTGTCATTCCATAACTGCTATATAATTATGCGCTGGCAGCTTCTACATGACACGGTTGTTATATTCCTAAATGTCAATTGAAACAATAAATATCAAAAGTATTATATGTTGCTATCAATCACTTTTAATCACCGTTAATCGTATAAATATCACTAATGATTATGAGAATTTAGAAAAAAATTGGTTTAAATACCTTATACACATGATCAATAAAATATTATTTTCAGTAATAGTAAGCATTTATCATTTATTAATAAAGTCCCTGTTCATATAAGCCAATGTTGATTTTTGGTTCTATTTCTCGAAGCTATATTATTCATATTTACGCCGTTAAACTACGAATTTAGTCGAATGCACGAATATGGCAATTAAACAAATTACGAGCTATCGCGTAGATGACAGTTAATGTGTTAAATTTGATGTGACTAAACGCAAAAATCTACATGCACGATATTTATAGGGTTAAGTTTAATAATTTCTCGTTAATCAAATTTTATTCTTTTCAAAGTTAGAACAGAATTAAGTACTTGTAAAGTAATAGATTTGCGAAAATAGAAGACGAATTGCAAAACCGTCAGATTTAAATTTTCATATAATTCTTAGTAGTTTAAAGGGTAAGTTTTACGCAAGAGTAGTGAAACCCGGTTAATTATGCTACTGTAAAATGATCAATACGATAGAAAATCAAACATTCCTAAGATCGATGCTTAATTCGAAGGGGATGTAAAGCTTCGAGAACAATTTAGGACATATTAAGATAGGTCGGGTATAAAAAAGGTACGAATAGCCGTTTAGCCAGTTAAGACTTAAGATCCGACCAATAGTCTTGGGCGTGGGAAGACCTGATCTTTTTAGTTTTTCTAATCTCGTAACTGTGTTCTTTATATCGGCACAATTATAAAGACATGAATACAATAGTTGTATTTTTTCACCCCATCTCTTTCCTCTGCGAATCTCTTCTATGAATCGACATTAAAAGGACTCAAGGAGGTCGTCTGTTTGAAAACGAAAGCGTTGGGGTGGAGTGCGATTATGGGGGTACACCCAGTGCTTTCGCCCTTCAAAGTACAATAACATATCTAGGTTTTTCATTATGTTTTTTAGAGTAAAATATTTAACAATTTCATCGTTAATGTCCGTTTTTTACCTTCAAAATTTAATTTATCGTAGATATCACTTCTACTAAATTTATTTCATAATTGTCTTCCTCTACCAATAATTCTTGGATATCCTCGACGTTCATGTCATTTTCTATAGACTCTACCATTGCATCCATTCTGTTTTCAGCTATGTAATTATATAAATTTGTATGTATGCAGTTAAATTATTATAAGATTTAAAAATCATATTTAATAGATAAAATTATAGCATTTCGAGACTACTTGCCATTTTCGTGGAATTAAAAACGTATGCTAGCATAGTTAATTTAGCAACAGCAGCAACACTTTGTCGGCTTATCCATAAATTTCCCCGTTTATAGAAGAATAAAATTACAGCAATGAACAGCGGGCAATAAGTACGTAATCGTATTAGGTATGGCAAATTATCTCTTTAGTGGCATTGTTCCATTATTTAGGAGTGTCTTAAAAGGATAAAGAGCTATTAGGGAAAACTTTTGCTACTTGAATGTAGCCATTTCTTAGGGCGAACCGACTTCGTGTTGAGTAAGACGATCAATCTTGAAGCAGACAGAGGGCGGCTGCCGCTCTCTCTAATAGGTCGGTTAGTAAATTGGTACAAATGGCAAATTTTCTCTAATGGCAAATAGTCTCGGTTAGTTTAGAGTACGTGGTTAATCGGCGTGTCCACATTTGGGTCGAGCTGATCAACGCGCCACGCGAAACGCCATATATGGTTCAATGAGGGTACTCGCTATTCGAGATCGGTATTCTTCCTTGTAGGCTGTACGTATGATACAAGCGGGTATATTTTAAGCAAAACAAATGTGTAACTTCAAATTTATATCTTAAAAAGGTGATCAAACTTCAAGAACTTCGCATGACATTAAAGCATGGAACCACATATATATCATACATATCAAATTGAACAAGATTTTTTTACTTCAACGGCTGGAATATATAAATGTGATGATAAAAATATATTTTCCAATATGTAATTACAACTAAAAACCATTGATGTAGCAATGTAAATCCAAAGATAAGCATTATGACATTTGAATGTGACTAATTTGGGACATGTATTTTCATAAAACAAAAATTCTGCTAAGGCTGTTTAAGAATGTCTATCTTAACTTTAAATTGAAAGCAATGGGAAACTGCCACATGAAAATCATTTATCCCTAAAATAAAAGTCACATTTGAAGATCGTCTATGGATAATAATGGATGTGGCATATTAATAAAAATAATATACCAAATACACTCGTCTTTCAGATCCATAATCTATTCCCTTTAGAATTCCTTGCCCATAGAAGAGATATTTTTAAATATGATAATTTTATCAAGATTGACTTTTTAAAATCAGTTTTTCAGCTTAAATGTGTATGATTGATGATAAACTTTGATCATAACTTCAACATTAAAATAAGCCCCTAAATAACGTTTTTCACATTCATAAAAAAATGAGCAAATATTTCAACTCAAAGACACGATTGACAACATTATCTTACGACAACCAGCATACAGCGGCTTGATTTAAAGCAAAATTATACTTGAGAGTCGTGAAATTACCAAGAAAATGACCGGCATCAACTCGGTGTTGTGACAACAGGAAAATAAGTGGATAGTTACGGATTGGACAGAAATGAATATAATCAAGCCTAGAAAGAAGATGAGGATTATAATTATTGTACTTTGCTCCATAGGCCAATAAAACAAACCTTATCGTTAGTGATGAATGGTCGCAATATTGCCATAACCATTTGCATCAAGTCAACAATCATGCGGTTGTCAATTTAGACGTATCCACTAAATAGGGTATTATATTACAGCGCCATTAAAGCTACAACATTCGATTCTATATTCACAATCTGATAACGCCTCGCCGCATTGTCTACACCAAATGTGGCATAAGAACTATGGATCTTATATGGCCTTATATTTTTATGGTTTCCAACATCAGTTTCAGATTTTTCGATCCAATAAATCCCCTTCTCTTTTATGGTAGCAAAAAATAGCTCCCATAGGTCAAATAAGTCAGTACGACTTTTACCGATGATTAATAAGGATTTCAGCCGGCCGTTTATGCGGTCCAGATTAGAATATCGGATGATGTTCGGTCATATATCAAGCTGCTGCGGATTTCCACGATTACTTAATTGTGGACGTGCAGTTTTGCGTTGCGGCTATTCCTTCTATCAATAGGCCATTTATTACCGAGTAAATTGGTCACATTCATCCTAAAAGTCGATCCAACTACCGGTCAGACTATATCAAAGGCAAATAAATGCATTAACCGAAGTGGTGATAACTTATTGGAGAGCTTTTAATTTATAATTGACGCGATTATAAGTAGTTTTCCAGGAGAAACAAGTGATCTTCTTGCAATATTATGCTGAAATTTTTTACAACCAAGAAATTTGAAACGCTCTTTTTGTGTTGCTAATTTATATCGACATAATTTATATCAAGATGGTAACCATATTAACTTTAAAACAATCCTAATAAAATTTATAATCTGGTGAAAATGGATTAAATAAAAATGTATTTATCCCCGAGAAAGCTTTAAAATTTTAATGTCATTGTTAATTCAAACCATTTTTTCTTTTGCCTTTTAATAAAATTATGAATTATTTGGTTGTTATCTTTGAATTTAACTTGAAAGATTATTTGACTTCCCAAATGAAGAAAAATGTTCAAAGTAAAAAAATATCCTACGAACTTATTGAGTGTGTTAGTATTTGATATCATCCATATCAATTCAATAAAAGTTGTTATTTATATCATTTTCATAAAATTTTTAGATATTTTTAATACCATTAAAATGAACAATAATACAACACTAAAATATTTTATTCCAAATCAAACATTCTAACTCACAAACATTAGTTAATTAGATTTTGTCAGCTAAATGGGATCAATCTCTTCTTTTAAGTTTTAACTTTTGTTAAGATATTTTTTTATAGCTTCTGAGCACAATATAATAGTCTAAATTATAAACAAAATACGAGTGCTTCCATAAACCGTTGGTAACACTTAGTCTGGCGAATTTGTATATATGAACCTATAAACTAAATACATTATTTAAATGATTTGATATGAATTATTGCAAATATTTTTAAAATAATACAATGCCAATTTTTGCAGACATTCTTCTTTTATCCTTCATTAAGATAAAAATCCCTTTTAATAAATTGTACCAGGCGTGAATCACCTGAATTTTCATTCCTTCAAAAATGTTCCATCAACCAGAACCAGTACGAATCTGAAGGAACTAAAGGATTGGTAAATATAGAAGATAATATAAATTTCCAGACTTTTTCGTCGTGCTGTAAATATAACGTTATATATCCAATAAAGTCGATCTTTTGCTGTCAATATTTTGGCAAAAATTGCAATAAACGGTATAACGATTCCATAATAACATCATCAATCACAACGCATATCTTTTTATGAGTTAATCTTTCGAAGACGTTTGAGTAAATACTCATTTCCTGTTTGCAGTAATTAAGCACTGTAGAAAATGCTGTAATTCTACTTCTTGTTAGATCAACCGGTAGGCATTGATTCGAGCTATCTTGTTTCGGTCCAATAAATCGTTCAAAATGCAAACTCTTTCTGACTAAACATTTTTTAAGAAATCTTTGAGTACTTAGCCAAAAATTGTGTATTTCGAAGTCTCCCATTTTGAGGCTTGTTTTTATGATACAAACGTTTTAGTTTAATAGCTTACATTTCTTTTTTTGAATTTAATTCCATAATCTTAACAACTGAGTTTGATTGACATTTCCATATGGAGCAATATATTATAAAGTATGACATGAAGATATGTAATTTCAATAAGTCAAAGATCGACCATGCTGGAGAAATATTCTGTGCAATATTTTATAACTTCGACTTGTCCGTATTAGCAAAAGTATTTGAATCATTATTGCAATTTCTATGACTTTCGACAGAATGATATAGCTTTTAATTTTGAAGGCTGGACTCTCTCAATCATTCTGGGCTCAATTCTACAAAAGAAATTGTTAGCGACCATATTTTTTAAATACGTCATTAAAACTGTGTTAGAATGATCGTCAATGATCCAAAGATAAAAATTACACATTCGGTTAAATCAGATCTCATTCAAATTTAGAATGACTTTCATAGACTTCTTTGCGTATTTTGCCACTGCCGACTCTTGGTATGCTGGAAGATAAGATCATTTGTTCTATAAAGTGGCCATCACGCACTGGAGTCCCAAAGACGGACACTGCAAGAGGGTTGAGAAAGCCAGCACGACGATGCGGAACACTTCGAAAAGGGCCGCATTTTCCGCTAAATGCGGAAAGATGACCACAGTCGGCATGAGAAGTCTGCAAAGGCTATAATTTGTCATTTTTAACAAGTGTCGGCAGCTGCTTGTGGCGAGAGACCACCAGATACCATCTCGGCAACGCAATTTATGAGGAGCCTAGCGACTAAATAGCACAGCCATATGCGGCCCTAGAACAGCCGCGGGACGATGGCTATCTTCAAGCTGCTGCCCGAAGATGTCCACTCCGATCTGACGGCCGGCCACAGCTTCCAGCTCCTCGGTGGACAGCATCGCCAGAAAGGACGTTAGTCTTCCGAAGGCGCTCCGAAAAGCTCAGCTTTCCTCGTAGGTAGCGAATCATTTTATTTACATATAAATAGTATCATCATCCACTTACATGTAAGCGTTCGCTTATTAAGCTGTACTCTGTCGTAGTTGTGATGACTCGATGGCAATATTTTCCTACTTAAATATAGCTATTTTCTTTGAAGTTAAAATGCTGCAATTACAACGGGAAGTCGTTTAAATTTATATGTTAATATTGGATGATTGGATAATAATAGCGCCAATTTTTCATTCAAATTTCAAACGTGTGCAATTTAAATCTGGTTGTAATTAGCTGAAATTATGTTAATAAGCGTTTCTGCCGATAAATATTCATAGATTAGGCAATAATGGCTTTATTTCATCGAGGCGGCGTTACATGAAAATTTGTTTATGGATAAAAATATAATTATTACACCTTAAATGTGCCACAACAAATATGGGACAATACGGATTTAAGCAAACAAATTTAATATTTTTGTATGAATAAATATTAGTATAGCATTCTGACTTATCTTCCATTCTTCCAGCTCTGTACTCGACAAGAATCGCCTAACATCGCTTAGCAATGGCCTCTCAACTACTTCAGTATCATCTGGCTAACATACAAAGATGATTCATGAACTCAGTATATACTATCTCTCATAATAGAAGAGATGCCTCACCTCCTGTCGTATTTAATTGCACTTAAACAGACGCTTAATGTGATATTATATTGACCAATTGGTTACAAATCGGAACTCTTCATTTATAATGAAATGACATTAGCTATATGAAGAGATTGGCATTGTGATTCAATAATCAAAAAGAAGGATTGATCAATTAAACCTTCAAAATACGCTCCCTAAACTGATTGGTGGTCTTGACAGAAAATACTTAAAAAGTAGAAAATCTCTATCGAAGAACGAAAATTTATATGAGTCAATAGCATGAACACTACTAGTACTGCCAGTGTTTGTGTAATATATAATAAAATAGGCAAGCTACTGATTTAATGACTACCATACGCTATATATATCTAAACGTAATACATCACTCAATAAGTTCGTAGGATGACAAAATAGTTTTGGGCGATTATAAATTCAAATTGCATGAGATAGCTAACACCTTTAAAATAACAAAAGGTAGTGTATTCACCATTTTACATCAAAATTTGTCCATGAGAAAGCTCTGTTCGAAATGAGTACCGCGTTTGCTCACAGTCCAAAATGAACAATGCGTCGACAATTCAGAGCGCTGTTCGGAGCCTTTTTAGCGCAATAAAAAGGATTTTTTCATACGATATGTGACAATGGATGAAACATAGATTCATCACTATACTCCAGAATTAAATTGGTAGTCAGCTGAGTGGACAGCATTAGGTAAAAGTCGCCCAAAGCGACTAAAAACGCAAATGTCGGTTGGTAAAATTTAGGCCTCTGTATGTTGGTATTTTATTTATCGATTACCTTGATAAAGTAAAATCCATCAAAATTGAATATTATATGGCATTACTAGTGCATTTAATGAAATAGATTGCGTAAAAAACGACTCCAAATGAAGAGTAAAAGAAAATGAAAAAATCCTACGAACTTATTGAGTGAGATGTTAACATGAAAATCAACGCATCATATATGATATATGTTGATTTTTATGTTCTGTATATCTATACCAATAATTTGACAGCATTTTAAAAATTTGCAAAAGCTTAAAAACGCCTGATTATTTTTTTTATTGACAAAGTAGGATAGGACTGCTTGCGAATGATTGATTTAATACTATTAAATAAACTTAACTTCGAAAATCCATTACGTTTGATGAATAATTTAGTACATTAAAAAGCTTAAAATGAAGAAGATAAGCTTCCCAATGGATAATATTGTATGATGAATTATTTTAGCATAATTGGTCGATTCTTGTAATATCTTTCTATCCGTATATAAAATTTAATTTATGGCATTTTTTTCAATTAACGCCTTGATAATAGTCCAACGCGTTTTTTCCTCGCGCTTAAATGTCCGTCAACGATGATGAAATGATGTTCTGCGGTTGTAAATTCAAAAATAATCATCCGTTGTATCTGATCACAATCTAAAATGAAAACTTTAGAGCAACACCAATTTCCCGAATATCGTATAATTAAGCTTGCCTTAATGATAGACGTGCCTTTACGAAAATCAATTTCACGTGTTGGGAACTAGTTCTTCTGCTACTTAACCTCGTGTGGTCATTTGACTTATAGCGTCCGATTGACGAGATCCTCTTCGTTTTTATGCCCCGACCGCAAATTGCCCATGGCAGGTGGCAGCTGGAGGTGCGACAGCCGAGTTGATGAGATCGGATACTCAGCATCCGTAGGAAGATTAATCTGAAGGTGGGCCCGATAATCGGCCCATGCAAGACCAGATGTAGCAAATCAGAGTCACTATTTAAAGACGAATTAGCGCGGCCGATGCATTCTTTCGTGTATCGGTTACATGCGATGAAGGCACCACCGAAGGCCGAACGGCGTAATTTGATATACTTATGTGGTTCTTGGGATGTTAATACATGATTAACATAATTTCGATGATCATTTTGCAGTTGATTTATTGATATATCAATAATGTGTACACAATAAGTACAAGCGGTGCGTGTCATGTTTCCCGATGGCGAATCGTATTACTTCGAACGTGATTGGTATAATTTACAAGCATATCTTGAATATCGAACATATTATAGATAAACGACGAACTTAATTTGTGTTTTTGAGCAATAATTGTATTAGCATAAAAATACATTTTCCTCGCTTGCTTATATAATAGAACTTAGATCGATAAATATCAAGTCAGTCCAAAAGTTCGTGCGCATTTTTTGGGAAATTTTTAAACAGTGTAAACAAAACACAATTTAAAATTTTAATAAAAGATATATTTTCCTCCACCATCTGCATTTTTGCGCAACAGGACGTCCTGAACGGAGTTCATGCTCAATGCTGCTCTCCAATTTTTAAAATTTTAAAACCGATTTTGAGCAGTCCCTTACATTGATAGATTTACATTTTGAAGTTGTACACCCCTGGTCTCTGATAAATGATTTAATCACTCCTCATATTACTTGATAGTCAGTAAAGAGGCACTATAATTTGGTTCATATGATATCAAATCCAACAACTTGGAGCTTAAATATATCATCTTACAAGAGATATAATCGTATAGATAAAATTACAAGAACTAAGTTGTATAAAGCTCCTAAGCTAAAGATATTCCTGGTCAATTAACTATAATATTAACCACATCGGAAAGTGTTAAGCAGAGCTTTGAACCGTTATATTTTTTATTTCGGTTTTCATTCCGATTCAGTTCCTAACATTTATATCGGTTCGATAATGGTTTTTTGTCTAACTCAGGGTGATTCATTTTAGATTTGTTTAAATGTTTATAAATGTGATAATAACTTGATACTGATTGGCTGAAAATAAGGGAATACCAGCTTAGAGTACATAGCAAAAGGAAACAACCTGAAACCTGGGATTTTCAGTCTGGGTACATAGCAAATACGAGTATATAGGAAAAAATAATCTAAACAAAATACATAATAATACGAAAATAGAGAGCAGGAACAATGACTGAAAAACTAACCCTCATGATGGGTTCCCGACTACCATATAAAAGACAATAATTGAGATCATATCAACCTCATTATAATTGTATTGACTCATAATCTTTGACTTCTTTGTGAAGATTGATTCATGGTATTTAAAAGGTCAATCATTTAATTCTGTCATAGTTAATCTTCACGCCAATGGTATTGCTTTTGATTTGAGTAATCTGCATACTCTTATAGTCAGCATCCCTTATTATCAACTTTCAATATCATTTTTTTTATTGGATTCAAGTAAATTTGATCTTCGATATACTTGCATTGGTACTCTACAAGAAGTTGCTTTATGATAGATAACAGATCGTTTATCTTTATTTTAATAATTGGATGCAATAACGTTGTTTCTTTCAAGCTCTTCAGCATTAAGACATGACTTCAATATAATCCTTATGTTGAAACGTTTCTATTAAATAAGGAAATGCGTCAGTTGCTCTTTGATTGCTCAGTATAAAATCGTGTAGGATAACGACAGAACGCATTTCGCAGCAACCCTGCTAGACATCGATGGGAAATGAAGCACATCTTTAAATTTCGATGTGTGGTGGTCAAACAGGAACAAAGTAGGATTGCTTTTTGCTCGTTAGGTTGGCAAGAGATTAAGATTCATAGCTAACTAACGACGTGCGCTTTTCCCAAGTTTTGCAATTTGTTTCTCGTTACTATCATGTCCATGCTGTCGCCCAAGTGATCGTCAAACATGTCAAGAGATGTAAAAGTGTGGGAGCTACTTCCCACAGGTGTTCCAATTAACCAGAGGCCAGCAGGTGGATTTATGAACTCGCGTAAATCTCCGTGGGCCGACATTAGTGGTCCACCTTACATCAATCTGACGGATGGCTAACTAGATGTCATCCAACCACCTCTTGCTACAACTGCGCCACCATAGAATGCCCATTACAACATGTCCATGGGCTGCTCGACCACAACCCGGACTACTAAAGTTGTCACATTCGCTTAAGAAAAACTTACAATTGCAATTATCATTCCAACTGCAAGCATTCCGTCCAGTATCACATCATTATTATCACTGCCATGAATTGACAGGGCCCATAATACCAAACATGCTTCGATGCCCGTTTGATGGATACATGGGAAAACTCGGGAAACAAATATTGTTAAAACTGTAAATCAGGAGTTCTTAACGTTTTTCAGCAGTGATTTAAAGCCTTTAAAGAGATTTTAATTGAGTACTTTTTGAAGTTAAACATTGCTGATTTAATAATGTTCGAAAATACACAGAAATTACGTATTCTTATCATATAAAATTGTAATAATTAATCACTAGTTGAATGTGAACTTTGGTCATGCTGAAAGCTCTTCAAATCGTATTTAAACGACAGCATTTATCTGCTTAAAGTCGGATCCTAAACTTAGTTTTCATAAGAGAAAATGCAGCTTCACATATATAGCTATTCGAAAACGAAACTAAATTCATTATTCAATGCTTAAAATACGATTTTCTGTTATCCGTTTTATTTTAAATGAACATAGTAACTCAATATTTTTTTTTGTAAACCGTGGAGCAAAGCATAATTATTTTGTACTTGAATTATCTCTTCTTGGAGACTAACAACGTCTAAAACAGATCTAGATGATGGTTCAATATCGAGAGGGAATGCAAATTATTTTATTCTACTTTATTTTTACACAATTTCAACTTTCTTTGAATTTCCCTGTTATAATGTACATTACATTACAGTTACATTTACCGTGTAAATGAATGCACTACGACAATGCTTTTTACATCCGTACTTTATTTCATTAGCAATCGTTAAAATCTGTATCAATCTCATTTATTATATAATAATATAGCAATATTATTTATGTTAATAGAGTGAAATAAATCAGAATTAATCAGACCATATTTTAGCAATATTTTAAATGAATTATATCCTTACTACTGAGTTTTAAAAAGGTGAATTAAATCCTGTAATCTTATTGCGCCTGAAGATATGAAATGAACTATGTGATCATTATCGAAGATAATGGTACGGAGTGCCCAACGCATCGAATGACCCCCGATGTGGTCTCCGCAACCAAAAGCGACAGTCGGAGATTGTCGCGGCAGCAAAGGCAACGAAATGATAACTCGAGAAGTTGATCCAAAACGTTACAAATAAGAATAGTAAAAGGCAAATTTTTGCTTGCTTAGAATATTTTTGCAAATTTACGTTTTCACAGCCACGAAACCGAGCTTTATCTGAATTCAAATGATTAATCAATCAAAAATGAATATTTTAAATTGAGCATATATTATTAGGCTTAAAGTGACACGAGAGTCTGGATTTTCAGCGTAATTTAGCGTACTATGCAATATCCTAGCTGTGCATGTTGAAATGCAAAAGGATGGCATTAATTGCGCTGGTCCTGCGCCTAAGACAAATGGCGGCCGGCGAACAATAAAATAGAAATCATGGGCAGTAAATATCAACTTCTTGATCGTGTGATTTATAATATTTTATCTGCGATCAAACACGGTGTTGTACCGCAACGCCGTAAATGGGGAACAATAAAATTACCTAACCGGGAAATTAATCACACCGCCACAATATGGCCGCGGCGCGAACCGAACCAGGATAATGTAGATTACACGCTCATTGTACACGGGAGAAATATTTGCACGGATGTTACAACAAAGAGGCAATACTCTTTAAAACTTCCACTTTTCAAAAACCATAACCATTAAGCTCAATTTTCGTGCTCGGTAGTGGTTGCACGAGGAATCCGGTGGAACGTGAGATTGGTGGACTAGCACTTCTAATAAATTACAATCGGATTCAATTCTGACATAAGGGGGTTAAATAGGAAATTGTCAATTATTGAGGCCTTAAAAATGATCATCAATCAAAAAAGTGCTCAAGCGATATCTATAAAGATCCAGCTTGGCATTATTTTAACCCGGTTAAATGTTACATGATCTCTTGCGATTTCCCAAGAAACGATGACGATAGAAGGATTCCTTTAAATCAACTTTAATTCAAGATTATCTTCAATCGATCTATATTCTTGGGATTCAATTATGAGCATATTATCAAACAGCTTTTTTGATTTTTAGGGTACAAAACTCATCTTTTTTAAACAGTTGATTAAGAGTCTATGCATCAAAACTAAGGAGTTGACATCATTGCACAAATATATTTAAAGTGCATTTTAGATGGTATTTTTTTCAATTTCTACTCGAATATAAATTCAGTAAAATATTAAAATCAATAGAACAGTAAAATCATCAATCCTATGGCAGTTAGCGACATATTTAACAGAACCAAATGGTTTAACGTGATCGTTAGTGACATCTCCTTAATGATGATTCTTCGGGCATACGTCAGATTTCAGTTGAATTTGATGGACTGCTCGATATTGACTTGACTATTGACTTGTCTCTGATGGATCCTTTATTTGCATACAAAATAGTTTGCTGTTGCAAACGCAGCCATATACGTAATTTGTTCAACTTGCTCCATCGTTGTATGACTTTGAATCTACTTGATGCTTTGGGTACAGTGAAGTGCAATATAATTTAATATTGTTTATGTCTCTATAACATTTTAAATAAAACATTAATATTTAATAGCCGTTTTATGTCCATTTGCCACATTTTATTGTTAAATTTATGATAACATGCAGATTTAGCCTAGAAAATTGTCGATTAAATTTTCGATAGTTTATTTTGCAACATATATTTTTTATATCGAAATAATTATCTGGCAACCTAAGCTCTTTCTTCAATCAGAATACAATGTAAATACAAGACAAAGTTTGCACAAGAGTAAAACGTCTTTCTGTGTCAGTACATATCCTTGGGGCAAATGCTGATAGATTACACATTTCAAAGATGCAGACCATAGATAAATAGCAACATTGGTCATCTTTTAAATGCGCCATGAAAATTTGCCCCGGAGCCCTTCCAATATTAATTAATATTGATTCAAATTGATCACCATAGTCGTTTTGTGTGTCAGTCATAGACTTCGTCATGGTAATGCGTATAGTCATTTACTTGCCAACGATCGACAAACGAGCTTTCCATCTAATTATTGAATAATGTACAAACAAGGATTGACTTGTTGTGGTTATATGTAATATGCCTACTCCATCAAAAACATAATAAATCAACTTTTAACGCAAAATGTAGCTTTAGTTAATTAATTATCATCTCTCGTTATAATGTCTCTAAAATGACTTCCATAATTTTGGAGAATAAATTCGAATTATTTCAATGATTTACGTAGAAACGTATGTTTTGAAGAGTAAATAAAGCTATAAAAACGTTAATACAGATAAAAAGCCAAAAATGGAAATCAAAGGCACAAAAAGAATGAATTCAGTACAAAGTGCTTCGAAAAGCGTTCATCTAACTAATAAATTAATGAAAGATTTATCTACTTAGCTTAGACATCCTGATTTATTAAGCATTATGCCGCTCTCAACGAGGAAGATCAGGGAATTTATGGGTAAGACCCATTTATGAAGAATTAATGTCTAATGATTTACTGGAATGATGCCTTGGTTTGATAAACAAATCTGGTACCGAAACATATTTTTTGTGGCAAAAAATACTGACAATCGCAATATATGTCGCAGCCAACCTTTTTTAATCGGCCTTGCGATTCGTGAAGACAAACTTATATGAATTGCCAAACGACGTCAGCTTAAGAATTTTTATAAGTTTTCTATAAAATGTTTTCTTTTTTAACAACATTTCTGTACTTCTGACATTAGAATACGAACTACGAATTACGAAATTAGATTTTTGCATGCTGTGTTAAGAGAATATCAAAAACCAAGACACTGATTAGTCTGAAACTCTTCGAGCCTATTCTCAATACATTTAGCTATGTTCTGAAATTAAATTAGATCAAAATGTTTATTTTATCTTACACTTTTCATTAATAAATAACCCCAAAAAAGGTGATTTTTTTTTCAAATTAGCGAAACTTTGTTACATTTAATTAAAAAATATTCATTGTAGCTCGGGATAAGGGGTCTCAAATGTTCATAAAATCAATTATTCGAGAAACGAATATTTTATTTATATAAATGAGGTGATTCAAATATAACCCGGAATTTCGCTGTACAAATTTATTAGTGATGTTTAATAATACAAATAGAGTGTCTTATTTTTCTACGTGGTTCCCTTCATTAGAAATACATTTATTCCATCGGATAGGAAGCTTCTTGATCCCGTCACTGAAGAAAGAAGGCGAGAAGTAGCATCCCCTGTTGCGCAACGCGTTTTCATGTAAATAAAACCATGAAATCAAGTGAAATTTTGAGGTCAAATAAAATCAAGTATTGAGCTAATTTTAAAATGACTTAAACGTGGATATTATATTTATATATCCACCACTTATCGTCCGTACTAATCCATCTACCTCTCAGGACCGCGCAGCGGGAGTGAAGCTTGTATATAAATTAATGAACCTCAACACCTATTGATAGCATACAATATTCATTCATTTCTACGCGTAAACATAAACAATACACTTAAAATCGATTCATTTATAATCACGTTCAATGTACGTGATTCAACGTGCAAGAATGCTCTTTATGAATCACTGGAATTCGATCGCAAATACGCGATTGTACTCATCAAGATATTAAACTTGACCGTAATTTCTACTTCTTCTATATAAGCAATTGGTGCGCTGATTTCAATTATATCGATAATTGGGTTGTCCAACTGTTTCTGTAACGTTTCAGATACTACTACTTCTATTTATCTGCACTTCAAAAATCAGAATTTTTGGATGATTTATCGGTTTGTATTGATAAGTCTGAACAATGTCTAGGATGCGAATGCAATGGGCTCCTTTTTTAATGAATATTTCATATATTCTGTAAAGGGAGGAACGTTTCCCGTTCCTAAATGTAATGCATTTCTTGTTTTCTTACATTTGCGTTTTAATTAACTGTAATATAGTTTTACTTAAATCAGTATTAATTTCTTCAAGCTTTTTTTAATTAAAAATTGGTCAACACTTTCTACAGTTATCAGTGTAGCATTGTTAGCATTTTTTCCTTTTTTGTATTCTTTGTTATAATTTCGATTGGCAGAAGAACATGGAACAATTTTCATAAAAAATATATTTCTCCATCAGTAATAATTTCCGATTTTAAAAATCTTTATACTTTACCATTACCATGACAAAAAATTGGTATTATTTAAGATTTGTCCTAATAAATCCTAAAAGTATTAATTTCATTGCATGGTGTATTTATTGTGTAACAATTTGTTAAAAATTGTGCAGTTTTTGGGTCGTCAAAGTGGGATGTTCCCTTAAGAGGTCATGAATGATTTCGTCTAGATATCGTCATCCCGCAATGCATCAACATCGATTTGACGACAGTTATAAACGTGTCGAAGATAATTGTTTCGCAGATCGATTGTACAATATTTTTTTCATCTGAATTCCTTCGATTGTATTTCGAGATGCATTTCGAATCGCAAATAATATCTATAAAAAAATGCATCTCCGAGCTGCACTGCAGGCATTGTGATTGACCGAAGGCGTCTGTGTATGCTAAAAAAATAACAATTGTTATGATTCAGCGGCACATCAAAAAGATAGATCGATATCTGATTTCATGTAGATGGATAAAAAAATACTGAAGAAGAGCATTCATCGCCGTTCTGCTCATCTGTAGCTTCGTGTCATCACGTCTGCTTTCGACAAATAGAAAATTTGTATTGGATAGAGTCGATTTGATGGACAGAATGCCGAAGTGTGCGCAAAATCATCTTTATCACATACGGTATCGAGTTTTTGTTTGAGTTTTGCAGATAAAAACGGCACACACCTTGGTAGTTAAGTTCGATCACCTTCGAGTTGGATAAGATTTCGTTTAATATATCTTGTAATATAAACATCAGTTGAAATAGATATTTAACACAAATTATTTAGATCATGATGAAATCTTGATGCAAATCGTGATTTGCTGAAAAATGTAATATTTCACCTATTAAAATTGATCACGTTTTCAGTTTTTCCTAGACAAACATTTATCATTGACCGCAGGCTTATCTGGAGTAAAATAAGTTACCTTTTCTACATAGATAGTACCTCAAGATGCGAACAAATGATCTAGAACTAATGTCGGAAATATCTCGTATCGCAACATTGTATCATGCAAAACCGCACCTAATCAATGCTAAGCAGCAATAGTTTTCGACTTCCGTGATTTTCTATGCATTTTAAAGCTCAAATATAATACATAAACGTTTTAAATCGAAATAAATACGATTTTTCCATGTCTGCGGGATATAAGGAAGTAAGCCGCCAAAGTGTTGATATAATCCTTCATGCTTCTATACATAATTGAAAAACACGTTTAGGGATGAGTTTGCATTTATTACGCTAGCGTTACAGTCAATATTCTGATTTCGTTTCCATATAAATAATTTTACAAAACCGTGTTAAATATTTTTATTATGTACCGATGTTTGATAGCTTTCCCCATTTATTTTGTATCGTAAATATCGATTTTTTCTTATGTGATTATAAATAAAATCGACATAAACTGATGGAGTGACATTCTTATAATAGCATATCATAGACGTGAATGAAGCATTTTTATTCTACAATTAAAATAATTGTTTGCATATAAGAATCTATTGTGCAGATCCATTTTGTAAAAAAATTGCAGCAACATGAATAATGCATTTTCTTATTAGATATTAACATTTTTGGAATTTTCTTTAACAATTTCTTGAGTTTTATGCAATATTTTTTGCAAAAAATATTGTTTCTTATAGAGATTTTTAAAATTTCGTTACATGAAACTTATGCCAAGCACTTGTAAAGCTTTCTCTTAATTTTCGTAAATTTTTCAGTGATGTTTATAATTTTTTCGACTTCATCGTTATCATCTATTTGTCTTTTGAATTGTCGATTATTCCACAAAATTGGCCCTATCAATCTCTTCTTCCATCAATAATTCTTGAACATCCTCACTATTAATATTATTAAAGCCTTCCCCTTCTATTGACTACTATTATTTCTATACTCATTTAATGATTTTTTATTATTGTAAACAAATAAACATCAGTAACTATCTTCTCCATAAATTCTGGATGAAATTGGGATAAACAATATTTTGATTCAATAAAAGTTGTATTATTCATGTGACTTGTATTTGGCATATTATATTATTAACAAATTCCCAATTCAATATTAACAGGAATGTATTAATTTGAATGTATCCATTGGTGGCTGTTATCAGCCAATCAAACTATTGTAAACGAATTGTCCAAAAATTAAGAAGTTTAACCCCTAAAGGAGTACTATCCCAGGGCCTGTGATCCCCCCCCCCCCCCTCCATTATTCATAACGAGCACTCTTGTACATTGAGCTCGGAAACAGACAGAGACAGAGAGAAAACGTAGCGCAGTTCGGGAGACAGAGACGAAGAGCTTCCCCGCATACATCGCACGATTGTATAGATCATTAGTCCAAATTTATCAACTAATAATGATTTCGATTTCAAGTTTGTTATTTGTTTATTTTACATTTCAAATTGAGTTTAATCACAAGGTTTATTTCTCACAATTCAGTATTTCTGCTTTAGGTTTGATCGTAAAATCTTTATATGTCTACGGCTCTTCAAACCGCGATATGTACTTCATTTCTGATCTGATCATCGACAGCATGATTTCAATGATTCCCCCGCATAAATTTATATAATTTTGGAACAAATTCGCTCAATCGAAATCATCAGGTGAGAATAATGCAATCTCGCAGCGAAATCTATCAGCTCGATGCCAATTATGTTCGACCGCAGAATTTATTCTCCCCTCGACTACACATACATCAGCAATGATGATTTCGTTACACGCGGACATCATTGTGTAAAATATTCAAATATAAGAGCCGAGCGATCCTAATGATGCATTTAGATGGCAATATGTCGTCGGAGAACTACTCTTCGTTCGGAAGTAAGCGTGTGGTGATGACAGCATGACAACTGTTTGGATAAGGAGGGCTTCGTGCTGCTGTCCAAGTTATGCTGGTCTGCATTGCTGGTTTTGTTGCCTGTGTTGACAGGTGTTTCAGTGGCCATTGACAGCTCAAATGACGAATGTTGCATACAGTGTATTAGCGGACTTCTAAATCGTAGCATATGATTCGCTTAATAAATTATTTTATGGGTCAATATGAGATAAATATGCATATTTAATGAACTCACCCTGTTCAAAATTGGGATATCGATTTGTATCCAAATCTAATTTGCTGGATTTATAGAAGAAGAAGCATTTATTCATATATCATCAAGAATAACCCAAAATTCAGAGGATGTTGATACAGACGGAAAAACTGAATTTATAACATATTTTAACCTAAAAAGTATTAGAAAAGCTCTATAATTGGTTAAACGATTTGGACAATGGTTTTGCTCCTTATTAACGTTATTTTAAATATATCTTTGCCAAAGGAAAACAATCGAAAATAACAGATTTTTCGCAGAAAATGGAGCATCAAAATCATGTTGCTTCGGAAGATAACTTTGAATACATGAAAGCATAGGCAATAAGTAGATAAATAAGGAATTATTTTAATGAAACACAAAATTAGAATATTTTTTTGTATTATTGAGATTTAGGCTGATTATTAATATTAATTTTATATTTTATATTACATGATACAACATAAGAATTTAGGCAACATAGTACTTTGTAAGAGCCTAATTAACTATATGAATATTTTATCCAAATACATATTTTCTTTAATAATTCATCGATATAGTTCAACTTTCTATTAACACTTCTATCGTATATATTAGACTTAATTACATATTCATTTTATTGAATTTAAAGTTCAAAAATCAATATGTGGCGCAATTACAAACACGTGCCAAAACTATTTCGAGGTCGTTTTCATACAAAAAACGCGATCGAAATTCCTGCCAAATTTTTAAATAAATTAATTTTTTAGCATGCATAACCCACATATTTTGATTTCATAAATAATTCAAAAATACCAAAGATATTTGTCGTCGTTCTCGATCAGCGATCTGAAATTTTTAGATTTTTTCCAGTGGGAAAAATATGAATCTACAATGACGACGCAGAACCGATTAATATGCGATGGAAACTAGAAAAAAATCGGCAATAAAATGATATCGTTTATTGGATGTAATGATTCTTATAGCGTTCCGTGGTCGTTTTAATTATATCATGATGGACGCTATTTTTCAATTCACAACGCCATTTCTTCCCTCGGTTGTCGTTAACAATGGTGACCACCCATGAAGTGGTCTACTACAACCTACAATAAATCAATTATGGACTTAAAATGAATATATACGCCGGAAAATAAGGTATCCGAAAATCCGGACCGTGTAGAAGCTCCAGAGGTGAATGGGTTATAAAGCAATACCGATTATATTCGATTATTTTTTTCATTGACTTTTTTGCGGTCACTAATATGGTTACTAATTGTGGTCATCAACCACTTTGGCACGAAAAATGTGGTCGCTTAAAACACTTTCTGTGTTTTTCGGTATATTGCGATGATGTTGTTTCCGACATTTATAACAATTTTTGAGGCCTGTAAATAAATATCTTATACCTGCAATACTAGAGTTATGTTGTAGATCTTATAATAAATATTATATGCACTTAATATTGCAATGCTTTGAATGTTGCATTGCTTCAATCAATCAAGTTCCCGCGCTACAATTTTAAACACGTCTACCGAAGTCCTAACCTCATTATATCGAAAGTAGACGACGTTTAATTAATGATAATGAACGTAAACTAGTTGTTGACAAAAAAACAGCTTTGTAGATTTTAATTTAATGCCGGTATGTGCATTTATTCAGGCTATACAGGATGCTTTGCACATGGATCGATAATTTTTTCGTAGGTCTTTTGCTACGTTTCACACATTTGCTTTATGTCCTAAGTGTCCCTAGACAAAGAATTCCAGTGGTGTCAGATCTGCAAACCATGCGAGTCACGGAATAGGATACGTCTCCAGTCAAAGACTCCAATGGTTTCAGATCTGTGACCGTGTGAGCCACGGAACAAGGCACGTCCCCAGAAAAATAAAAAAAAGGGGAATTTGAACAAATTTTGTAAATAAATTTAATAAAAACATCTTAAACATAAAAAGTATTTTCTCAGCCATGACCCTGGCAAACTGGTAACTCTTCAAGTTAAACAACTTATTGTATGATTTGTAGCATATCAATGGAAAGTATATAAACTGGAGATATTTTTAAAATCAAATTAAGTTCAAAAAATTGTTAGTTTTTTTTGTTGAATGTTGAAAAAAAATTTCCTTTATTTTGACAACCCTGACATTTGGAACATAGAACTTATGTATAACTATGTAAGACATAGAAAAATACCCCTTTAACCTGTTAGTAAGTAGGCGGGACGTATATATACGTCCTATGTAAACAACATCGAATTTTGTTAGGACGTATATATACGTCCTCGAAATATATGTTGAGTCCTAAAGCAGACGGGACTTTTTTTGTTTAACGAATGTGCGAGTTGTCGATACATGTTTTGACATGAATTTAAGATAGGTAGAAAATTGATTGGTGGACGTGTAGCTAGTAAACGGTGACTAGTAGCATAAGGTGAGATTTAAAGACAAACTTATAGTTTTAAAATGAAAGGACAAAAAAGACTTATTGATGCTCAGTATATAATATGAACTCACGCCAGGTGGGCGAGACGTATATATACGTCCTAACGAAAATTTGCGCGTCCACCGCATGTTGCGTTATTGAAAAGGAACTTCCCCGCTTAACAGGTTAATAAGTGACTGATTTGAAACTTTAAGCACTAAAATATTTTTCCAATCCAAATATTTATGATTCACCAGATCAAGTGTGACCAATTTAAAACGCCGTTGCTCTCTCATTTTTTTTTAAATAATCACAGTTTTTTGTTCATATTTTATATTTGTGCATTAATTCACCATATGAGCTGAACATCTCCTCACCTTCACAAAGCCACTTGTTGCTCCAAATTATAAATGAATTTATTTCCATTATCAAAGTTGACTTACATTTTAAAGTGTTAAGCATAACTGACACTCCATTTTTCAAAAGGATCAATGCACTTAAATCCAATTTTAAAATGCTCAATTCAATTTGTAACCTTTGTGGCGCTTTTGAAGCGCATGCAACCGAAATGCATAATAATTTCGAGGCTTTAATTAAGCGACATTCAAGCGCATAATAAGTCCAACTCACGCTGAACGGCAATGCCATTTTATTGTGATCTTCGATCATTCGTTCGCACGGCAATAATAACACAAAGTTTATTATGATTAATATGATGCGAAAGTTGCACATCATCTCGGGTAATAAGTGCTATACTCGACTCGCAGGATGTATTTTAACGGAGCCCTGATTTATCTGCGCGCGCAATAAAACGCTCTACAATTGTTGCGCTGTATGAAAGCATTTTTTTTTTTGCATTTCCGGTAGTAAAAAGTGAACATCTTTCGATTTTTCGACGGATCTAAAAAGCCCATCCGTCAGGCAGCTACTTCCATTTTTTTATAAATCGTTACGGTCCATAAATAGACAAATTTGGGCTATTTGGACGACTGGCTATTGTAAATGGTATATGTACCACAATAAAATTTATTGCTGGAAAACGATCTGGTTTATAAGGTAATCAAATACAGAGTGTCCAATTATTGTCTAATGGTTTGAAGAATAAACCAGACCATTTAATATAGTATTCTTCGACATCTCTGAATGCGATTGTTTTTATTTTTTTAAAAGGGAGTGTTATTAGCCATCAGAAAATGATTCGTGTTAGATGTACTACTAATTTATTTATGCATGAATTTAAATATATGATTATTAATAGAAAGTATGTCTGTCTGTTTGTTTTCTATACAAATCTAGTATTTATAAATCAAATTTTGCATAAACACTCTTTAGAATTCTATGCAAAATTTAGGCATCCATTTTTCAAATCATCCAATTGATCGTTTCGATCCATGTTTTGAGTATTTTTTTATGTTTACAAATATTTTATCAAAGACATTTATAACAATTTCATCCCACACTCATTCATCTTCATAATCAATGGGAAATCTCATTCTTAAAGCATCGATTAAAATATATTATCGTTGATACATCTTGAAATAATTTTACATGTATCCTAAGCTTAAAACATAAAATTGTATTCGAAGATGGTACTTAATATTAAAAAAAAGTATCAAGCTTCTTTTTAAGAATTATTTATTCCGTGCAATTTTTCAAATATACCCTATATTGCTATCGTAAAATGTTAAAATTAATATACTTAAAACTTTTTTGTGCGGTAGATGCGTTTTGCGGAAAATCGTACAAAAAGAAATCGCACAAAAAAGCTATGATTTTAAAAATCGCATAACTTTAAAACAGCTTTGAAAAATATATCCAAAATCGCATAAAAAAAGTTAATCAAAAATAGGAAAACAATAAGGCAATTAAAAAATATCATTTTTCTCTTTCCAACAATATAATTCATAATTAGCAAAGATGTCACTATAATCCCTAACTCAAAAAAAAATCAAAAAATGGCGACTCATTTTCAGTCATTTTTTGGCCTTATTTTGTCAGTTTTAATTTGTTTCTAAATATTTGCAAAATAAATTTTGACATAAATCTATTAGGAATAATAGAAGGTTATATAGGAAAAAATCGTACCCAGTTTGAAGTAAATTAATTAATTAAAACCTTAGTCAACCGTGTTGAAAAAAGTAGTTTCGAGAAAAACGCGCTAAAATGTTCCATTATGGGACCGGCCAAGTTACTGCGTCACTAAAATGGCTATAACTCTGTAAGTAGTGAAGAAGTCGAAATATTAGAAAAATGCAAAAAAACGAAATCAATTTCTTCAAAAATCTAAACCAGAATTCAGGGCGTGGTCATAATTCAGCGATAGCCGATGCAATATGATTTAAACAGTCTCAAATTTGTTTTTCCAAATTTCGGTTAGTGTCGATGACTTATTTCATCTTTATCCAAAATATCTCGATACGAACTCTTTATTAAATTTAAAAAAAAACGCATAACTTCGAAATCGCACAAAAAAAAGTCGCACAAAAAGAGTGTGAGAAATTTTTGTTTGAAACATGAAATCACAAGGATTAGGATTTAATCCGCCAAAAGAATTTTTTTTCAAGAGGGGGTTTGCGGACTACATAAGTTTAAGAAACGCTGACATATAGCATGGGTTCTTAGACTGGAATCCGCGTAGCCATTATCATGGGTCCGCAAAAGCCTACAAAAAATATGATAATATTTATTTTGATCAATATTTGACCAAAAAATGTTTGTTTGAGTTTAATTTATAATCATTTGTAATTTTTAAGGACCTATAGGTAATCCCGCGGTTAAGCGGTTGGACTCGAATCATACATTAAATGTGGCTGGCGACCATATTTTTAAAAAAAACATATATTCGTATGAAAACCGTGTAAAAACAGTTGGCAATAATCTCATAAAAGGGATTGCTAAAAGCCACCCCATATCAAATCAAAAATTGACTGATTATCGGTTTTCGGTTCAATTTCGGTTCGAAGCCCGTAAAAGGCACATAATGTACCTGACTTAAAAAAGGTCCAATATTTGTCCCCAATCGAAGTCACCAAACACATGCATTAAAATATGATATTTAATTTAAATCCAAGCATATTTTTTGAATTAAGTTTTAAATATGATTTCCTTGAGATGTCAGCCGCCAAGGCGTTCGCATATTTGTCCTCTTTTTAGTACGTTTTCCATTCGATACGTTGACGTAATTGTTGCTATTGACATTTAGGCTAGAATGGAGTTTTTTAAATGATCTTGATGAAGCAAGCTTTTTCTTTTTGGTAACCTCACAGAAAAAAAATGAGGAGTCGTCAAATCTGATGATCTTGAATGCCAATCATATTTTGAGCTTTGAATTGAGTAGACAATGAGCTGTGGTTCTGTTCTGCTGAAACTGGACTTTCCTGATTTTTCAAATCAAGATTTGTATAGAAAAATTGTCCAAACGTATCTGAATATCGAATCGCATTCACAGTTATTGCCAACAAACACAGACAGAAAATCATTCTTACGGCACACCATATGACATTTTTATCAAAATACAAAGACTATTTGTAAATGCTTTATTTAATACGTATTAATTTTACTAAGTTATCACCAAATACTAGTTGAAATACCAAGTATCGTTGAAAAGTATACATTCCACTATAATATATTTGATATCGTTAAATACATACAAGACTGCATAAGAGTTAAATATACGAGTTTTTTTATATTGCCATCACATTACTAAAGTAGAGCTAACAATCAGACTTCAATATTGTAGTTTAATCGATCTTTTATGTTAATATACACTCCTATTGAGACCAAGAAGGCTTTTCTGTTCGACCATAATACAAATTCTACGAAAAATTCAGTTTAATTGACAGTATATCACGGTCTTATAAAAAGCAGTATCCTTCTGCTGCTCCTACGTCTTCTCTTGCCGCACAATAAAATTAGCACTTAATGGCGAGACTATTTTATATCTAATTAGACGAGTTTTTAATTGGTCGCATTTTATGCGGATTTCTTCACACTAAAAAATGATTACAGGGAGTCTCTTATGCCGGTCCTATGGTTATACAAAGAGATCGGCTAAAAAGTGCGTAACCTTAAATGGCGATTGGCAGTGTTTTAATCCTGTCAGCTGTCACTTGCAACTTGATGGCCCATACAAGAATGGTGTGGTGGAAGAATACCAGGGATTCTTGCATAGTAGTAAAATCCCTGTCGAGGTGTAAAACCCGGAGCAACATCCACGCATAATGGCGCTTCGTAGAATTCATGAGAAAATCTAAGCTTGAACCTTTTTTTGAATATAATATTTTAAATCTACACTGCTATTTCACATTTTTTAAAATACTCCTGAAGATCAGAGAATTTGGTCAAAAACTTAACAAAACAAATTACTTCAAAATCCATCGTTTATTTTCTGATAAAATGAGTTGTTTAAATGTAGTTCTGATTCCCTGATCTAACAGCTGAAGCTATGAAGTAGCATTATAGAAAGAAACCATTTCTAAAAGCCTTATCAGATTTTTAAAAAAAGTGTTTAACCTGCATTAATATTTCAGATAAAAAATATAATAAGTTTACTAACTAGTTCGTACGATAGGTTATCGAACCTGTTCTGTAAGATCGCAATTATATTTCATTTTTAGGTCTTCATCTTTCATTGGATACTATAGAGCACTTAATAAATAATTTAAAAAACGATCATCGTAAAGCAATTAATGAATACTATATACGTTATAAAAAGTTGTTACCATATTAAGATATTAAAATATTTCAACACCAATCAAAGATTTCATTTACGGAAGCAATTTGACACGATACTTTCGCACTATGTTTATTTAAGGCTCAAATAATTGCAGAAAATGAATGATTGAAACATTCGAGACTATGGTCGAAACGCCATTTTTTCAACGTGCACTGCTGGTCAAATTAGGGTTACACCAGTACCGAAAGAGAAAAAACGGTCCAGTTAATTTCTCGGAATACATTTCTTCGATAATTATAACGCTTTGATGGACGATTCCGAGAATACATTTAAGATCGAAATAACCACAAAGCATGTGTGTAATAATTATTTAATAGGCCAATTCATGACTGTAAAGATTCTATGGAGTCTTTCACACATCATTTTTCTCCGATCAAACATTTGCTCGATCGAACGAGGAATGCCTCAATCAGAACTGGAATAAAAGCTTCCTCAGGAAGCTCTTAATGACCGATTACGACAATTAACTTCTCGTAAAATATTATGCCTTTCGAGAATTCGAAATATTCCACTTGATATCCGCTAGATGGTCATAATTCAATACGAAACGCCCAATCGGAATTCGTTTTATGCCAACAAAAAGAGAAACGGATGAATTTAGGCTCGTAAAATGTCCATAAAGCCGCAATATTTCAATTTCCCACGTTAATATACCAACGAGCTTTTATTACCCGAGTGCAATCAATTCGAATAGAACCTGTATAAAAGCTTTCTTTCATTGCATGCTTTAATAAATGCACTATATCATATCCAATTATTCGCAATGAATTAATAGAATATAACCCAAAAATATCGGTTTTATCGGTTCAGTACGCGTTCCGTTTGGGTAAGATATAATCTGAATGAGTAGCATCTCCTCTATGACACTTCATTTCAACAACATGATTCGATCTAATGCCATCTAACATTAATAGAATTTGCTCAAACTTATACGAAGAGAAAGTATAAACACTATGCATGTTGAGGATATTCAAGAAATATTAGTAGTAGAAGAGATTGCAGAAATTATAATTAGAAATAGCATTACGGATAACGCAAAATTCAAAGGCAGATAGTATAGATAAAAATTAAAAAAATGTTTTTTATTACCATTTTTTTCTTGAAGCACAAGGATTCTGAACTTTTTTTATAATTTTAAGTTCTGTTAAACCCGTAAAAGGCCAAAGTCAGGGAGATTTGGTAATGTATATACATAGCCACTATTAAAAAAACTCATCTCAAAACCATAATGGGTTCCTTAGCAAATGATCTCTCAACCAAAAGCCAAAAAAATGGCAGATTTATTGCTAAAAATAGAGAAGAAATCTTCAAAAATGAAAAATGTTTCGACAAAAAGAAAACACTCTTGCATATCAGCAGGGCCGTAACTAGGTCGTGGCAAAGCAGGCGCCCGCCAAGGGCGCAACTGGGCCTGGGAGCGCAAAACGCAGAATACCCACCCGGTCGAGAGTTGCGTATGGTTTTTATTTTACTCGACCATTCTACTTTACATGAACCAACACTGATTGAATCTGTCCATTTTTATAATATATATGCTAGGTTGTCTAATCGTTATTGCTCATTCGTTATATCAGCGGTCCGAAAAGCGGACCGATTGAGCATACCAACCTTATGGCCGCTCCGTCCTCTTTTAGGGCTTTTTTTGCGGCATTTTCTAAGATATGTACGATCATGGAAGCAATGTAGTGTCTAGACACTTTATATTATAGTATTTTTTTATAACTGTAACCGGCATCTATACATTAGGTCGGGTACTTTTGGGACTAACTTTGTATATTATTTTAAATCAAACATAATAATTCAATATTTTGCATTTATAATAGTATTAGTTGAATTTAAAAAATAAATTGGGTTCAGGGGGGGGGCGCTTCATACCCTAGTTACGGCTCTGATGTTCAGTATTAATTATGAAGAATACATTATATTTAATGTAACATTAATATACAACGCTTCAAAAAACATATTTTTATTACCTGTAGAATGACAATATGAAAACATTTTACTTTTAAAATATCAACCAGTCTTTTGTACCTATACATTTCGCAAAATACCAATATTAATTAATACACAAAAGGTTGCTTCAATTTACAAGATTATTTAAGGTAAACTTGTTATGGTCACAGTTTATAAAAGCCAAGAATGTTTGTGATTACAAGACTCGTCTCCAGACTTAATTTAAAACTCCCATGGAATTAAAAGTATCGATTATTAATACATACATACTGATATAATTACTGTGAAATTAGTTCAATCGCTTTTTGTCGTCATCAATATCAATTTATCTCAAACATTTTTATTGCTGACTATTACTTCAGCAATAAATTTTAATGACCGATTGTTCAATAAATAATTATTTTTAATTAACTATATTTATCGATACACTGAGTATGATTTCTTGTAGAAATGACTTCAACTATTTGAATTTTTATGACTTCATCGTTACATTGTCCTTGTCGTTGGAATACCAACGACCAAATTAAAGTAGTGGTAAATTTGTAATGTTTCCTAGCTTACATACTTTTGAATTGTAATTAATAAAGCATTGAACCAATTGGTGCTTCAGAACTAGATAGATCCATTAAAAATATCTAACATTTAACCAAATTCATTAAATATGAAATGTTTTCACCAATAATTTTATATATTTTGTTCGCTTGAAATTCGCATACATAAATTTTCATTAAGTTCATTTGTAGCATACGTATGAAGACATCATAAAGATATATTGAACAAAATCTTAATATCTAATTCCACGCATTCATCTGCGATCCGATCCCAATTTATTCAGCATAAATCAGGATAAGGCCATCATAGAGTCCTTAAGTCCTTTCATGCTCATTTGAGATGACTCCCTTTCAGTTCATCGGTCCGCATGCTTTTTTAAAGAGGTTTTTGTGTAGCGAGCTGGTTATGCAAGTCCCCCTCTTGATTTATAATGAGTCCGGTTTCGTTTGTATATATTTATGGCTGTAATAAATACATCGAAATAGACGAGGATATCTCTATCGCAGTATTGGACATCCACTGGAAGGATGCAATAAATACCAGGTTGATCTCCTTATTGATCTCCCCGTCTCGGATGTGCCACGTGTTAGCCAATCAACACGTATTCAGGCTGTACTCTTGTAAATTTATAAACCATATTGCATTTCAAAGGCCGTACACTAATTAATGGATCGAAGGGAAACGGTATGGTTGTAAAATATATGTACGTTAAAAAAAGTGGCATTTTTAATCAGGCGCCGAAAATCTGCAATAAAAATTATGATAATGCAAGGAACAATTTAAGTCAATAAAAATAACAGATAACATGGCTTTCCTACAACAAGGATCAAACAATTTTAAACCAAGAAAACATTGGACTGAAGAAACAAATTTGATGGAAATGGCATCTAAGATAACTCGGAAAGCAAAAACACAAATGGAAACAACAAGGAAGTCGTTTAATATTTTACTCTTAAAAGCATAAAGAAACATCTGGATTTGGACAAAAATGGAGATATTATCCACTGAGAAAAACACAAAACTAAAGACAGATCTACATACGCATAAGCGAACATTAATATTTTGGCTGCAATGGTGTTCTTTGTAAAATGGAATCAAGATGTACAACATGTTTAAACACTGATACTATTCATATTCTCCGTCCCACTTCTGACACCAGTGTAACATAAAGTGGGGGCGCTCTCAAAGCAGTTGTTCCCCGCTCCCACGTGGGCATAAAAATCTATATAGATGTCGTTAATAAGACATTTTGTCCGAAGGGATGCCTATAATATACTGTTGTGCTTTAACCCCTCGCCGTCTCTTGGGGCCCGCAATCTTCGTCGTGGCTGCCTCATGCAGTCCAGCACGATGGACGTTTCTCATTTTAACCTGGAGGGCCTCGTCAAGAAGGACTGGGATGTCCGCATCTTAGTATCGATGGGGCTCCGCAGCCTTGACACGGACTCGCAGCATACGACGGAATCCTTTATTTTACCTCCGTAGATGAATCTCTTTATTTCCAACCGCTCATTTGACAATACCGAAAAGGAAGAATCCTCAAAAAGAGAGGAAACAATTAAAACATTATTAAATTTTAATACTTGAGTTTATTTACCATTCGATACAGATACGGCAACGATCACAAGGAATGTAATGCGAAATTAAACATGATGTCGGCAAATGAAGTTTGCACGCCAACAATTAGACACGAATAGTCCACAAGGCTCCCCAGAGAGAATCTCTGCAGTCTTTTCGTCCTGCAACCCTTAAGATACCCTACCCTACCGCTTGCAGGCAACATCCAGTGGATTTAAAACCTGAACAGCATAAAAATGGACCCGCTTTAACGATCAAAATTAATATTACTATGTATCATATAACACGATTTTTAGGACTTTATTGACCAGAAGGCTACCTATATTTTTTAAGAAAAGTATTTTAAATATATATATATTTACATACATTTAATGCAGTTCCGGCATGCATGCAATCTGTGTGCCATAATAAAACCTTAAAAAAACCTAATTGAATCATACATGTATATGAGCTTAATATTGTGCTATATCCATAGATCAAACCTCACCAACATTCTCATGCTTTTATTGCAAACTAATTATTATAAAGCCTAAAGGTCTCGATTTTTTAGCACGATGTATAGGTTAGATTTAGAATGATTTTTATTATGAAAGACAAAAGATCACCCTATGTATAAAGACATTATTCATCATCGACTTAAGAAGATCTCTCTTCATCTGATTTATGACTCTTTTAATTGACAGATGGTTCTTTATAAGCTAACATTCTGCACACATTAGCATTTTAAATTGAATTACGAGTGTTTTTTGCCAGTTTTCTTTGCTCGCTTTCAATAGCACGTAGGCACACACATACTCGTATATACGAAGCAGGGTCATTAAAAAATATATGAATATACATAATTGATTTCAAATGTATACTTCAAAGTCATATTAAAATCAAAATCGAGTTTTGACAGCCCTGCTCAAGCCTATAATTGAATCTAACCGTACATTACGAACGATCACTTTTTTCTTATAATTTTATTACATTAAAGTATCATCAGATTTCTGATCTGAGAGATAAGCTCTGTATCATGTTTCACGAAGAGTGACACGTCCATCATGATTAAAATCCGGTCAGCCATAATCAAAATATTTCATACCGGACAATATATATATGTTCGACGTATGAGCTATCTTTAAAATTAAATACTTCTTTGTGATAATTCCACTGTAAGCGAAATCTTTAATATAGCCTTTTTAACAGTATAATAAAGGATGTTAATGAAAGTTTTATAGTCGAAATTGGATAATTGAGTTGCCATTTGCCATAAACGTTAAGATAAAACAATTTATGATGATGATGATGCGATTAAAATGGCCATTTAATGACAGATGCAATTAACTAAAGCTATCGAGTTATTTTATTACAATCAATCAATGACCATATGAAACTAAGGTATTGCTAAGGTTATAATTTGGGATACAATGGCCAGGGAAAATCACACGAATGTGCTAATAGTTTTACAAATAAATTCCATGACTTCAAATAACTATAAAACAGAGCCGTAACTAGGGTATGAAGCACTCGTGATAAGTATATTGAAAATACTATTATAATGTATGTTTTAAAATAATGTACAAAGATAGTCCCAAAAGTGCCCGACCTAACGTATAGATGACGGTTACTGTTGTAAAAAAATACTACGATAAAAAGTGTCTAGACGCTACGTTGCTTCCATAATCGTACAAATCATAGAAAAGGCCCTGCTAGAAAATGCTCAATCGGTCCACTTTTCGGACCGCTGATATAACGAATGAGCAATAACGATTAGACAACTTAGCATATATATATTGTAAAAACGGACAGAATCGATCAGTCTTGGTTCTTGTAAAATATTATAGAATGGTTGAATAAAATAAAAACCACGTGCATTTCTCGACCGGGTCGGTATTCTGATCAAGATCACCTCGAATATGATTAAAAACAAAGGGTTCAAAATCCAAAATTAATAAAAATTTATGGCTAAATACTATAGGTATTTAAATATTTTTATGCAGTAAGGCTAATAGAGCTGAACGAAAAGTGAAACGCCAAACGGCAATTGGTGCGTATATAGCGTCGCCTATATTGTGTGTGTCTATACGTAGCATAAAACAATCACTACACCAGTAGCTCACCTATTTTATTATATATTACACAATACATAGCTTCCTACACGAATATATCCACGAAGCACTACTTAATATTCATGGCTATAAACGAAAGACTACTTAGTTTTTTAAGGGTTTCCACCCTTTCGGGGCATCTGCATTATATAAGACCTTTCCTTTATATATTACTGGCCCAGCGGCTGGAATTTGTATTTGCCGAAATGGGAAGGTCAATCCGAATTGAGAAACCCCAGTATCGAATTCGCGAGGGTAAGTTGCACGTGGAATCTGAAATACACTTTAGCGTCACGTTAGACTTCACCATAGCCGAGGAAAGGACTGGACTCTTTGTACTCCAGAAAGCCCTTTCCAGTAAAATCAACAAGGTCGCCTAGAGTAACTTTCCACTATCTCCTGAGAAAAACTACTCAGTCTTTACAAATTTCTCACATTCTCTATCGAGACAGTCGCTAAAGCGCCCTTCGATACGTTCATTCATGATGGCTCACTGGATGAGCGTTACTAAATGAAACTCGGAGGCCTATGCTACCTTAATAACAAGCAAACGAGGAGGTGAATGTATGATACAGACGAATTGGATATTAAATGGCCCTAGATCTGCAGTGGACTTGTTTGTGGCTGCACTATGATGATAATGACACAGCATTAGCTTTTGGCTAAAAATTTCAGTTAACAGACGAGGAAAATATCATTGCATAAAATTAACTTTTCTTGTGTACTAAGCAGTTTCACTTCCACCATTTTTACTTAATAAAATGCATTTTTTCGCATAATTTCATTGGACGAAGTTCGTCCTAAGACCTCACCAAAAGAATCCACAACCTTGCAGACTGCCAGTCAAGCGCACCAAGAATCAATTTCTTCTGCAAACAGATGCCGTGACGAAACAATTCTGGCGATGTTTCGTAAATCGGTCAACATATTTTTTTAAGCCGAGCTATCAAGATTTTCGTAAGGTGTATCGATTGTTTCGTTTTATAATAAATCAAGCATGTCTCCCGCGAATGATCGAAGCTCATGTTGGGCGGTTTCTTCAAATGTCATACAAACTATCAATCATCGGCATGTTATCTTCGATCGCATTTTTGAACCGAATCGTCATTGCCATTCCGGTCTTGTTGAGACGTTCATTTGTATATTAGGACACTTTTTCAATTTGATTCCGAATTATTGGCTGTCAATCAAGCGCAACGATTGGCTATATTTATTTTGACAACGAAAGTCGCTACATCTGAGATGCTTTTAACGTGTCAGCTGAAGGAAGATTTCACAATCGTTTTTGCACGGAGCAAATATTTGCTTAACAAACAATCCATTATCGATTTATATTTGTCTAGGCTTTGTTTTACGATAAGGTCTTTTAAACACCACCTTCGAACAATATGGAGACCAATGATAGTCTTGCGAGTGCTGCATTTTTGTTCTTTTGCTAAATCCAAGTTATGTTCTGCAGCAGCAGCCTCGGTCTCCACACATTATGGCGCCATATATCTCTGCCTCACCGGTTGCCACGTAAATTCCACCTTTTAAATTCATAAACACATCTCGGTTGACTCAAAACTTTATTTACGACCTCTAGGCCGCAAGGGCATCAATATCTGCCGACAAAATGAGAATCTATGGTCGAATCCGGATAAAGTGATGCACTTTGCAAATTACTCCGTGGCGCAGTATCGATTACATTGAAATCACTTGAATTTATTTTTCGAGCATCACAAATCCTACTTTTCAATGAAAGTGTTTTAGTACCGGAGGCAGCAACCGAAAAGTTGCACTCAATTCTACAAAGCTAATTTTTATTTCAGTCGGTGTATATACAATATAAATCATGAAAGTTACAGTCTACCAAGCTTAATAAAAAAATTTTGAAGCCTGAATAATTGTACATATCAGCATTAAATTAAGATCTACAAAGCTGCTATTTTATCTACAAATAGTTTAAGCTACTTATTATTAAATAAACGTCATCAACTCTCAATACAAGGCTGGTTAGGGCTTTGATAGACGTGGCTAAAGTTGTAGCACGATAACTTGGTTGAAATATTGCAACTTTTAAAGTATTGCAATATTAAGTACTATAATATTTATTATAAAGGAGCTACAACATAGTTTCCGTCTTATATTTCAATCCTATCGATACCTTTCAGATCTAAGTTTTGAGAAAAACCAGTGGCTATTTGGACAATATTATTTTTAAGAAATGATTTTCCAGAATATTTTTGCTCTTATACATAATTTTTATTTGAATACTTAATAGCATCCAATATAAACACATTCCGAACCGCAATTTTTAATATAAAGTATCGCCTAGAACCATAAAAATCAGTATAATTCTTCAACCAGCAGACAGATTGAAACAATTTTTTTTTGTATCCCAATAATTTTTTTTGCATAAATATACTTATATCAGTGGTTTTCAACCTATAGTACGCGTGTCAGTTAGATAGAATGCAAAAAAAGCCTAATGTTATAAAAATAGAAATAATATTAATATCTTTGACTTTGGTCATGTCTGGATTATAAAATAGATGTTTAGGGATCAACTATTAAGCAAAAAAATAAATTCAGGAAGAATTTAACACTCATACAAGTCTACAAAAGTGTCGTGTGAATTACGCATTTTTAAGTAAGCGGACCGGAATGGATTATAAATTTTGGTACTGTTTCAGTTGCCATTACTACATCTTGAATATTATTGACATTCATAATACAGTTTTATTTTACAGGAATGCGGGGGCTATAGGGAGGTTTTATATATTATTTACAACCACTCAAATGCACTATAACGAAGACTCACCCCTTCGATACTTTCACCCTGGTGGCTCACTAAATGAGCGTTCATAAATAAAGCTCGAAATTAATATACCATTTCATATTTATAATGTAGCTTAAGTTCATTCAGAACTATTTTAAATGCCATCATTATTATTGTTGCAAATCCGACACTTGTAAACGGCTGTAACTTCTTAATTAAGCATCTTAATATGTTTTCTCAAAACCAGAAAATCAAGGTAAATCGCCTAAATTTATTGCGGATTTATTTCCTCATAATTTGACTTTAATCCCGAACCTTTAAAACATGAGTCCAAAATTATTATGACCTACTGTGTAAATTATTAACGCGATTTTGCTGCCTTCATTGGAGGAATTTATTCAAAAATTTCTAATAATATAATTTCAAGACTACGTAATGGAATGTAAACTATGAGATTCAATAGCGAGACACTTATAGGATTTCATGCTTTTAAACCAGATAAACGACACGAAAGACTGTAAGTCTAATATATTTATCTATATGATATATTAGAGCAGATGTCATCATTATTTTTCGATTTATCACATATCATGCCTCGATAAGTCTGAGTATACCGTCAATTGCATTAATATTGTCTAAGAAACCATAATAAAAAGCATGAAATTATTAAGACTTTATTGCAAAAAGTGTGCATAAAATGTAGAAAAACTAAAAAAACAGGTCATAAATAAATAAAACTTGAATAAGCGAAGATTAAGTTAAGGCAACTTAATACAAATCGATATTTTTGTCATGCCACGATCAGTAATTATTAGCTTTACGACTTGATATTGAACTTAAATCGCTTTATGGAATAACTTAGCAATATTTTATACTCAAGCCTTAAGAATATTTAAAAGCATCGCAGCCGTATAGAATCGATTCACTTATAAGGAAACCGATATATTATCATTACATGAGCTTTATACTTTTACAATGTAGTAAAATTGAATTTAACAAGATATTCCAGACTATCTGTGCTTAGAGCCAATTTAACAGTTAATAAAAGGTTAGTATTCAACGCGTTTTTGAATAATTATCGATAAATTGCGTTGATATAACATTACATAGATGGTAATTTACTGCCTTGACAAATCTCGCAATAAATGTAGTGCAAAACTCCTTTTAGTTATAGCAACAACAGGATTCATGAGATGGTGATCTTGGTTAGGAGATGATATATGAATACTTATTGTTTCGGATACAGTAAATCTAAATTAATCTCGATAGGGACGATGATCTCGATGAAATATCAATACATCCAATATTTCAAATTTGACAAAATGCAGTCCTTTATAACAATGTTTGAGACCAGTTTATAAATATCTATAAGACTAAAATTAACAAATTTAACACGCTTCAACTTTAGCCACATCTACCGAAGCCTTAACTACTATGTATCGAAAGTATTGGACGTATATTTAACAATAATTAATATAAGCTACTTGTAGACAAAAAAGCAGCTTTGTAGACTTTAATTTAATGCCAATATGTACAATTATTCAGGCTTCGAAAATTGTTCGCAACGTTGAAAGCTTGATATAGATTGTAACTTTCCTATTTCACATTGTATTAATACTAACTGAAACAAAATTCTAAAAACCTAAGCTTTAAATGTATTATATCGATTGACATTGTTGATAGTAAATCATAAGACACCTTTCAAATGTATACATATGAAATGAATAATTTTCAAGCAATATTTTTTTATTCTTTCAGATGTCTTGCTGGAACAACCTGATCCTTAAATGTGAGTATATGCATTTCCTTCGGGTCTATAAATATTATCCTTTAATTGTCCATGTGTAGCGTTATACAAATATTTGACAAGCGGTTCTAGAACTGTGGGAGGTCTTATTAGAAACGTTTTCCTATTCAAACGTTCCCCTTTGTACGACCAAATATGTAAGGACGCGTGATTCGTTTGAAGCAGTTTTGCATATTACTATGTCGGTTTGATATCCTGTGCAAAAAAGGAAACATGTAAGCTTGCCAAAAGCCTTTACAAAATTCCTTAGAAATATTCAAAGTCAACATCTAATATTGGATATCGTCTTAAAAGGCACAATAATTACGTTTTATTTCAACGAATCACATCAAAATAGCTTAATATTTTGGTGCAGTTTTAAATATATTTCAGTTTAGTGGCATTTACCATGCCGATTTGCATTCACACTAATCGTATACATGTTGGAGCTTAATGTGTTTAAACATATGCCAATAAGGTTAAAATTATACAAAAGTGAATGCGTTTGTCTATCGAAAGTGTGACTAATATATATGCCATGAAAATTTTCAAGAAAGTAATGGTAAACTGAGTCGAGATATTATAATTCCTGATCTTATAAATTTGTTGATACGATGAAAAAATTCGCACAATCTAGATTTGAATGCAGTTTTGTAAAATTACAAATTTATTCATTTGTATATAAGATGAATGCTTATATAAATAGTGTGGCATTAAAAGGGTTAAAGTTCGATCGGGAAGTATTTGAAAGCATGCAAAATACGACCGGTCTGCGGAAAATGCGGTGTTAACTGCAATGATACATACGTATTGTTCGGTTCATATTCTTGTATGGACAGCAAGAATGTCCATCTTTTATAGCTCGAACAGGCTAGATTCTTAATTGGCTATATTGTTCGTCAGAAAATTTCTTCTCTGAATTCAGAACATGACATTCGTTCCGAACACTTTCAATGCTACCGGTCGTTCTTCAATCTCCATATAGAAGCCATTCGCAGGCACTGCCTCCAACTTCGCAACAAATATAAGATGTAATAAGTCCATTGTTACAACAAAATATTGACAAGCATGAATCTAAAGCATCAGGAGGGGTAATTGAATCTTAAACGGCACTCGAAATGCCGATGTTAAATGCACGCAATAGTTCATGCGTTCTTCGCATGCAAATGGCAAGAATGTGAGTCGGCTCCGCTCCGGAGGACTCTCCTCCTCCTCCTGACCCTCCGAAACGGGCTTACGACATAAACGGCGCATAAATCTCGCGTTTGCATACCCGGTGGGGAAATTATCATACCCAAGTCGGCCAACGATGGGAAATAATAAAGCTACAGCCCCATATATGGACCCCTAGCCCCATGTCGCGGGACACTATCTGGTGGCAAAATACTCTATTATGTGTCGATTCGCCATTTTGATATTCAATAGAGGACCCTCGCGATGAGGTGCGGCGCTTTGCACTCGTCTTTTGATCCTCGATTTGGTGTTGTGGGCCAACGTTTCAACTCGGGACGCCCGGCGTGGGCCGCTAATGGGTTGTCATCTGGACACGGAAACCAGGCACCGTTAAGTGCTGCAAGAACTAATAATACGCTTATTGGACAAATTTTCCACTATATCCAGCTAGTTGGCTACATTGTAAAGCCTTATCAGATCCGAAGAACTCCCCTGAATCAGCCACGCAGTGTTTCTCTTATCAAATTGCTAATTCATCTCGAATCTATGATACAATGATACTATCGAGTGCTTGTACGAGAGCGAATAAGAGAAACGATCACCAATGGCCAATGTGCTTCATCGATCGATAGAATCTATTTGGATTTGTATCAATTTATTCTCCATACTGTCTACATTTTTATGATATGACTTTATTTGTGATCAGATCATCATCTTATTTATCTACTGGAATAAAACTTCTTTAATGTGAATGTATGCATCAAAAACGAAGTCTTCTGACAAAATGAATATTTAATTTTGGGATCCGTAAACCCAAATATTGACAATTTAAAACAATACCCCAACTACAAATTATATTTTATGATTTGAATTCGTATAAACTTAAGCTCCCAAATGTCATAATATTGATTCCCGAGATTCTGTAATTTTTTCTGGAAGTGTGATAAATTTAAAAGCTAATTTACGTAGGTTTTGAGTACTACTAATATTTCTGAAAGCTCTTTCTCGTCTCGCTCTATATTTTTCTCCATAATATTCAATTTTTCTCAGCGTTTTATGTGCAACATATCTTTCATGCATAGAACTTGGACTTATTTTTATACAATAAAAAGGATTTCAGCAAATAAAACATCATTTTCAAATCCTAAACCAGGATTAACATTTGAAAAGGTCGTCCATGTGTCCGTTGGTATATTTGCGGTATAATCAATTAAGTATTAAAACCGGATGAAATAATCGCTATAGATTTTTATAATCAATCATCGATTAGATTAAACGAGAAACTGATGAAAATACGTTCAAGTTTAGGTTAACAGAAACGAGATAATTCTTCAGAAGAATGTTAAGTGCATCCATAAAATCCAAAATTTATCTATGACTAAACTCAGGAGATGAGCCTTTAAGTTCCCCGATTTTGTTTCATTCAGTTTTATTTAAGTCTTTGGGGATTATTTTTGGACTATTGCCTATTTTTAATTAACAAATAAATAATTTGATAATACAAATTATGTAAAAAATCTCCTGATTTCGTATTTTATATTTAAGAAACAAATATTAACCCCTAAAGGAGTACTATCCCAGGGCATGGGACCCCCCCCCCCCCCAACTATTCAAAAAGAGCACTCTTGTACATTGTGTTCGGAGACAAACAGAGAGAGAGAGAGAGAACGTAGCGCAGTTCGGGAGACAGAGACGGAGAGCTTCCCCGCATACATCGCACGATTGTATAGATCGTTAGCCCATATTCAGAGTCTTTGTCTGATTAACATTTCCTTCTAAAGCAGTAGCAAATGAATTGATTTCTTGTGTATTGTTTATGTAAAAAAAATGACGTGATCTTGCATGCTATCAACAGTGCTTATTTATAATTGACTCTGCTTCAAATTGAAGATTGTTTTACGTTGATAGGAGCTGACAAAAAGAAATCGGTGTAAAGCGATTATGGCATCAATGACTTCATCGATTAAAGGTTAAAGGTACTCAAAAGCAATGTCGTGAAGTGATGGGTCAGAAGCGGCTCTGCCCGAGTTGGAAGAACCGGTCAAAAACCTGAATTTCAGGAAGTCTCCGGGAATAGACAGAGTTGATGGCAGGATAGTCAAGCGTGCCTACCCCTAAATCAACGATGACCTCTGTCATATATACAAAGAGTGCTTCTGCTGCGGAGTTTTCCCCAGCTACTGGAAAGCGGGCTTGTAGAAAAAAGCCACTCAGTGAACCAAAGGCGCATTGCATTATCGTTCTCCTTCCGACACTCGACAAGCTGCTAAAAAAAAGTAATGGCCAGCAGATTAACCTCTGAAGGCACCAAGCCACTTTTTGATAAGCAGTTCGGTTTCAGACCATGGAAATCTACCGTAAACGCCATAGACAAGATCTTCAACACAGTTGAAAATACCAACCTCAAGTACATCGTAGCAGTATTCCTCGACTTCCAGGGAGTTTTCGACAACGTCTAGTGGTATTTGATCATTCTTAGACTTTGAAGAAGCGGAATATCCGCCAACTTCATCAATCTCACCAGAAGCTACCTGTCAAACAGAACTGTCATCGCTCAGGCAAGAGGAGAGCTGATACAACGAAGGCTCTAAGTGGGGTACCCGTAAGGATCAGTCTTGGGACCACTACTCTGATACATATGCTGGATGACATTCTCTAATATGTGTTGTCAACCGACTGCGATCTTGTGGCCTATGCTGATGACTTCACGCGGGACAAAAATAGTCTAAATAGACGGTTTTCAACCCTTCTATAGAACTAAAATTCATATTGCTGTCAGTCAATGCATATGGGACCCAAATACCTTAATTTCTTTAGCATTCTCAGAATACTGAACCAGGATATGCTGGTTATTTCTGATAATTTTTCGACGGTCAGTATCAGATTGTTTCCGATTGTAGACTTCAGGGCTGCTTCATCCACTTGGATAGATAGTCCACTTCAAAGCTTGTGACATATCTCTGAGATATATCTCTCCTATTGTCGCTAGAGAGATAAGGGAGATTTTTTAATCTTAGGCTAATTAACAAGTAGAAGCTCATACGAGATGTTACGAACTACGTCCATATTGCTCAACAGACTGAAGCAAACTATTTTGAAAATGGTGCATCGAAAAAAACGACATTACTTATGGATAATCGTAATACAAATTAAGAGTGCTTCGTAATAGTTTCAATTTTATTGATAAAGTCGAAACGTCAAATATAAAATTGAAACGACCCATCAAAATACCCCTCAGTCAAATTTGTGTTATTAAATTTATCTGGGCTAACAAAATGGGTCCGGAATACTATGCACTTACCGTGGATGGTAAATTGCAAAAATATAGGTATTTGGTGGGCTCATGTGTGGGTGATTGATGGAAAGCTCGCAGTGCGACTCGGCACTGTTGATTGATGATCGCATCATAAAAATGCAAATCTCCGGCACGCTTGAAGATGCGCATCGCGATAAGGTCGAAACGTCGCATCAATAAACGGTGGGCTGTAACTCATAAATTAGCCGATCACCGTAAATAATAACGTTATCAACGTCAGTCAATCGTGGTCAGGTGCACTTGCACCGAACGACGCCAAAGGAAGCAGCCGCCGCTTCTTGCGCCCGAAGATTGCCATCTCGCCTCGGCAAATATGACCAACATCATCGCCAATAAACATAGAAACGTATTATTGACGATGTACGTGCCGGATACTTGAATTTGATGGCATCATTTAATGTGCTGACTTCGACTTGTAGAGTTCCCGTGGAAACTTTTAAGTCCGTCGTTTTTTTTGCATACGGTCTAAGATTGCAAAATCTATAAATGTCTTTCATATTATATTGCAGACGATTCTTTTTTAGCTGTCCATAAAATTTAACAGCATTCATATTGCAAAACATACAGATAATAAATCGGTTGGATGGATTCCTAAACATGTAAATACAGTAATATTTTTATAAGTACTTTTTCTGATACAGTATACGTTTGAGAAAATCTCCATTTAATTATGAGAAGATTCCTTGAACTCTTTACTTTCAGATTAAAATATCTCAATATCATCGTATTAATACTTAGTTCAACACATTGCAAAAAAGCTCTCCGTGGAATAATGATGTATTATAGGATCTATTTAAATTAGCTGATCTTTCATTGGTTATTTGTGATATGGTGAGGGTTGTTTTGGATGTTCAAAGAAATCAAAGCTTGTCCAAATACTTTGATTGTAAAAAATAATCTAGGAAGGAGTAGATCAAAAGATAATATCAAACTTTCAAACACAGACTTACATTGGACTGGAAATAAAAAAGTCGTTGCTCTATTTGAACCAAGAATATTAAAACGGGTGAGTGTTGAAAAAACTGATAAAAAAACTCACCCTCGAATTTGACAAAAAAGTCATCTTGCCTGTTTGATAGGATTATAAATGCATAATTTATTTTGAAACACTAAGCCCGACTTAATAATAACAGTATAAAATATTGTCTGTAAAAATATTATATAAAATGCATCAAACGATTGACAATAAAATCACAAAAATAAAACCAAGAAACAAGGATGGAAGACAAATTTTCCAGAAGTTATCTTGTCAGATTTCCGTATTTTGATTAAAAAAATACATTTTATAAAGCAAAAATGTAAGAATTATAAGAGGTTATTAATGGGAATGTCTGAATGTTTTGGTGTAATTTATGAAAAAGGCATAAAAATTGATTGATATTTGGAAAAAAACTATGTCTAATGTAGGCTTTAATGCATTTATTTATACTGGAATCAAAAGACATTAATTAAATCAATAAAATTTAAATTATTTTCTATGGCTGATCCTGTAAAAAATCTTCACATTGATAATTATGTTGCAATTCTTACAGTATCATAGATCTAGATTATAATGTTATTCTGGTAATCAAAAAAATTACTAGATCTATTTTTATGATAGCAAAACTTCATTTTTTAAATAAAAGCTTAAAGCCCCTCAATCTTTTTATTTTCATCAACAAACCACACACAAATCGCTATGAAATAATAGTAAAGGCTTTTGTAATTTTGCAAAAATCTTTTTGTAAAAATCCGTTAAATTAACGGACACGATAATACTAGTGTTAAGTAACTACTTGTTAAAAAATCAGATTTTTTAAAATTTAATTAATGTTATAGTACCAAAAATATTTTAATTCCCTTTCTTCTAAGAAAAGGCATTTTCCTACCCTATACTTATCAGGATACGTATTTTAAGGATTATATTACGGCTTAATGGGTAGTACACTTAAGTCTGTTTTTATGCGATTTTGAAGTTATGCGGTTTTTAAAAATAATGAAACCTATCCCTTATCTTTCTATAGAGCACAAAACTTTTTTATGCGAATTATGCATTAAAAAAATCTAAAACTAGCACCAGTGCAAGTTACAAGTTTTCTTAAATTCTCTCAAAAAATCTTTAGAATTGCATGTCTCCATATCACGAACTGCATAAAAAAATATTGGTTAATCTTCGCAAAGTTTTTTTATGCAATTTTTGGTACATTTCATCGCATTGATTTGAAGTTATGCGGTTTTTAAAAATAATATAATATGAAGTATTAGTTTATCCCATAAGTTTCTTTCGCAAATGAACACAGATCTAATCATAGCCATGGTTGAAGAAAACCCGCCATATACTTTTCGCGAAATAGCTAACAAGTTAGAAATTCCACGAATATCCGTCCATAATCACCTGACAAAATTGGACTATGTAGTTCAGATGTATGGCTTCCTCGTGAACTGACTGACTCAAATAAACTTCAGCGTATTTCAACATGCGATCTTCTTCTCCAACGACACAATAGCCAACCTTTTTTGAAGAGACTTGTCATTGGAGATGAAAGTTGGATACTCTATGAGAAATAATTCAAAAAATGATATAAAAATGTACCTTGTTCAATATTTTGCCAACAAACCTGGGAAATTTTTGGCAAGAAAGCATTATGAGGCTTCCGGAGAAATGGAGAAAGGTAATAGAACAGAATGGATCATATATTATTCAGTAAATTTTGATGTAATACAAATTATTGTTTATTTTTTTCTTAATATGAAAACGAAAGAAACTTATAGGACACCCTAATAAATACATTGTATTTAATACGCATCAGTCTGCGGGGATTTCTTCTGGTCCCATAAGACCTATCCGCCCCAGACGACCAATGAAAATATTTTTTTTAATTGGAATCTTTCACATTGCACTTGTCACGTCTGCTCATGGATTTGATGCATTTTCTTAGTCTCATCCTTGGACATCTCCAGGAAGAGTCCGCGCAATTACAGTCGCCACTCGTCCAGCGATTAGTTCGTACGTCAGTGCACTCCTTATTGATGAAATTTAAGAGGTGTACATAGTGTTGAAGCAGTTCTCAGACAGGTCTTTGGTACTTTACCCTTTGGAGTCAGGCTCATGTGAACATGTCGACGCTGCCGTAATTGGCATAGTCGACAGCCTCGTAATACATCATCGGCCCTGTCATACGCGGATCACGTTAAACATGAATTATTTCACATTTTTATACAACAAGAACGTGGACCGTTAAAGCATCATCCTGATAGCGTGCTTGATTTATGTTCAAAGGAACCCCTTGTCCGCAATCGACCATCCGTCAAAATCCATGGATTCGTTATTCATTGCAATGCGCTTGGAAGTGACAACATCGATAATATCTTCTTATTTCTAATACTTAAAATGTACCACGTCTAATACACACAATTTTATTTATATTCTTGTTTTATGCAATTAACACACTTTAGGCGGGTGCTGATGCGGTCGAGCTTATCGTTGTAGCAAGCGAAATTGAGCACCACATGCGACAAAATATTTACATCTAAAAATGGCTATAACTTCAAAGCTACTAAATATTTAATGCGAATTTTGAATAAATACTTGCATGGATTGATTAAATTAGCAAAAAAAAATAAGACAATACATAATATTAGTTAGTATTTATAAAATTAGTGGGGAACAACTATATTATTTCAATACTTCATTTTTTTAAATATATCCTTAAAAGAACTTCTTTAAATTAAGTGAAAATTTTCAAAAAGCGCAGTAAAATCTATTACAATTGCTGGCCGTCCCGACTAAAATGTGTTAATATGCAATTCCCTGGTATTTATTGACTTTTTTAACATTTGAAAGAAAAATCCCACACTTTCGTTATCCACTTATTTCCGTTAATTTCATAGTTTTTCTACAGAAATTCCTTGAAAAAGTAATATTTCATAAAAATTATCGATTTTAAAAATCGATCATATTTACGCGATAATTGAATATTCCGCGCAAAAGAATTCTTATAATTGAACGATTTTTTAATAAAAGTCTTCTACTATTTATTAAATATCATTCAAAAAATGAATGCAATCGGTTGGATATAAAAACACTTTTAGCTTTCCTAATTAATATATACGATAACTGATTAAGTCAATAAAATTACTGCCACCCCACAAAAATTTGATTTCTCAGCCCCATTATTTATTTAGCTTGAAAATAAGAAAAAACTAGATAATGTTTCTATTTTGTACAAGAATCGTGTATTTTTGAATACCATGTTTTCTAGATATCGGTCCTTCATAAAAATCAGAGTTCCCAATTCATTTATCATGGGTTGTACATATTAGGGCGTACCACATGAACGTTCGGAATTCATAGATAAAAATTAAAACGCCACAACTTTAAGAAAACATTATAAATTCAATCAAAATAATCTCCATCAGCTTCAATAGTCTTTTACAAATGAGAAACTAAACTAAGTGTTCCATTTCATTTGAAGTCTACAATTTTAAAACCAATACGTTCACACCTAGGGAATCCAATCCCGGAATCCCGGACAGTTTTAGGTGCTCGTGAATCCCGGGATTAGTTAACGTAGTCCCGGGATTCACTAAGGGCAGTAACTATCTTCAAATTATTATATTAACCTTTCCCTACCGGTGATGTATTTACTACACCTCGACTCTAATAATGGGAATATCGATATGAAATATAATAGATACGGGGTTCAGAATTTTTGTATTCCTCCATAATATAATTACGAATCACATCAAAGTATTATAGTATGTAAATATTCATCTGCAGTGAAGGAAATACTA
>WACJ01000404.1:1800000-2024185 GCA_008973525.1 Stenopsyche tienmushanensis
ATAAATACATTACATCGGAATCATCAGGACTGCAAAAAAATATCGTTTAATTTTTGCGCCATTTTGTTTAAAATCGATAAAAACACCGGTGTACGTTGTTGATTTTTGACGCAAATATTGAATATAAATTCATGAAAAAAATCATAAAATATAGCAAAAAAATTGTTTTAATGATGTATTTAATTATGACTGTGATAATATTGCACAGAACCGGTGAAAAAAATAAATGTAATGAAAAAAAATCGACAAATTCAAACGTGTTTTTTAAGCAGCTGAAATAAAATTTTCGCACATTTTTCCCTCTCGACGTCCGCCCACGTTCATTAAGGGGGGGACTGATTGATTTTTCATAAAATAACGAAATTAATTTTTGCAAAGCGGACGTCCACGGCGTCTAAAAGGCTTCCCGACGAAGTGGCGTGTTGACAAGCAGCCGATTATAGACGGTTGTTGGCCTTTGGCGTGTTCATTGCAAACATTCCATTAAAATTAAACGAATCGCCGAAGTACCCATGTAAGCGTGTGCGCCTCACGGGGCGAGGGCGGCAGTTGGGGGTACAGACAAATTTTAATGAAATTAAACTCGCCGCGCCAGTTGCCCGAACAACAATTGACTAAGTTTAATTGCTTTTCTGTACATGTGCACTGTACGAAAATGGAATTCGCTTTCCTTCGAAAATAATATTACTTTCTCAACTAATCTACTTCTTGCACTCTCAATCTTTTAACCTGTATATACACAACGTCCTACTCGGTTCATTTTTATTAATTAATATTACAAAATATCGATTATCAAAATATTTTATTCCTACTCAGTATATTATAATAATATATGTTTGAATTTCATATGAAAAATATGAATATTTCCGTAAGATACGTATAAGGTAATCGAAAAAAAGATGATCGATTACTATTAAAAAATACTTAAATTTAAATTATATTTAAATGCTAGCTCGAGTTGATGACCGCGTGAGCCCCCATTTTCGTATAATACCATCAATGTGACTGATAAAGTTCCTATCTCCTGAGACACAGACTAAAACTCTCAAAATTCCCGATTTCTTGACAAATTATTTATTTCCGTCTTTGCAAATGAATACTTATATACTATAATACTTTGATGTGATTTGTAATTATATTACGGAGGAATACAAAATTTATGAACCCCGTATCTATTATATTTCATATCGATATTCCCATTATTAGAGTCAAGGTGTAGTAAATACATTACCGGTAGGAAAAAGTTAATATAACAATTTGAAAAACCAATATGTACTGTATATATGTATGCATAAATTAGACAATTACTGTCCCTAGGCCCGCTCGCCAATTAGTAGTTATGCCACTGTTTCCAAATGTCCAGATTTCTGCGAGAATGTCTCGATTTCTGTTAGATACAAATTTCAATTCCGAATTTTTCGAGATTACCCACAGTGACCACATGTTTAAAAATATATATACACCATGAAAAACCATGTCAAAATGGTTGGCAATAGTCCTATAAAAGATATTACTAAAAGCCACATCTAAAAAATGTATATTTGATATTCATATCACATATTGTTCTATGTATGTAATTTTCGTGAACTTTACATTTTTAGTTCTTAAATTGATTATCACGTATTTTTATCAAATGTGTACTATTTTTACTGTATACGTGTCACTGAAACTATCATATGAATAATTTTGTTGTAATTGTTTTTACTTTATGTATGGGGTAGTTTTAAATTTCAAAGTGAAACTGGCGTTCCATATCCGAACGCGTTAATTTCTCCTGACGGCTTATGCAGTTTTTACAGCGCTAAAAATAAAATGGCAAAGTTTGCCCGGGATAAAAAACGAAATTTAATTCAAATGCAGCGCATTCAAAGAAATCAATCGCAGTGTAGCCAAAATAAAAGTGCAAAAGTGTGTATATGCGAGCAGGAGAGAGGCGTACACAAGCACGCCGTTGGTACTCCTGTTATAAAATTACAATAATGGCAGGTAATGGTTGTGCGGAAAAAAGCTCCAACGGGGAGCGTTGTTAAAAATCACTACGGAGTGTGCTTTTGACATGCCTGGGGTGGTTGGGTGGTTAGGTGGTTGACGGGAAACGGGACTTCAGGGATGCTGGCTGAATTTACGAATATAAAAGGAGTTTTACATGCATAAATATTTCTCGCGATTTTATATCGAAGACCATTTTAAAATGCTTAACCATCCCCATGCCGATTTATTTACACTGAAAGTAAAAGTAATTTGAAAAATCTTAGTTATAAATATGATCATCTTAGTTCGACAAGTGTAATTCTCTATTTAGCTAAAAGTGGATGTATTCTAGGGTTTTTAAAACAATGGTCATTGAATAATTGTTCATCATCTTAAGGAGGTTTATCCATAATTAATGATGATTTACTCATGTGGTGGTTTTTCATATGGATTAAAGAAAGCTGTCTAAAATAAATTCTATACAGGGTTTCCTTAACATAATATAATTAATCCTTCCCGGTAGAAAAGTCGCCATATTGGATCGAAACAACAAGTTGTCTTCCCCTCTGCGTCTAAATAATAAATACGGTTAAATAAACTCATTATTTTCTTTAAAAAATCTAATAAGGATATCCGTCCCCCAAGGGTCTTCCCGTTTCTCTCTTCGTCCTTCTATTCTTTCTCCTTTTTTTTAATATCCGAAATATAATTCACTCGGCGGCCATAATTCATAAAGCACACCATTAAATCGCGAATATACATTATGAAATGAAAAATTCATTCTTACCCAAAATAAATATCATGAGCCTGGCATTAAGGCGCACAGATATATGGCGCGGCAGCATTTCTGCTCAGCAAACATAAATTCCCGAAATATACATTCGGGAAAAAATTCCATACATTATTCACGACCGGGAGGGTTCTTAAATTTGCTCCCGACAACAAGTCGATTAATGACGCAGTAAAAATATTTTATTACGCAAAATCCCTCCATTGTTTCACTCCAAATAGGAGACGTTTAATACGGCATTTGCGAGTTTTTAAAAATGTGATCGTCATACAAATTATCCATGGATGGCAAACCTAACCCGCAACATCTAAATTGTTAACCGAATAAATCTAAATAAACAAAAAACAAGCAAAACCTATGATTTTTATAGGTGGCGACATAGAAACATCCTTATTTGAAATGCGCACCCTGAAGCGACAACTATTCTGGAAAAAGCAAGATCCATCATTTTTATCGTATAGATTTAGTGACGATTATACAATAAACTATTTTTAAATGACGCTCTGTAATATGGACATAAAATTAAACTGATATCTCTTATACTATTTGTGTTATTCATGTTTAAAATAAGGTAGTTTCCCTGCCGCACCTTGTATCATAACCGAACCAAATGGATTTATTATTAATTGCGCTTTAATAATATTAGTTAAGGTCATATTAATTGTGCCATTTTAAAATGCTATTATTCAATTTCATAATTTAAATTTGTAAGCAATATTTCAAGCTGCACTTATTCCTTCGTCATCTTGACATCCCAAATGCTCCAAATGGAAAGCAAAGTCAAAGAAATCTAAATTTGGATAATATGATTTCTATGATGGTAAATTTGTATACATCTTCAATGATCTTTGCGGCTCAAACTATGAGCTAAATAGATCCATTTATTTCCATAGCCACTTATCTCTCGAAACGATGAATTACTAGGTACTTCCAAGGTATATTATATCTCAAAAGGGTTATTATAAAAGTATTTATCTAAAAATTCAACCAATACACCAAGGAACCCATTGCTGATTTTCTATGGAATGTACTTATCATGTTGTGCTTTTTCAATGCTTTCTACATATGGCAAATTTAGAATAAGATTATTAAAATAGAAATATTAATGGGAATAATTTAGGAGGATCTATGAGTCAGTAGCGAGAATATCATTATTTTAAAATGATATTTTAACAATCATTGTAAATTCAACCACTCATAAGCGACCCTATATGATTTTATTAATTGCCTCAGTGTCTAACTTTTTAGATCCAGAAAATCAAGGTAAACCTTGATCGAGATGATCTTTCAAATTTTCGGTCTTCCAAATTTATTCAAAGTGTTCCACATAGTCCGACAATACTCAACGCCATAGTTTAAAGTGAATATACTTGATCTGTATCTTGATTTGTATTATAGGTAACATTGGCGGAGATCGTAGTTGAAATACCAATCTGCAATTGAAAAACTAGGTTATTCTCTGCGCACAAGCCGCGTTATAATAGTGAAATCGTGTATATCGAGGACCGAATGTCCGAATTAGTTTCAGATTGAAAAATAAATGGTCCAGGGAGCCTCAAACTTAAATTGCGTCAAAGGCTTCTCAAGTGCTAAATTCGCCATTGGCTAACCAACTAATATTTGTACCTGTAGGCAGTCCCGCAATTGTTGGACTAGTAACTCAATCTACAAGAGATGTGGTAAAAATTGCAAACGAGTCTACGATTTTATGATCAGATTATAAGCTTAAATACATATATAATATGATACATTTCTAATATTAAATAAAAAATTGAAATATCATCCGTGTTATGATTAATTAGTAACACTTGGTCTTGTGTGTTTTCTAAATAAATGATTTATGTTTTTCATTTAGACACTATTGTGAAAAATAATTTTATTGTATACATTGAAATAAATTTATGTCGTAGTATGAAGTACCTTTCCACGGTACATGAACCCTCATTTTTCTCTGATAAACACCAATTCAATCAGGAGATTGCGTGGACAGGATTGTCGGTTGATGTCAAAAGATGGGGGGCATGCGAGGGTATCCCTTTTAGCCGGACACATCCCTTCTTCACAGCTTCGACGACATCTGTTATATATTGATTTCCTGGACAACTTAGTAACTACAATATCCCATCATAAGTTTCCGTTTGCCGATTTTCATCTACACAATCAACATACCGCCGAATGGACTCTGATAAATGTCCATTACGAGCCGCACACTCTCATAATGCATTTCAAACACCATTAATGATATATATATATATATATATATATATATAAAATCTTCTTTGATTCTCAAAATTTTCACCAAATTTTAAATTATTTCATAATTCGAGCAGAAAGCCTCAAATGTTGGATTTGCGGGCACAGTTATGGTATCCAACCCTTAATCGTCGTATTATCAATGGAAATGTCTTTGAGATCTTGCTAAAGTGATTACAGTCACATTTATATGGAGGGGAATGTAGTAGATGTACTGCTGCAGCAATATAAAACACTCGACGGATTCTTTGTCCCTTTCTTGCGTGCACATTTATCATTCCCAGGGTAGAAAAGGGAAGAATCAAGGCAAGCAAAGAACAGTGGCGTCCCAGGAACTAAATGGTTAATATAAAACCAAATAATATCTTCCGCAATATATTGATGTGAGCCCCAAGCAAAAATATCGTTATGGGTAGAATGTCGATGTATATACAAAATATAAATCTAGCTTCAATAGATTCAATGAGCTTTACAATTTAATTCAATAGATTTAATAATCATTATGGATTAGTAACTCAATCATCTTCGGTTCAAATCTATAGGAAGTGTGTGTGTAATCAGCATTCGTCTTATAAAAATCATCCGGCTTAAATCAATTCAAAATAATGATAAATTTACGATAAGTTTACCATAAATCAAAATATTTCCAGTAACTCAAATTTGCCGGAAAAAATCGGATCTGATTCAAAACCTTTGCCATTCTTATGCAGAATTTGCTCGATTGCATCCATCCGATAGCACTGTAATCTTTATTCTTTGTTCATTCTGTTCATTGTTCTGTTAAATCAAAATTTATATTGTTTAGCTTAACTTTGACTCTTAGAGTTCAATTTGATATCTAGCGACCAAGTGCATAATAGATACTAGTGGATGGGAATAGACGTACGAATGAATGGGAATAGACGGGCGTAGAATAGAAAAACTCTCTTCTCTAAATAACTATTTATCCCACGCGAGAGAGAGAGAAAGATCTGGCTGCAGGAGGGACGCCCTCCCGCAGCCAAGGCCAACCGACGATTCTCCCGACTCCGCCTCCTGTGCATCACTCCTTAACCGGCAATGTTTCCAAAATGTTTGGATTTTTTCGGTTTTCAATTGATGATTCCACATGCTTGAACTTTTATTTGTGCATGAGTTTTTAACGGTTTGGAATTGAATTTTCGACAATTTCATGTGATACAGCATATTGTTTTTTTCTATAGTTTGTATTAACCCCTTGAAGAGATATGACACAGTGTTGTGTTCGAATTCCATCCTTGCGTACATCGTACGATTGTATAAATCGTTAACCCAAATTTATCGGCTAATAATGATAACCAAAATGAATCGATTTCAAGTGTATTGCTTATGTTTACTTGAAGAAATGATCGAATATTGTGTGCTATCGACAGCGTTTATTTATTTATGTACAAGCTTCATACACGCTGCGACGGTCCCGACAGATAAGTGGATTTGTATTGATAATAAGTGGCGGGCATACAAATATAGCATCTATGTTTATGATGATTTTAAATTAGCTCACTACTCAAAGGGCTAATATTGGCTAGTCATAGATTTATGATGTGTTTTTGCATAGCGATCCATTTTTTTTGCTATACTGTATTTTAATTTGCGCTGTATGAAAACGCACGGTCCCGGTGGATTTCATGTGGATCGGTTTATTTCTGGGTTAACACTTTCAAAATATGCCCCGTAATTAAAATGCACCCCGGCGATAATTCGGCGAGGCGGCCCTGCTCCGAGGGGTGTGTTGATAAAACGTAATGTAGACGTCAGCGCCATCTGTCGACCCTCCCTTGAAGCGGCCCGCTCTATTATACTGAATAAAATGTCCAATAATTCTTACGGAACAGAAATAAATTATATATTAATATTAAATAAACTATTATGGCCGATAATTGATTGCATCATTTGTAACTGTGCAATTCCGCGGGGCAAACGAGCATTTCATTATTGCGAATACAATTTTATTAAACGTCAAATTCCCGAATGTGACAGATCGAATTCGGCAATGATGCTCGAATTTTAGGGCATCGCCATCACACCCCTATTCGCTTTATTTGAATACGTATTATTTAATTCAATATAACTCATTGTTCCGCATAAGGAATTAGTCTTGCCCGTTGTTCCTCAACACCTTGACTTATCGTCGCTCTTAATGAACTTAATAAGCTTCATCTTCAGTAACAACTTGACCCGATTTAAAGACAAATTTATTCAGAATATCAAATTGCTTTTTATTATATTTAAAGCGAATTTCAGCGCAAAATTTACGCCCTGCCTTTATAAAATCCCCCGTCGGTCCATTAACAGTTTCTGTCGAAACATCGTCGGACAACAATTGATATTGTCATAATTCGCAATGTTTGCACACTTGATGGCGCCCAAAGAGGGATGGTAAACAGTGTTAAATTGTATATCTTGTAACTTGAAACTTTTGCGCGGTGTCCATATAAAATGGGGATCAATTGCCGGCTTGTATTCGTTTCCGCGCTCTTATTATAGCAAATGTAACGACATGAAGGCCGATGTCATTGGCGCTTTAAGTCTAAATTGCAGACAAAACCACCATCGGATTGCGGTAAGATATTAAATGGAAAATTCCAACTTGTACCTTTAAGAGGTAGGCTGATATATCCAGAGGGGTTAAGGCTTTCGAGTGCTCCGGACACAATTTACACCCCTTTGTAAAAGTTCTGCTTAAATTATTATCATGCCAACACGTATTTATAAATACATTGTGTTCCAAAATTATTAAATCTGTCTTAAAGTACCACATTCGCTCCTAAAGCTGTCTTATTCTAATATTATCATTGCATTTAAAAGAATTTTTTTTAAATGGTTCTGTATGATTTTTTTTTTAACATCTTAGTATTTACTTTCTTAAATTCGGGAAATCAGGCTTATTCTAGATCAAGGCGATGGGTCAGAAATATTAATACTATCGATCTTTATGGTGTGATTAATACTTAACTATATCTGAAAATATGTTGCCTTAATAAAGCACAAAATTAATTAACCATTTTTAATTGTACAATAGCTTTATTATCTTAAGCCTTTTTTAAGAACGAAAAATAAAATGTATCATTGTTAAAATCCAAGTAATTGACCCTTTCTGCCCGGATATTTTCCCTATCTATTTAGCCATAGGGCATTAACATAGGTTTACCGCCAATTTGACTCTGTCAATATGAACTTAATGAGCAAAATTACAAAGCCCTTGCTATCATTTTCTAGTGCGCTTTTGCTGATTATTATTTATGAAATATTACGTATATATAGTCAAATTAATGTCACTATCGACGTAATTAGTTCTATATTTTCAAGCGCAATAAACCGGCTTTATTTATAAAATTATCTTCGATAGCAATATAAGACTAATCAGAATCTAAATGTGTTTAAACAAATAACAATCACCTCTCAATTCGATCTACTCGCTACTACTACTATTCGCTACAAGTTCCGAAGGCAAAAAAATGGATTGTGTCAAAGAGAGGATGAAATTCAGATTCTTGAATCACGAAAGCGAAGATATTGAGGAATCGTCTTATAGTAAAAAGATTTTTTTAAGCAAATGTCGTGTGTCAAAGATTATACATTTTTATCCATGGGGTTCCTCTTTTTTTCAAACGCAATGCCAAGGAGATAAATTTATGTAGATATATTTTCGCAAGAAAACGACGATCTAAATGCCTTAATTTAGTATGATTTTTTAAAAATACACATTTCTGTCAGGTTGCGCATATGTACGTACACCTCAGTTTAAAAACTACTACTATGTTTACATATTTACACTTGGGTCTGTTTTTATGCGATAGATAGGGAGTCGCATATAAAAAAAATCGCATAAAAAAACTTAAACTACATAGAAAACTGAGGGATGGATTCCATAATTTTTAAAAATCGCATAACTTCAAATCAACTCATTTTGTGCGATTTTTGGTATATTCTAATTTGATAAAATATACCGATATCGCACAAAATAAGTTTATAAAAAATTATATAAATAAAAACACAATACATATTTATCTTAGAATTGCTTTATTAAAATCTTATTTATTAAAGGATCTCTTCAATACGATGTGAATTTTTTAGCTTAATTTTGAACCATTGATTGGCGACTTCATTTTTCTTGATTGCTCTTATGGTCGATTTCCCCAGATTGAAAGATTTGCTTATCTTGCTTGATTTGCTGTTCATTTGCCAAATAATCCAAAATTGCCAGTTTCTTATCAAGAGAAATTGCGTTCTGTCGATGTTTACTTTATTTTATATTTAGGTAAATGAATCTAAACAAACTATAAACAATCAAATAAAATAAAGTGAAGATTAACAATCGTGGCCAATTTTCGGCCCTGTACACAGTCACAATTCAGCGGTTGTAACTTTAGATTTTTTTATGCGCATTTGCATAAAAAAATTGTCTTCTATAGAAAAATGAGGATTCCATTAATTTGAAAACCGCATAACTTCAAAATCACATAAAAAAATCCGCATAATCTACTCCGCGTCAAGCGAAAGACAATATTATACGTAGCCCGACGGGAATGTGTTAAGTGTTATAAATCCAATATTTTTTGAATGCATCACTAAATAAATTGATTTTCCCAGATTTAGCATTTCAGGTAATATAGAGAGTTATCCTTTTTCATTATTACAAATTTCATGATACTTTCATTATAATTTCGTCATAATTATTCGTTTCATAATTGACTTTTTCAATATAAGATAATCAGATAACCTAGTTCTAGATCAGAGGTTCTTAAACTCAAGTAGTTCGCAGACCCCTTCTTGAACAACATTTCTTTTCTAGACCCTCTTTTAAATAACATTTTTTTGCAGGTCCCATTTCAATCCTAGGCAATTTAAGTCTTCAAAATTCTGACCTTCTATCCTTGACGTTCGCGATTTCCTAACGCCCCCCCCCCCCTTGTAAATCCAATGTATTTATTAAAGTTAACTAATACTATTATAAATGCAATATAATATACAATATATTAAAATGTATGTTTTGAAATAATATACAAAGATAGTCCCAATAGTACCCGACTTAACGTATAGATGGTGGTTACTATTGTAAAATAGTACTATGATAGAAAGCGTGTAGACCTGCGACTCTTAAAATGGGGTCCGCTAAAATATAAAAAAAATATCTATTTTGAACAATATTTGACCAAGAAATGCTTGATTGTTTGAAAAATTAAGGATGGGGTCCGCGAAGAAATTTTTTTTCTAGAGGGTTACGTTACTTTCGTGATCATACAGATCGTACAAAATGTCCTGAACGAGGATGGAGTAGCCATAGAGCTTGTATGTTCAATCGGTCCGCTTTTCGGACCGCTGATATGACGAATGAGTGCCTCGTGATCGGATGCCAAAGCCGTAACGAGTGTATGAAGCGCCCGTGGCAAGAATTTAACTTACACTCGAAAAAAATCGCGCTCGCGAAAACAGGGATTAGACTACTTAGTATATATTATCAACGTCAAATCAGTGTTTTGCGCCCCAAGCCCAGTTGCGCTCGTGGTGGTCGCCTGCTTTGCCACGCCCTTGTTACGACCCTGATTACATGACATTTATACAAGAACGTCCTAGTTTTTTAATTGAAGATTGATATTTTAACCACGATTTCTACATGTGGCGAACCCATGGTAATGGCTTAGCGAACCACTCCGAGAAGCAATATTTCTGATCTCCCAACCTTAATATAAGAGTCCAGAATTGCCAACGCTTGATCTGGTTGGATATCTGCATCTGTAACTTATGCTTTTTATTTATATGACATTTAATGGACTAAAAAATAACAATGGTCCCCCACACGCACGCACATAATGTGATGTTTGATAAATCGCAAGCAATGGTGATTATTGACCTCAAGAGCTTGTATATGAGCGGTCGTTTGATGTAGCTGGTTGTCAGAAGCAGACGAGGATTACCAGAGGTCTCGGCACGCATCCCATTCATCTGCATAGAAGGTCTTCTTCTGCAACGGACAGAGGAGCGTGTCGGCACTCGACACGCTCCCTCCTCAGCCCAATAATTTGTTCATCCCCTAATACTACCCGAGCTTTCATTATTATCCCCCATGACCTTGAAGTCGGCACTGAAGCGTGCCACCCACACTCCCATTTCAAATCTCTTTTATGTATATGCATCGCCAAAAATATGCATGCCAAAAAACGATTCATAAGACCACGATAGAAAAAAATTGTCTTCCACCGTACAAAAAATTCATCTCATTACTGAGTAAATTCACAAGGTGCACATTCACCCGGAATATAAAATGCGTTTTGCATAAATGTACATTTTTTCCGTGGTATTAAATTTCATCGTAATTTTTTGGCCGAGATACATATGTATAGGAAAAATTTAATATTGCACGCCTGGCAAAATAAATGTACGGCCCGGGTCTTTATCGAAAACTCAACAGGGCCGTAATTGAATTAATTTCTATGGCATTGGAATATTCATGAAGCAGCAAAAACAAATATGAAATAAATTTGAATTTTAAACGAAAAATTTTAATTTCGGATTCGAGCCGCCATGTTTATATTGTACTCGTGATTAAAGAGATACGACCACGTAGTCGAATGATCAACTGACGATCCTCAAGCCGTGTTTTTGCGAGGAGCCTTCGAAAATCCCGTCGAAAAGACAAATTAAAATAAGCCTCGATGATTTTCGCGCATTGTGTCTATGAAATTTGTCATTAAATTCATAAAAATCAGAGTGAATTTAAATTCTGTGTTAAGTGTGTTAGCCCTTATTAAACGACCTGATTTTTCGAAACTATCACCAGAAGATCAACGATAATTGAACTTAATTACAGAACAGGAAAATGTATGTAATTTAGATCGATCTTATTCAATTGGTTTAAAAATCTCAGTTATAAAATAGAGCACGTGGAGCATTGTGGATATTAAAATAAGATGTACGTAAGAATTTTGATTTCTCGATGATTCAAATTTAAGATTAAACGAGTTTTGAGATACTTACTTATTATATAAAATATCGTTTTTTGAAAGTTTTAATTTAAGTGTTTGAATTTCTAATACATCGTTTTAAAAATCTCTAAAAACCCTGATGAAATTTTTTGAAAGTTTATTTATAGAAATATGATTATCGTTATCATATTTACATTTTTATGTCAACAGCATTTAAATCATTTTTAGGTAAATTACTTATACATAGACTTGAAGATCTGTGCTTCTATAGTAAAATAGTATTTATAGTACATATATATAATTTAAAAAATATCGTTTGTTGGTTTTATTATAAATATGAACAAACATACAAACATTGATTTTTATATATTATATCTACTGTAAGTTAATTGTACTATACATATATTATTTAAGAAAGTGCAAATAATAAATTGGCAAAGTTTTATCGCAATTGAATAAACGGTATGGCAGTGCATTAAATACGGACAAACAAACATTTATTTTTATATATTAGATAGATAAATACACGGTATTCACACGAATTTAAATTTTAGCTGACCTAATGTCAATATGCGAGTAAAAAGGGTTAATATATATATATTAATTACATTACTTCATATCTAATATATAAAAATTAGTCTCTGTTTGTTCGTATGTAATGCGCTGTCATACCGTTCATCAGATTGCAATAAAACTTCGTCCATTTATTGATTACACTTGTGGAAATAACATAGGCATAATAAAAACATTGTTTGTGTACGCAGTTTGTTATGCGAGACGTGGCATTGCAACGCATACCGGATAATCACCAGTTGCTAATAAAACCTTTCAAACAGAATACATTTTGGCAGAAACCCACTCAAATGTAGTGCAACGTTCTAAAAATGGATCCACGACTGTAGCAAATAAAGCGTGTTAATTAATTATATTTTTTTGAAATCGTGTTATATAAAGCGTACAAAAATATATTATAATTCATCAAGCGTGTTAAATTAAAGCCGTGTTGTATAATGTCAGTGTTATACGAAACCAAGATTGATTGAGATACATTGATCCGGTATAAAATATTGTGAAGATTTTTTTTTAAGAAAATATAGAACATATTCTCATCGTACCAACAAACGATCGTCTCGGTACAGATTTAATCTGGTGTCTTGCTTGTAAAAAGATAAATTCAGAGATGATTTATAAAATTGGGCAGGAGCGCTTATGTATTATTAAGGTATCATTTAAAAATAACGATCATTTCGATACTCCCCCAGTTAAAGTTTATCCCTAAAAAAATCTCCCATGAACATTTCCTAATATTTACTATTAAAATTAACTGTTATTTAATGGATACGGCATCTTAAGAAGAAGAAGCATAAATACGTTAGGTTTTAACACATCGCTCAATATGTTTAAAATGAAAAATATCTTACGAACTTATTGAGTGATGTGCTACGTATGAAGAACAAAAATTTAACATTAATCTAAACATGAAAGAATTAACATTCACACTTATTGACGATTACGATTGACTGCGTTATTTGTCGTATAGATTTCGTTTGTGTTTCCATAAGAACGATTTAATTGCGCTATTTCAAATGCTATATCAAATACATACGAACATTTGTAATTAATTATAAATTCATTTTCAACACAAATGACTGCTAATTTTTATATATACTTAATAATAGTAATTGTAATCTGAAATCCGTGTTTTGCTGAAATCTCTATAAAAACTCTCGAGTATCACGTGTATATGATCGAACATCAAATTATAACAAGATTGATCCAGGAATGCCCATTTAAAAAAAAAGGTAAAATTTTGCAATATAGTTGTTTCAATGGTTTGCACATATTGAGGTCCCGTCGCATATATACGCAAATGTTATGCTATAATGTGTTTTTCATTGTGTATTTTGAATCGAAGAAGGGCTCGTTTCGGGCCTCGAACAATACCCTTTTCGACAGCCCCAATACAAAGCATTCCCGTTTTGCGATTTTGGCGTAAAAACTGAATTCCCATTGTGATATTTGACAAATCACTAAGTCATGTGACCGGGTTATTGTGATTGATGACTCCACGCATCGCCCATGTGGACTATTATTAATAATAGCAAATCATCACGTCTGTAATGAATGGCCCCCAGAAGGCCGCCATCGACAGCCGTACATGATTCAAAAATCTTTTATTTCTCCATACACTGCTGTTTTGGGGGCGAAATTGAAAAACTTTGCAAGAAAACGTTTCATTACTACAAGTGTGCTTTATTTAACCGTTTCGCAGACGTTGTTTGTGCAACTTTGGAATATATCTGTGTTTTTATTTATTTTTTGCCATTTTTTTGGAACAGTCTCTAATGCCTTTTTATGTGTATTCGCACAAAGCAAAGAGCTAGTTATTCACCTCACTGGATTTCAGAATAACGGGTTCAAAGGAGAAAGGAATGATAATAAGAAAAAATAAATCAATTTGTTCTCGAAAACATGTCTACTCATGCTTTCAATAGTCGTTCTGAAACTTATACAACCCCACGATACAATATTTCACGAATGTGCTCAATTTATATACTTTATCATGCATACAACGCCATTTTTGGACCTCTTTCTGCTATTGAATCATGAATATTTTTTTACAAAATGTATTCATCATCTTTATTTGTTTACGTAAATTATTTAACAATGTTAAATAATTTATTTGCAATTTATTTTTTAAAGCTAACTTTAAGTTTATTTTTAATATTTTATAATTTTATTTCTTCTATCTTTACATATTTTTATTTATATATATGTATATTTTTTTACTTATATATAGTTTTTCTTTTATCTTTTTTCTGATTACTATCTCTAGTTTTGAGATGTTATATTATATAGCTTAAAATAATCTAAAAAATGTAAATATAAATTAACTAAGACCATTGATGGTCAATCCTTGTATACTCAGGGAGGCATTGACCCTAAGGTCACAACTTCCATTAATAAAATAATAAAAAAATAACTAATATTATTATAAATGCAATATATTAAATACTAATTAATGTTTGAAAATAATATATAAAGATAGTTCCAAAATTACCCGACCTAACGTATATATGACAGTTACTGTTGTAAAAATGCTACGTTGCTTTCGTGATCGAACAGACCAATAAAAAATGCCGCAAAAAGCCCTAAAAGAGGACGGAGTGGCCGTAAGGTTTGTATGTTCAATTGGTCCGCTTTTCGGACCGCTGCTATGACGAATGAGCGCCTCGCGATCGAATACCTGAACATGTCTACAGAACAATTAAAAACTCTCATTATGAAACGAAACTGTATGTAGAAGATTGATCGGGTGGGTTGTTTAAATTTTACAATCGGTCGAAAATTTTGTTGTCTTTATTTTATTGCGGGCTTATGCCGGCTAAATCGATCTAATATTTAAATAATAAGCCCCAAGCGTTTTGCGCCCGCGGTGGGCGCCTGCTTTGCCACACTCTTTCTGATTACTGTGAGCTTTCGAGACTATGTTATGGAATTGGTATTTTTAATTTCTATAATATAAGTTGTTTAATAAAAAAATATGTACATTACAAGTAATGGAATTTGATGTCTTATTTTTCTCGCATCGTTCGCATAAAATTGCAAATGCGTATCGAATCAATTTATTTGAAATCGATTATGTCTTTTAAAAAATGTCGATCGTTATTGAAATCTATCTGTGCAGATGAAAAAGTCGCTGGGTGCAAAATAATCGATTAAAAAAACCATCGATTACATGTCATTGACGGTTTTGAATGATGACAAATGTGAGGGCAAATAACGGAAAAGGCTAATGATGTTGGATTCGTCACACAAGTGCTTGACGATCATTTATCTATTTTATTTTGTATTTACGATGATCTACAGCTGATTTTTTTGTTTCAGGTCAAAATCTGGTTTCAAAATAGGAGAATGAAGTGGCGCAATTCGAAGGAGAGAGAGTTGTTGGCCAGTGGTGGTTCGAGAGAACAGACCTTGCCCAACAAGAACAATCCACATCCCGATCTCTCGGACGCTGAAACTGATAGACCCAAGCTGTCTCCACTTTCACCCCAATCTCCATGTGACAACGACCAGGCAACAAACAACGAAATCGATACAACGAACAAAGTGCAATTCGACGCAATAGGGCACCACGACGGAGACATGACCAACTATCGAAACTACATGAATTCGGAAGGTGGCATATCGAACTCTTCGAATTACTTGTTGGCCAACAACGGATCAAGGGCCAACAATGGGAAGAGTTATTCGCTGATGGCAGCAGACGATGCCATGATCGAAGATTATGACAGTGATAATGGAAGCAACAGCGACGAAGAGATCAATGTCACATGACGCGTTTAGCCTTGCGACCTTAAAGTATAGAATATAACCAAATAGATTATATCGTTTAATTGTATATACGAATACAATATTTCTGCAATTCTTGCACTTCCAATAAGCACAATCGGCACATTAAAAAAACCGAAAAAATACATATTTAATTTATTTTGCAAGCATAAGAAATTGGCAACATTAACAATAAGATAATCCATATTATCAACAAATTAAAGCAAAGATGAAGCATCACACTTGTTAACACTTTAAAGCAAACGAATAAATTTAAGGCTATATATACATATAGCATTTAATTTAACTCTCAATTATTTAAAATGTAAGAATACTGTATGTTTTGTAAAAAATAAAAAAATAAAACAAACCAAAAATAATAATGTGCAAATATTGTTTTGTTTTTGCATTGATGAGCATTTTTATTTTAACATTTATTTATTTTTTGCTAACATTCCACACATACAATAAGATTTCATTAAAATGTGTGCCAAGATGACTATTTAAAGCACATTGGCAGTCAATTGAATTTAACCAGTATCACTATACATACGTAGTTATAGTTAATCAAAAGTTGTATATTTGAATGTCTATATTATGATTTCAAGAATGTAAATTTTTCTACTATTATCTCAATGTTTATGTAAATAATGAAACTATTCAAATTCTGAATATGGATATGAAATTATAAAGAATAAATGAAACTATTGTTTTCGAAATAATTATTGTCTCTGTGGTGATTTACACAATAAAATAAAATCAAGAAACCTGAAAATGTTTTATTTTTTTAAACTGAACACTTAACCATAAAGCTTGAATATCATTTCATCAGACCCGGAAATATTTTTATACTCAAAAGGATAAAAACAATAAAGTATGATTGCAAATTCATCAGACCACATCGGATTCATATTGGCATTAAAATATAATTGAAAAGAGACATCTATTGAGAAAAGATTTAACTATTTTAGATTTTAAAATTTAATTCTATTTAAAAAAAAAATAAAAAACACCTTGTTAAAATTTTAAAAAATATAAATTAAATTTAGAATTTATTTTTAAAATCTAGTTTAAAAATAAAAAAAGATTTTTTTTTTTATCAATATTATTAACGACATCTAGCGACAGCTTTAATAAATATCTAAGGCAGATGCAATATTTATTCATTTAAAATTCAAAATGTATCTGCATTAAATTGATGGAATGAAATGCAATTATTAAAAATATATCATGCATTCACATTAATAAAAAAGTCGTATGACATCTGATTTGTATTTGTGAATACTCATGTAGTGGGTACTCAAATAAAAATATTTAAAGTGGCATACTAATAGCTTTCTTTGGAAAATAATTAAAATGTAATCGAATATATTATTTTTATTTGGCTGAAAATAGTTTTCCGAGGTAAACGAAATTCAGTCATATCATTCCTCGCATAAGACAAGACATGATATAAAAAAGAAAATAAATATACTCCAAGAAATTAATATGTTGGTTGGAGCTTGCATTTAATTTATTAATTAATCCAACACCAAATCTTGTGCAGATACTAACATTCATTATCAATACTGTAAAACTGTTATTGATATCTTATAAAAATATTTGTCAGATACTTGATTCGTAAATTATGAAATAAGCACTTTAAAAGTAAATAATATATGTATAATTGGTTATTTTTTTAAATAATATGTCTCAAAATAATTACTGTATCACAAATGGCGAAATATATTACTTTAATAGTTAAATATTATAATAAAAATAAGTACTATTAATAACAAAAAAATAAATGATCCAAATAAAAAAACATATTTAATACTGATAAAAAATAAGTATAACAAATATATATATTCTCTCTTAGCTATATATTAATATTTAACGATTAAAACCTTAAAAATTTCATGCAGAGACCACAAAATTGTCTATGGCGAGAAGGACGTCATATTTGCTGTTACGGTCCACTTAGACAAAAAACGCGTTGCTGAACTTCCTTCCTGCGGATCGTCTCACGCGGCCGCCATGGTGAGTGTGTTTCCTGCCTTATTTTGTGATTTTCGCAAGTATTTCGACTGAATAGTGTTTTAAAATATCGTTCAAATGATGAGGATCACATTGTTCATCGTCTATCTCAACAATCGCGGCTTACACGTCACTTTTTTGTCGAAGAAATATTAGGTTATGTATCAGACGTTTGCGCGTGCAGTCAACTATTCGATCGTTCAATGCCCGCATTTGGCGCATTCGTTATTTATCGACTGTATCCAGCGTGTTCTATAAATATTTAAAGTAACGGATGCTTGTTTGATTTCTCAAAAAACATTACCACGTTGTATTGTGTAGAAACGTCACCGGTACCACATGAATTTGACTACGAGTATTTGCCTTTGCATTAAATCCAATTTACTAGATTTAATATTCTTTCAGATCATTTAAATAATGCTTTAAATTGAAAAATAATAATGTCTGAGATTTGAATACTTTGCATAGTAAGCGCGGTTATACTGTTAAATTTGAAGTCAAATTAGTGTATTTATGATATTTAATTGTGATGATTTCTTTACAGCCTTTCCAGAGATTTGTGCAGACGGGCCGGGTTGCCCTAGTGTCAGATGGTCCTGATAAAGGCCGTCTGGTCACAATCGTTGATTGCATTGACCAGACGAGAGTACTCGTCGATGGACCTTGCACAAATGTCCAACGTCAGGTATAATTCAATTTGATCATATACCATCAATAATTAATCTTTTTCGTGTGGATTAAGATTTTTATTCTTTTTTTTTATTGCAGGGTCTTCGTTTGAACCAATTGCAGTTGACTAAGCTTTCTGTTAAGTTCCCATTCTCTGCTTCAACTAGAGTAATAAGGAAAGCATGGACAGATGCTGACCTTAACAAAAAATGGGAAGGAACCAAATGGGCTACGAAATTAGCCAACAAAGAAAAGGTAAATGAAATATCCAATGTTTAATTGAATTTATTGTAAAATTTAAATTTAGTCTTCATGTAAATTATAAACACAATGTGTTTTACATCATATATTGATTTTAGCGAGCAAACATGGGAGACTTGGACAGATTCAAGTTGCAATTGGCTAGACGGCAACGTAACAAGTTGAGGACTGTGGCGTTCAAATATCTTAAAGCTAAGGGTGAGATAATTTTGAATATATACAGATTTATATAGTTGAATTGTAAAAATCAACCAAAAATAAATTGTTTTCTTTCTCTCTTCACAGCTACCAGAAATGGTTCGTTGCTCGGCAAAAAGAATTTGAAAGCAAAGAAAGCAACCAAAAAACCAGCACGTATAAAGAAACCCGCTGACAAATCTGCCAAGAAAGGAGCAGCCAAACCAGCAGCGGCCAAACCAGCAGCGGCCAAGCCAGCAGCAGCCAAACCAGCCGCTAAAGCTGCCCCCAAGAAGTGATGAGATATGTTGATTTAAATTTACAATAAAATGAAAACACTATAAAATCAATTTTATTTCATTTTCATCCTGAGCTCCTGCTTCCTGTAATTTCGCATTCTTTAAAAATATATTGCCATATTGTGGATATTAAGATAAGGGTATACACTTAAAATATATATAAAATATCGTGATTTTTTTTTAACAGGGAAAGAATAATTAGAATTTATTTAAACTTTGAGAATATCTTATTAATATTTTGAAGTACATCTGAATTTTTTTAAATTAATTTCTGTTGGACATATCTGAGTTATAAGCTACTGTAAATGGAAGGTGCTATTGGCGGGAATAATCAGCTATTCCAGCACCATATAGCAACCCTTCGTCTTCTTCATATGCATAATTTTGAGCTTGCGTCTCCTCTTTTGGAGCTTTCCGAGCTTCCTTGGTCTCCGCTGTGCTGCGTCTATTTTGTCGGTTGATCCATTTGCCGTACATAATTAAAGCTCTGAGCCAACAACTACTTTCAGCTCATTCATAATCATTACAAGTGCTGAATTCCCTTCATTAAATAAGGCAAAAACCAAAAATGCTGCAACCTTGATTACTTTTAGGTCAGAATGTAGTTGATTTGGAGCCAAACGTCGAGTTGAAACATTCATTTGCATTCTGCATGTGACCACCTAAACATCTCTTCAGTAATTCATCTTTCAACAAATCTTATATATATTGGAAGAATTTATTTCTGAAGGTCGTTGGGGGTGCAATGGAGAAAAGTGCGTTTTAAGTTCTGTTCCAAGCGTTTTAACTTTTTCTGCTGGCACTTGCATCTTCACTAAAACTTGATTGACTCTTGGTGTGTCGATTTCCGTGGAAGGATCTGTTACTTGGTTTACTACATCGGCCTGTGGTATCCTGTTTTCCTTTTGAATAAGATTATATTTTGACTTCTAACGTTCAACACATGCTAGGAAGGCCAAAGCTAAACCAATGATAACCGACGCTCTGTTGAAACGATACCAACACTTCTAGTTAAGACCTCTATTCTAAGAATTTACAAATAAAAACGACTGTGGACATCTCCCTCTTTCATTTATTTTTTCTTCCCGTAATACAGGGGTATAAAACTAGGTAGTGAACAAGGGTTTACGTGTTGCATGCTCCAGCTCCGATTTGCGTTCACTGTAGTGCTCATAACATCGGAAAGAATTTTGTTGTGAAGCTTTGAAAACATATTTTTGAACATTAAACAACATGAAACATTTCTAAATCCTCCTTTTGTATGCCACAATCCCAAATTTTTAAATGGAATTTTTTCTCAAATTTTGGAGTCATTTAGCGGAGAGTCATCTTTCTTTTGAGAAGGAAACTGACTGAATTTCTTGAAATTTGGCATACTGGTGGAAAGTCTCTGCGGCCTGAGACCAGGCTGTGGACTACCGATTGGGGAACACTTCATAATATTTCCAAAAGGGGAGACATTTGTTCCTTATGAAAATTCAAGCAGATATCAGTAGTTTTAGTTTTGCAGCATCAGCCCCGATGATCTCATTAAAAATTTATTAAATGTGATTTCAATAGTAATTTATGTATGCAAAGTATAAATAAAAAGATAAATTTAACTACATTTTTAAACCTGCAGTCAAAAATTACAAGTACTTTACAATTGCATTAAATTATGTTACTATGGTGGGCAGTTAGATAATTTTGCTACGTACAGAGATATAAAAGTCTGATTGTTTCCAAATAATGTGGAAAGCATCTATCAGAATAGGGTCATGCTGCAGATAGTAATATGAAACTGATTCCTTTCCCTTTAGCAAAGAAGAGAGTTCATTTTTTATCGTTAATCTACAAGACCACAAGTACTGATGTAGCAGGCTGGTTCTTAGATTCTCATAAAGTATGTGCGGCAGACAATGGTAAATCACCACAAAGGATCCGTCACACCTGGAAAGATTTCTTTTGGATATAGTATTTATCCAATGATGGATATGGCAACTCATGAAGATATTTAAGAAGGCGTTGACGTCGTTGAGTGTCTAAAAGAGCAAGATATAATGAAGAGAAACAATATCAACAAAAAGAAAGATTTGTATTCCCATACATACACTAAGGATATCTACATTTTTAAATATTGACAATCTGGTAAAGCATTCAAGATAATTTATATAGTTAATATAAAAAGATACAAAAACATCTATTTTATTGAGTATAATATGATATTTATGGACTTCGTTGAATTTTAGCTTGTAATATATACTATATGTGTTTCTTCCAGTCTTGTAATAAGGAAACAAATAAAAACACTACCTTACTCATTTCTTTGTAAAATATAAAATTGTTTTAATGAAATAAAAGTATCACGATTCTAATTCTTGCATTGATATGACAAATATCAGTATTAATTGACAATGATTTCAAAAAATATTTTTTTCTTCAGAAAACTAATGACAGCTGCTGCTGCAAATTTGGCTCAAACTCAAATATTATCGTCCATTAAATTAAAATTGTTAAACGTGAAATTATTAAAATAACAATATTTGAAATTTGGGGAATGTCATTATTGATGGCACAAGATCATCTCAAGAAGGTTTCCAAATGACGGATATTACACACGACCACTTTGAAAAATCCTCGGTGGATATTTCCTTAGTGAGTCGTTCGTAAGGAGGCCAACGTCAGAATATCCGTTTCATATACGAAATGCAACAACTAATTCGTTGGCCATAACGTCCTGAATTCACACGTGCATAGAGGCGACAATCGCGGGACAAGTTTTATTTGAAATCGCACGTAGATACAAGAGAAAGTGATCTTAACCGTGGAAAGCCGGTGCACTTTAAATTTTTCAATAACTGGAAAGTTGACCATCTCGTCAATTAATGCCCTCGACGTCGTTAATTAATAAATAATTTGCGAAATGTGATGTCAACCTTAAAACGGTGACCACGGTAGCCTAACAAGAACAATAATTTTAAATAAAAATATATGTATCTACACCCCGATATACACGTCAAATATGTTCTATAATAATAGTGTTTTTGGTACCGTCCTGTTAACGGGAGGGGTGGGGGGAGCAAACATATTTTCATTAAATAAAATAATTATTCATTTGTTTTTTACTTTTTAAATTTAATTTGTTTTCATTGTCAAAATGAACGCGTTTTCAATTTGTCACATACTGAAAAAAAAGCAATAGAATGATAACAAGATCGTGGCGTCCTTCCGAAGAAGATGCATTGTCAAACAGCCACGAAATGAAGATCTACTATTGTATCTGCAATTGTGAAAAATATCGAAAAAAAAGCGAGCGAGATTGATTCGTTTGTAGTCGTATAAAATTTGTGATATTTTTTTTAATGTTTGGTCCAAGGAATTGACATCGGGTAAACTGAACAACGAAGAAATGGGTATGAATAAAAACACGACTGTTGACTGGATTAATGACATGTGAGAAGTTTGCATCGACTGCTTCCTCTGCAGTGGATCTTCGGTGGACTAAGCTGGAAGACGCGCCAATATTTTTTGATAAATTTTATGGTACAATCCTGTTAATGGGGGGCAAATTTATTATTATTAACTAAAATAATTATTCATTTGCTTTTTTTATTTATATATTTACATATAATTAGCCTCTGTGTCGTTTGTTACGCCATTTTGCCTCACATTTTCTAGACGTCGGACTTGGGATCGACGAAATTATATTTATTCACTTAAGAATACAGCTTCTTGCAATTCTTTAGTCTTGTATCCGCACCAACTGTTCGAGTATACCGGGTTCAATATTTTCTAATAATTTTAAATAAATAATAAAATTGATACTATCCTGTTATTGTTATTGAATAAAATAATTATTCATTTGTTTCATGTTTTTTTCTTTAATTATATTTACATATAATTATAAATGACATATTGGAGGCCAAACATTTTTTATGCAATTTAAAATTGACTCGAATAAGTCTTTTTCAATAACGATTTGTCGCCAAACGAATTCAACTAGATAAGAATCTAAATGATGACGTGCTGTACCTCTGTGTCGTTTGTTGCGCCATTTTGCCGATCCCCACATTCTCTCGACGTTCTGTGTGTGAGCGCCGGATTCGGGATCGATGAAATTATATTTATGGTTTACTTTAAAATGCTGAAATCCGGCTTCTTGCAATTCATTCGTTTTGTATCCGCACCAACTGTCCGAGTATAAAAGCGAACCAGGTTCAATATTTTCTAGAATTGCCGCCATCAATGTCTCTGTGCACTGCGATCAGGCAGGCACTTTGATCAAAAAGCATTCGCGTGTTTCCCGGCATAATCCACCGAAGATCCACTGCGGAGGGAGCACTCGACCGGCATGATTTTTACGTTTGGTGAACAAACTCGTCAATTTCGACGATCAAAACTATGTCACCGATTTTCTGCTTTGGCCTTTGACAATGCAAGTAGTCGACGCAAATTTATCGCATGTGATTATTCCACTCGACGTCAGTCGTGTTTTTATTCATGCCCAATTCTTCGTTGCACAGTTTATCCGATGTCAATTCCTTGGACCAAAAATAAAAAAAAACGAATGGCCGTCACAAATTTTATACGACTACTAACGAACCAATTTCCAGTGCGAATACTCGCCTTTTTTCGACACTTTCCACAATTCCAGACAATCCGCAAACCATAGTAGATTTTCATTTCGTGGCCGTTTTGGCAATACATCTTCTTCTGAAGGACACTACGATCTTACAATAATTCTATTGCATCTTTTTCAGTATGCGGTAAATTGAAAACGTGTTCATTTCGACACAATGAAAATAAACAAATGAAATTTAAAAAATAAAAAACAAACATAACCTAACCTAACCTAACCAGATTTGAATAAAAAAAAAAAAAACAAGAAACAAATGAATAATTATTTTATTTAATAATAATATGTTTGCCCCCCGTTAACAGGATTGTACCAAAAATTGACCTTTTTATTATTTCAAAAACAAGATTTGGATTGTAATTGCACATAATACAGTATAAATTCATTATAGTTAAATTATGAATGCATTTATTAATTGGCGCTTTAAATTTCAATTGTTTCCAATCGCTCAGTCGCTGCAGGGTTAAGCAGTCATATTGCTCAGTCTGAATGGGTTCTCGTTGTCGATTCGCCAGTTATGGCGGGAATTTCGTGTTGAAAACTTCTTGTCCGAGAGAAATTTTGGATCCGTGAAAACAAACGAATATTGTTATTTTGTGAATAAAATTTAAATAGTGAGTGAAAGTCGGAATGTGTGTGCTGGAGAATAGTCTAGAATGATATTTAAATTTTAATTTTATACATTCAAATGTCCCTTAATTTTTAAATAGCTGAAATCTTAATCGATCAAAATAACGACCATGAATTTGTTTTTAATGTGCCAATAGATTTTTTCAAATATTGTAAATTTCAAAACGACATTATTGCACGTAACGTCATAATGCAACAGTGATGTAATTTGAATATCAACAAGATCCCACCTTTAAACTGTCAAATAAGTGTGTCAGTAATTGATGATAAAAATTAGTCTTTCCCAATGAGATGTAAATTACGTTTTTATTTGGCCAAAACAACTTTCTTTTTGATCCATTGTCGTATTAAATATTTGTCGCGGTTTTTGTTTCGCTATCGGGAATTGCATCGCCATGATCATTTATTCAAATAATGCTTGCATAATTTATTTTTCAGACAATCTTGAAAATATAATAGGCTTTGAAAGTGATGATATATAATTTGCAGCAATGAAGCACAACACGTTTATAAAATGTATTCTCCTATTCCTGACATGTAAGTATCATGCAAATTTACTATTGTTTTTTTAGTGAATAATTTATAATTGACTATCACGATATTTGTCGTAAAAAGTGGCAATTAATCTTAAAACCGAGGTCTTTTCCATTTTGTAATACGTCCTTGTACTATGGACCGTTGTCACTCTAACAATTGCAGCATTTGTATGAAAACAATTTGGAAAGCTCGTCTTATTTACTATGTTTTGCAACAAGTGCCTTCTTCTCGTAACATTCTTATTCATCATAATTTTTAAGTATAAATCTGAGTAATATATGTTCATTTAGCTTATAAAATTTAGGACAATATTTTATGACTGAGATTAGGAAAAGATGCTTACAAACCCCATATAAATTTGAATCCAAGATGTTTAAATTATGAATCCAATGTAACTATTGCTAAAAATTTAAGTAACTTCATTATCAATCAATCGAAGACTAACAGCAATTAATACATTTGAAAAGAATCAAATATTTCAATTGTATTCGTCTAACTTTAAGCAAAATGCCATATTGAATTGAATTGACTTTTTTAGGCGAATTTATTAAAGCTTTTTATTTGATTTCAATCAATCTAACAATAGCGTAAAAATGGCATAAATTTGTATATTTTACAACTTGCACGTATACATTATACGATAAAATATACATACATAGATTCTTTCAATAGAGATGCTCAAAGTTTGTTAGGTCATAGCGACCATGTTGTTGAAATAACATCTGTAAAATTTATTGTGAAATGTTTAATAGTAAATGGCAAATAATCATAAAAGATTATAGCGTTGAACAACGCGTATAAATAATCAAATTTTATTTTCAAAATCATTGATCCGTTCGCTCTGCGCCAAACGTGATTTTTATCATTGTTTCAATCGTCGTGCCAATGCTCGTATGGGTATGTCACCGAAACGAAAGGTCTGCTGAAAACATCACTGCTGTGCGTGAGAGTGTACGGGAAAAATCGAGGCAGTCAATTTCTCATCGTTCACAAGAATTTGACCCTTTTACGACGTTAACTTGGCGAATTTTGCATCGAGACTTGTATCTGTAACTGCATAAAATCTAACTGACCCAGGAATTTATGTTATAAATGATTATAAACAACGTCGGTGGTCATTTAACCCTTTGAATAGTGAGCTAATTTTAAATCATCATAAATTTAGATGCTATATTCGTATGTCCACTACTTATCGTCCGTACAAATCCACTTATCTCTCAGGACCGCCGCAGCGTGTATGAAGCTTGTATATAAATAAATAAACACCGTCGCATCCAACAGCAATAGTTATAGCACACAATATTCGTTCATTTCTTCGCATGAACATAAACAATACACTTGAAATCGATCATTTTGGTTATCATTATTAGTTGATAAATTTGGGCTACCGATCTATACAATTGTACGAAGTACGCAAGATACTCTCTCCATCTCGGTTTCTCTTCAAACTCAACATGCAAGTCACTCTCCGTCTCTGTCTTGTCTCTGAGCTCAACGTGTAAAAATGCCCTTTCTGAATCACTGGAATCTGAACGCAAATACGTATAGTTGGGTGTATGCTACGGAATAGGGCACATCCCCAGACAAAGAAATCCAGTGGTGTCAGGTCTGGAGACCGTGCGAGCTACGAAACAGGGCACATTTCTAGACAAGAAATCCAGTGATGTCAGGAGAATTAATTTACTAATTTCTATGACAGAGGTTCCCACAATAAAAAGTAATTGCTTAACTCTGACCCTGGCAAACTGGTACCTCTTCAAGTTTAATGACTTATTGAATTATTTGTATGACCTGTAGCATATCATTAGAAAGGGTATAATCTAGAAAATATTTTAAAACTAAATTCAAAATTTAGAAGTTAACATTTCTCATTCGTTTGCACATTTTATATGATTTTGGAAGCTCAGCAAGTAGTTTTATTTATACTAATTGCATAAAATAATGATTTATTTAGAAAAATTAAAAAAAAAATATTTTGACAACCCTGACTCTTAGCACATAGGGCCTATGTGTAAAACCTGGCAAAAGACCCTCTAACCCCATAAAGATTGTGTCGGTTCATGTGCCCAACACCCTCTGTATAGAAAATATTCGCTATTCGAATAATTGATTTTACGAATATTTGGGACCCCTAATTAAGAGTGACTGATTTACAATAATGATTAAAACATTATTTAAAATTAGTTTCACCCAATCATTTCCTACTTAAAAAATTAACCGTATGTGGAAGACTATGTTGTTTTAGAAATAAATAAAAAAATATAAGTAATATTACAATATCGATTATGCTATGTGAAACGAATAAATATTTTTGTGCCTCATTTATGCATAGATTTTTTTAAATACATTTTTTTGCAATATTTCCCCCAATTTTGCATGAGCCTTATACTAAGATTTATGTGAAAGAGTAGCATTTTTGAATATATCAATTAATAAAACGCAATGACTCATAAGAGAGTCGTTTAAACATTTTTCGACCTCATTTTTTTAGTTTTTCTTCGCCACGAGAGTAATAAAACATCATGGTGTCGATGTTTTTGTAGTATAAACACGGAATATATGCGTTTTAAAGCGTTTTTTTAGCGATTGGGGCGCGAATGGGTTAACCCGATTATTCACAATATAACAAAACCGGGTCAATTAAAAACTTATTTATTTTTGGACTTTTTCATACGACATTTTCGGTCAATTAGATTTTTTACTTGGAGCTCTTTTGCGTTGAATATTTTTTGTTGCAAAATTTGAGCTGGATTTATTTTTATGGACATTCACTTCCTCGCATTAGATGTTATGTGTTTCAACAAAAACATATTTGCATTTTGAGAAGCATGATTGATATGAGTCGTATGTTTGAATCGAATGAAGGTCGTAATCGTGGTGATGTTCTTTGGATATAAGCCTCGACCTGAATTATACTTAAACATATATATTTTTGTGATATGTCATCTTAACACTTTACAGTCCGGGTATTTCGCATTAACCTTCGCCTAGAATTCGGACGTGTTTCGCACATAATGCATAAAACGCTACATCTTTCTTTTAGTAAAATTTATATAATTCTTAAACTAGCTAATAGATTGAAATTAAAATTCACTCATATCTTCTGAAGAGTATATTGCATAAATGTATATGAACATCGTGTTGGTTTTCAACTTATGGCGCGTGTAGCAGCCCGATAAAATGCAAAAATTCTATGGTATTAATTATATGAATATTGAAAAAAATACATATATCGACAACCCTGACGCTTAAGACATAGGGCCTATATGTAAAACATAGAAAAAGAACACCCTAACGCCCAAAAATTGTGCCAAATCTCTGTACACTCAAACCTCTTTTTGTGCGATTTTGAAGTTGTGCGATTTTCTTTAAAGCAATTTTTGTAATTTCTTAAAGAGTACGTATTGAGATATTTTGGATAAAATAGGAAATAAATGATCAACATTAACCGAAATTAGGAAAAAATATAATTTGGGACTGTGTAAATCGTATTGCATCTGTTATCGCTGAATAACGACCACGCCTTTTATTCTGGTTTAGATTTTTGAAAAAAAATCACTTTGTTTTTTTGCTTTTTTCCAATGCTTCGAATTTTAAAAATACATTATCTAAAGGAATTTCCAAAATTCCAACTATTTACGGAGTTATAGCTATTTTAGTGATGCGACAACTTGGTCGGTCCTACCATAATAAAATCTTTTAACGCGGTTTTCTCGAAACTACTTTTTTCAACACGGTCGACATCATATTTCAAGTTTTAATTAATTTATTTACTTCAAACTAGATATGAATCTTTTCTATATAACCCTCTATTATTCCTACCAGATTTATGTCAAAATTAGTTTTTAACTATTTAAAGAATAATAATAAAATCGACAAAATAAGACCAAAAAAAGACTATTTTTTTTAAACAGTTGCCATTTTGTGATTTTTTTTGAGCTAGGGACTATACATTTTTTTTATTTTTAAATTGCCTTAATGTCTTTTTATTAACTTTTTTATGCGATTTTTGATATATTTTATATAGCTGTTTCAAAGTTATGCGGCTTTTAAAACCCATGGAACGATGTTCACTTTTTCTATGTAAGTCATAGCTTTTTTTGTGCGATTTTCCGCGGAACGCATCTATCGCACAAAAAAGGGTTTAAGTGTATATACATTCTAAATATAAACTTCATTCCAACATAAGATATTTAAGGTTCTGAATCTGTGCTGAAACATCCATTACATGTAAAAGAATTTTACAAGTTTTGTTTGAAATGAAAAATCTACAAACTCTTCTCTGCTGCTATTTATTTTGTTTCTTGGGATTATTTGTCAGTTCATGCTTCATCAAACATGAAAATAATCGATCAACTGAATCGGAACATATTCTAGAAGAAAATATGGATGTGGAAGGCGATTCGAGATCTTCAGCTGCCACATCAGTTTCGAAAAGAAAGGAATTTTTTTTTTTTGTGTGCAAACAATCTGATCAATATAATATGCGTTCAGATTTGCTGCAAGTTCATTGCCATATATACCTGCAAATTCATTAATTCGTAGACATAAAATCGAATCGTTTTAATACGATTATGTTCAATCGATCAGTAATACATACTATGATTAGTCTTGTACTTTTTTATTGACTCGCGGAAGCCTGTTGTTAAATTCAAGCCTAAAAACACATTATCGACCGGTGCTCCCATGCATTGTGCACTTGTAAAAAACGAGTTGTGAAAGTCGAGGTGGGTACTTGAATCCAAGGTCCTTAGTTCAAATGATCCGTGCGGTGTTTCCTTCAAATGTGGATATGACTGAATATAGAACAAACAACATTCGAGGTCTCTAATTCCGATGCCTGTAATTATCAACACGCCAATGGATGTTGATGTCTTCTAATTCTATAACAAAGAAAACGACAATTTTGTATGAAGGAGGAACTGTTATTAATATATATAGGTAAAGCGGAAATAAATGTTATTTCTTATAAATACGATGCATTAAAACCAGTTAGTCACTGGCTGCCACCGACTTAAAATGTTGCCGTTGATTTTATTTTGAAGCTTAGCACCTTAAAGAGGTAAGACACAGTGTTGTGTCCGAATTTCAGCGAGAGTGTCTTGCACGTTGAGCTCGGAGAGAAACAGAGACGGAGAGAGTATCTTGCAGGTCGGAGATTGTGAATGTGAGATAGAGACGAAGAGAGTATCTTGCATACATCGTACGATTGTATAGATCGTTAACCCAAATTTATCGGCTAATAATGATAACCAAAATTAATCGATTTCAAGTGTATGAAATAACCGAATATTGTGTGCTATCGATAGAGTTCTTTAGCTCTTCGTGCATTTTAAAACGCCAATGTTAGATTTTCTTATCGGAAATTATTCAATGCCTTTGACGCTAGTCTGAACTTGGGTTGAATCTAAATTTAAAAAAGAAAAATAGCGAATTTCTACAAACCAAAGATCTATTTGTACTCATCCACTACCATTGACTTTGAAAAAGATCCCTATTTTATAGAGCAACATTAGCTACTTTTTGATCCAAATTATAAACAATTATAATACTTACATAGTCTAAAGAAGGCATATCTATGGAAGAGAAAATAGAAGATGTAGTAAATCCTAAAAAAATTCAATAAATTAAATTGGATTTTTTCAGTTTCTTATTCAGTCTGTTTAAATATTGATAATAAATATCAGCAATAGTTTCACTGTGCTGAACTATGCTGAAAACACTCCACCAAATATAGAAGAGGACCTTTTGAAAGCCTAATTCTGATCTAGAACCTGAAGCTAGTGTTTTATTTGGTGAATAGTGTTATATTTTCGACTACGATTTTAAGTATGTTTTTTTTTGTTATGTGAGTATAGATTTGATTGATTCTATAATATTTATTGGCTTTCACATTGACTAGATTCTACGATTTTGATTTGTTGCTTTCGAAGATCGTAAAAATGAATATTTCGCGCAAAGAAGTGAAACATAGCCAATTAAGAAAATCATATAAAAAGTTGTTCGATCCGTGTGCTGTCATTTAAATACTTTTTAGATACTCAAAAAGTAAAAAACAAGAGCAAAAACTTTGTTACTTGCTTTAAAACTGTCGATTTTATCTATTTAAGGAATTCTATAGGCGTGTTCGATTTACACAAGCAAGACTTCATTGCGAGAGTATGGTAAATATTGGCCAAACAATGTAATAAAATGTAGTTGTATGAGAAAAATAGCACTAAGAAAACTACTTAACATAACAAAAAAAAAATGCAATCTAATCTAATGGCGTCATCTGAAAGGCTTTAGTAGCAAATGGTCTATTGTGATACAGGAGGAGATTGTTTGAATTTGATTCGAAAGCTGATCAATTAAGATAAAAAGCAGAAAATCACACGAGCAATGAAAATCTTTTTAGATCAAAAAAGTTTAAGAATATTCGAACGATACTGGACATTTGTATCTGCCATAATTGCATTTGACGTGTAAAATTAGCATTATCACCTTAAATTGCCATTGTATTATTTGGCATTATGTTAATATATCACAGCTAGTCTATAGCAATATTCGTTTTTTCCCTTACATTAAATTTTATTTTCTTGTTTTAAATAGGATTTAGTATTTGCAGTAAAAACAAGATTTTTTGTTTGAAGTATTCAATATATGGATGTCCATTTGCAATAAATCAAATTTTATGGCCAAAACGACTTGAGCCAAGTGATTTGTATTTAATAAGGCATATCTAAACTATTAATTTAAATGGTCTTTAAATATCAATAAACCTTTTCAAAGGTTGTTTCTCGCTTGTGGTTAAACTCGATTCTGTTCCAAACTGTAAATCATTTTGAAATAGAATCATTCATGCTTGTAGATTATGAAAAAAATATAGTTATGCATTTATAGGCTTTAATTTCTAATGATCTGAAGCAATACGAACGAGATATATTTTATATAATTGCAATTTAATCTTTTAGATATTCCAAAAATAGACTTTTAGACTTAGAATTACCATAGACGTATCACAAGAACTAATACTGCAAAATGTAAACGTTCTTCTAGTTTTTTTTTATTGGCTTTCATGTATGATTAAATGAGGATAAGCTTTTTAAATAGGATTTTTGAATAGATAATCTATGCATATGGAACGTTTCTACTTTGTTGGACCTAAAAGTGATTGGTTTTTTAACATTTTTTTATGCAAAAAATATAGAATATTGATATTTAGTGTGTTGACTAGGCGGTCTTTATTGATGACATTCTTCACCACGGAAATCCTAAGTCCTAAACAGGTTATTTTTAACAAAAAATGTTAAACATATTTTACTTTGTATAATATTGTGTATAGCTTAGACTACAATTAATAAGAAATATTGGAAAATGAAAATAACATTGAGCCATTGAAAAAAAGTTTGCATTTTTACCAACATTTTTGTAGTTTTTTGTTCATTAAATAAACATTTTTGAATATTTTTGAATAATTGTAGTTTATACGACGAAGACAACTATTATACACGTGTCTGCCAAATTTCATAAAGAATACTTATCTAAAGCGTGTGGGAGCACTTCCATGAGCTTGAAAAAAGTAGTTTTGGGAAAAACGCATTTAAAGTTTTTCCTCTCTTCAGCTTCAAGAAACGCAGCTTCTTTTCGTCGGCCTATAACTTTGCGATTTTCATTTATATCGACTTGAAATTTACTGAACGTATTCTTAAACATTGGTTCTTTCCGATACTCAAAGAAAAAAAACAAGATTTTTTTCATCAACAAGGTAGAAACGTCCTTTAAGTTGGGCACCTGTAAATAGTCCCGCGATAAGCGGTTGGATTTGTAAATCAATCATTTTGGACTCAAATCTGCAGGAGGTGTGGCTGGCGACCACATTTTCAAACGCATTTATACGCTATGAAAAACCATGTCAAAATAGTTGGCAATGATCCTATAAAAAGAGATCGCAAAAAGCCACTTATGTAATATAATGTAACCAACATTTGTATTCCCTTACGAATGTCTCTTTTTTTAAACCAGTATAAATTGCTTCCTCATACTTGTAAACAATGAAATAAACCAATGCTTAGCAAAAAAGCAACATCGCTCTGTTATCTGATTTGGCAACTAAATCGATATGATCATAGTAACATTTTATTTGATGGACGCTGTTAATATAATACAGACCAACAATCACTATATTTTTTTAATAATACAAGACCGAAGGACATCTAGATTTATTGTCTTATTGTGTTTGAATTGAATATTAAGATCGCATGCTTTGCGTAGTACAGGATTATATTATTAATGATCTTTATCATTTTTTTACAGACGCAAATGCCGCCATTATACCTGAAGAACTTCCATCTTTGCTGTCTGTAGCTTATTCAAATATTCCTCCCATTAAAAAAGGTTATTTGATTTATTCAATAATTAAATAAATATTACATTTGGATGATGATTTTAATGTAAATACATTTATTACAGGAACCGATTCTAGAGTGGGCTTTGGATTTAGCTTGGGTAATCATGCTGATTTTCAAGTCTTATTTGAATTGGGACCCCAAAGCAATACAAACCCAATAGGTATCAATCGTTTCGAATCAATTTATAATATTATTTTAATAAACATTGCTAATATGTGTTGATATTTTCTAGGAACTCCTTATGCTTCCGGCAGTAAGCGTCAAGTCAATAACAGACCTAAAAAGACTACACCCATAAGAAATAAGGTTGATCCGGTTTTTATTTTGTAGAATGTAAATTTATGTCTTAAAAATGTATTTGTTATTCAATTATTATGTTGTAGGCTGTAGAAACAGACGCTGGTAAATATTTAGAGGGATGGTCTCAAAATCAGAAGCAAAAACGGGTTAATAAGCCTTATGCGCCTCTTCCAATTCCTGAGAAACCCAATCAGGATAACCCATTAGGCACAGTTAATCTACACGAAGTATTGGCTAATATGAAAGGAGAAAGTATGGAAGGCGAAATCGTCCTGTCTCAACCTCAACCATCCAGCATGCCGGCAGCAGTCTTGTCACAACTCAAACAATTATATGGCAAAAAATCTCCAGAGGCTCCTTCCACTGTAAGACCATATTTTGTACCAAAACGAAATAGAGCCCCAACTCAACATGCTGCCCAAGCTCCTAAAGTCATCCAATCAGGAAGTCCTAATTTTGAAAGACTTGCCCAATTCAACATACAGGAAGACGAGAAGAGCGAGGCTGAAAAGCGAAAAATTACGGCAGAATTATCAGACGTCAGCCTGGACGACGAATGATGTGTTATTTGTGATTGTAAATATTTTTTTCTACGATTTGTAAATAATTACAGAAAAATATTTTAAGCCCCTGTACAACAATTTAAGTATTGATGGCGCACGCCATAATCAACAGCAATGTCGCTGATGATGCATCAAATTTGCATGATGTATGCCTATACTGTTTTATTTTGTAAGATGTATGGGAAATAAATACAAACTATTCATCAGTGATATTATATGAGGGGTTTTATTTAAAATATGTTTAAGGGGGTATTCCAATGTGAACGCGTAAAAAAAGCATGTTTTCATTATATTTTTTCTCTAAAACTATTGCATATTATTAAACGAATGTCTTTGTTGTTTTTTATCTTAAAGGTATGTTCAAGGAGAAGGAAATTTTTTTTATTTGGATGATCAAAAATATTTATTTATTTATTTGTAAAAAAAATTCAAACGAACAAAAAAAGTTTTCTGCTGGCGCAGGTATTTTTAGCTCTCCTGGTGATTCATTGTCATACACTGCATTAAAAATCCTTTTTATTGCGCTGAAACAGCGGTACCCACTTCGAACAAAGCTTTCTCATGGATAAATGTTGATGCAAAATGGTGAATATGTCAGCTATCTCACACAACTTCAATTTATAATTACATCACCCTACGAACTTATTGAGTGATTTGTTATTACGTGCAAATATACGAGCGTGTATTTTTTGTAGCAACAGTAAAAAACACAAAACTGATATAGAAATGCATCAACGAGTATAAATCGTGCCTGTTATATTTGTACTGATAAACGAATCACGGGCATCAGACGATGTTGTAGGTTATGGGATCGATTTAAAAAAAATATTATTGGCTGTGAAAATTACATGCAATATACAATTGTAAACAATGATGAGAAAAATTTGATATTCTCGAAAGCTAAACGAGATAATGGCTGCAAAAAAAGGAACAATGTTGATGGTTAAATTAATTCAATAATTATATGGAATGAACGTTTCTAAATATTGATATCCACATTTAAATACCACATGATATTCTCGTGCATTATCATTCTGAAATTCCTTAATTTTTATAGCAACCATAATATTACTAAACTTTAAATGTTTAAAACGTTTCAAATTTTTTGATAGCTGCAAAACTTAAAAAAAATAAAAATAAATTCTTCAAGTATTTTAATTAGTTCATACAAAGCCCAAGAGATGGCACTAATTTATAAATAAAAATAAATTTATTTATAAATATTTTTTTAAAAAAAACTTCATCAATTTCACATTATATAAATGTTCTGAAAAAATAAAAGGTCATTTGATTTTATAATAGTTCGATGAAGATCACTATTGTAAATCAGTGTTGGTTTAAATTTCTTATGGAGAGCTTCTTCTAAATCCTTTAATCTAAATTCAAAAAATATATTTGTATTGAAAAATTATCCAAGGCAATGTTATTGAGTTATATAGTTACAATGTGGGCAGGTGAGTTAATCCTTTGTATTTTTTTAATCTAATAGAGACAAGTCCAACATTGAAAAAGAAGTGAAAGTATATATGCAGACCGATTAAATGAGGACATCTTATAAAACAATAATATATATTTTAGGATAATTTTTGTTAATATTTTATATTTTAGCTGTTAATGCTGTCATAATTCCTGATGAAATCACATCGGGACTAGAATTGATTTATGCACATATTCCCCAAATTAAAAAAGGTATTTATGATATATAATATCCGAATAAGTCATCGCATTTGTATAATATTATTGTAAAAAGTTATAACAATCTGTTTTTCGTTAAATTTATTCAACAACCCAAATAATACGAGTATAATAGGTTTCTCCATGGCTAATTATTTTTTATAATCACTATTCAATAGTGAGGACTAGGGCTTATACAAAACCGGTTTTCGGTTTTTAGTTTTCGAACAAAACCAGGTTTTCAGTTTTAAGATTTTTTTTCAATGTTAAAACAGACTTTAACAATGGCTATTTAAATTTAAACATAATTAAATATAATATAATAACCTGAAAAATAAAAATACAATCATTGGCACATGCAGTTAAATATTTTTAAGCCAAATTTAAAATTATCAGTAAAATCAATAATCATATCAAGATATGTAGTTATTATTGCAAAAAGTTAGAGCCGTAACGAGGGTATGATGCGCCTGTGGAAAGTATCTAACTTACGCCCCCAAGGAAATCCTTTTTTATTTACTTAAATAATATTATTATAAATGAAATATATTTTATATTATTGTAATGTATATTTTAAAATAATATACGAAGATAGTCTCAAAAATACCCGACCTAACGTATAGATGGCGGTTGTTGTTTATTTTTTTAATTTATATCCGAAAATGCTGCGAAAATCCCTAAAAGAGGACCAAGTGGCCACAAGGTCTGTATGTCCATTCGGTCCGCATTTCGGACCGCTGACATTCGAATGAGCGCTTCGCGATTGGATTGGATCATTATTTCTATTATTTCTAGTCGTCGTTTGGAAAAGTTATTGAAGCAAAAAATAAGATATTAGATCTAATTTATTCTGCTAGATTTAGAAAATATGTTTTCAGAAAACATAATGCATTACTGATCTGTTTTTAATGACAATCTTGTTTTTGTGATAATACTTCCCAATAATGAAAACACCCTTTTGCTGGGTATTGAAGTAGGATGAATGCTTTCTTTTTTAAAGCGTTTTAGCAACTCCTAATTATTTTCGGTGATTTTGTCAATAATTATATTCTAGATAAAAACTTAAAAGAAAAAGTTTATAACAAGGAAAATAAAAATGGTTTTCAATACTTTTACTATTGATAGGGGATTTTTAGGATAAAAAACCGGATTTTTAGAATATATAGAAGACCGATTTAAGTGATAGATATATCGCAGAATCTAGAAGCAAATAGGAAATTTACATACCAATTTTGCAATTATTACATTTTGTGATGCAATCACATATTTAAATTTAAATCAAAATCGGACATTTCATATGAAAATATTGTACTGTAGTTCGTTTAGAAAAATACCAGACTGTGTGAATAAGTATTGATTTTATATCCAGAATGGAGACATTTTGTCTTAAGCTCGGAATTATCATCAATTTTTGGAAATTATTTGCAGGCACATCTTCAAGGATTGGTTTCGGCCGTAATTTTGGAAATTTTGCTGATTTTCAAGTTGCGTTTGATTTCGGTCCTCAATCTACAGAAAGTCCCTACAAGAGACATAAAAAAGAAAAGCACGGAATTAACAAACAGAAGAATAAATCGGGGAGAAATAAGGTTAGATAATATTTTTGAAATGATTAAATTAACAATATTATATGCCATCTATTGGTAATTGATAAAATAAGTTCGTATATTAGAAGTTACTAAAAGATATTTGTGATATTTTAGATGAAACAATCGTTCATTCGAACTTTTCTCGATACATGGCGTCAAAATACAAGACAGAAGAAGAGAAATAATTCAAGCAATCAGAAGAAACACCCAAAGAAAATCTAAGAATATCCAATAAAAATCCGATTGTCACAAAACAATAAAAACACAGATTAAAAAAGCAATATAATAAAGAAGAGGAGAAATATCATATTTTAATTTAATTATAAAATACTGCTTTATGATATTGATATTTGAAAAATATTAATTTTTTATACGCCATCTGTGAATTTATTATATATATATATATATATACACCCATCCCTCGCTTAACACGGAAGATAGGTTCTGCCAGATCGCCGTGTTAAGCGAAATCGTGTTAAGCGAGACTAAACGTCTGATGTACTGTCAATATATTCTAGGTACTATTTGTTGTTTGAAATGCGCAGTTCTATTCATCTATCTCCTTACCGTTATCCTTAGAATTTTGCACAGCTGTGTGCACATCTACGAAACGTGGAATCATATATTTTTTCACCAAAACTGAAACCGTGTTAAACCGAAACCGTGTTAAACGAGTACCGTGTTAAGCGAGGGATAGGTGTATATATATGTTGCCAAAAAATCTCAACATATAAGCGACATAAAGTCAATTTGTTTGGTTTTACCCTTGGATTTATCAGAAGAGTGTTAAATTGATTTTTGGAGATCCTTAGCAATGGTCAGGATGACTCACGAGAGTTTTATATGAAGTCAAAAATCTAAATATTTTCTATTACTAAGTGAGTACAGTTCTTAATAAAGCGAAGGGTTAAAAAAATACATTATTTTACATATATACAAAATTACAATTACATAAAATTAAATTTGAATTTTTGGCTGGGTTGTATATAAAAAAGTGTAATTTTTGGTAAAATCTACACCATATGTTGCCTTATAAAATAAGTTCTCGCTTTATAAAACTTTCATTCAATCACCAGTCAATCCAATTTAGAAAGAGTATGCAAAATTTTAATAAGATCGGTGAATTCGTTTTTGTGAAATCATGTCCATTGACTTCAAAAATAAAATTTTGAATAAAAATGTAATTAAATTGCGATGTTCTCAGGCGATTAAATTTAATGATCGGTATTTCCAAAGATTCTCTTTCTTAGAGTTTTACTCCGATTGACGTAAAACTTTGGAAAAATATTATTGATAAGTTGATGAACTGTTAGATAAAAAAAAATGTTTTTTTTCAAATTTCAAAACCCATGTAATCCATTAAAAGATCCCAAAATAATAAATACCATATTGAACTTACATATTGAACTAACTCTGGTCATATTTTTTTCAGTATGCGTTCAATGTTGACGATCGTTTGATGAATGAAATTATGAGATAAATTCACTCCAAAAATCATGTTTCTATATATTCGATAAATCTTTCATCAACCTTATTTTAAATCCATGGCAAAGATTCCCTAATGTAATGTAATTGTAGTTTAGAACAAAACCGTGTTATAGGAATGTCATTTTATACTGGAATCACATATGTATGTATATATTCTCATTTAGCTAATTAATATTTATTTTTATTCACTGCCAGCTGATGACACATATGAGTCATTTTTAATGTAGTCTTCTCTAATGTTACCTATAGTATATGTATAAATACCATAGAACTATCACGAATGAATGGATATGGAAAATATATTACACATGTGTTTCAACAAGACTGACGTCAATTTCTCATCAAAGTTGAAAGAAATGTATTTTTTTTTAATAGTAAATAAAATAATTTTATGAAGGAACAGTGTATGTATAGAATATTAGATACTACATAGTTTTAAACGAGATAATTCAATATATAGTAGAATTTCTATTATCCGGATTGATTGGAGATAAAAGTAGTCCGGATAACGGAAATTTGGATAATCGAAAATAATCATAATTGACAGCAAATTTAATATTTATTTTTTTAAAAAACAATTATCGATTTTGGCTTTGAGCTAGATTTTAGAAGCTGCCTAATCTTCGTTGAATCCTTCCTTCTCCACAAATAGCTTCAATGTGTCAATAATTAAAAAAAATATATTATTCACACCTGGGTGAAACAAGTATATGGTCAACCCTTAGTGGCATGTTATGGTAGAGGACAGATATTAAAAATAGTATCCGTCCAATGCGCATTTAGCTCCGAAACTATTTCCTGATTTTTTTATAATTTTTCGTTCTGTACTTCCATCTTCTAATATTAAATAATTCATAAATCATCACATACGCGAGAAAAACTGAGCACAATTATCTACGTACAAAGCAGCGAATTGTATATTTTTATTTTAATGCCATATTATTTTCTTTATTTGGGATCAAGAAATAATAAAACCGAATTCTATGGATGAGCCAACTTTTAGCTCATGTGATTTTTATGGGTTGTTTTATTTTTATACTGTTTAATTTGTGCCTCTAGAATTTATATCATCCTTTGTGCATCCTGGTTGCTTCTCTGAGATACTATAATATTTCATGTCAAGTTTTTTATATCCAATTGCTTTATCATGTGATTTGTTTCTGGAGTTTTAAATGTGTTACCCTCAAACAATTATGATTTCTTACCCATGTTTTCCTCTTACGTTTGGGCTTCATTTTTTTAATACCACATTCCGCAATTCTTTGAGTAGTTTTTAATACTTGTTACTCCCCTTTTCCAACGTTTTGTAATCGTGCACAAACACTAATACATGCCGGAGAACATTAATCAAGCACCATTCTTTATGAAAGGAAAGATATGATCTTAGTATAATATTTAAATATTTCGCTGATATACAAATGAAATTTCATGTTTTTTTTTTGTTTCATTCATCAAGCATTCAGATATGTAGATCAGTTTAGTATATTAAAATATTGAAATGCTTCGTTTAGTTCGGTTTGCTGTAGGTAATTTAACTTCGATTGCATTATTTAAGCAATTATTCCTTTTTTGCATAGTTCTTCCTCTTGTTAGTCGTTCTTCAGTCATCGGATTAAAAAAATGTGCTGAAATGAAGATGATCAACAAAACAAAAAGATAGTTAGTTTATTCAGACTTAATACAAGAGAGAAGTTCCAACTGCGAGACGTTACAACAATAGGCCTCTCCCTCAATATCGTACAAGATTTTTCTTCGGACGAAGGGTTGATATCAGCTATACATTACTACATTGATGATTACAAATGGAAATTGATTTGTAATCTGTTATTATTTAAAAGAGCGTTTCTTAATAATCCTTAGTCTTAGATTTCATAGCAAATTTATTACAAACTGTATTAATCTGAATATGGGAAATATAATAAGAATAACAATTCTCACATTTAATTTAAAATATGCATAACATGTAAGCTTACTTATGTTTTACGCCAATTGTATTTGCAAGCCATTTTCCTTAATAAATTGAACAGGGCCAAGCTATAATTAAAATATTTTTCATTAATCTTCTTCCAATTTATTGTTTTATTCAAATATTTTTAACATGACAATGCGTGGAAAATTGCACAGTGAGTAATTTTATTTAGGAATATTCTAATTATAACAAGGATATATGTAATTTTCCAACGTAATCAATTTCTAAGTAATCTCCAAGTTTCTTGTGGTTTTTCTTCAACTCTCTGAATGATCATGAATCCTTCGTTCGTTGTGCATTTCCATCTATTTAACATTCATGACAGAATAAAGCAGAAGATCTTGGAAATCATGCGAAAAACAGAAAATTCTAGCGTTTATGGCGTTTTGATGTGTTAACCAACGTTAAAATATGCGTCGATCTTATTATAATATAATGGTATAATTTTATAATGCGATTGCTTATGTTTATTATATCTATAGCTTTTTGCTAATTTCTTTGTGGTTAGTTATCATAAATATTTATTAGAGTATTTTATTGATGTAACTGATCATTTTTAAATTGATGTGGTATCATCGATTGTGCATCCTGCTTTGATGATCTCATAGCTTTATTCTTGTATTTGAAAACTTGGGAATTTTCATGTGATGAGACTTTTGAAGAAAATGTTGATGGACAATTCCAGCTATTGAATATTAAGAAAACCTTATGATATCACAATCATTACACAGACAAATAAATTTATCAACTTCAACAAGGCTTTCATTGATGATGCATTTGTAAATTTATAGTTTCTTTACATCTAAACAATCAAAGCAATTTCGTCATCAAACTTCAAGAATGCGTTATTGCATTTTAAATCTAATCATTTTATAAAATGCCATCGAATTTGATTTAAAAAGTTGTTTTTATCCACATAAAATGTTGATATTCTAGTTTAAAAAATGATTCGATGTATAAAAATATGTATTATCAAACCTGTCCTGTATCTTTTGTCTGTTGCGTTTTAATACTCACCTTTAATATTTATAGTGGAAAATTACAGCACTGAAAATAAATTCAATTAGATGTATTACGTATGATGTTAATTCCTGGTAGTGCTTTAAATTGATTGATAGTAAACAATAAATGTGTGTTGATTTATTGCGAATAATCAAATGCATATGCTCAGTATAGATGTATTAATTTAATAATGCAGATGATTAATTTAATTTAAAAATAAATGGCCAGATCCATTGTTACTAAAGTCCATCGATGCTGTCAAAAAACAACGCAATATTGCTTTCAAACCGTTGAAATGATTTCGTTTTGTCATAAAATTAAGTCAAATATTAGCATTGGAATTCAAACGCAATATTAACATGACATTTGATTGGTAATGTTTAAAAACGAACATTTTGCCTTGAACAAAATATTTTTGTATTGTAGGTGTAACATTTCAAATGGAATAATCTTTTCTTTCAAATGGAAAATGAGAACCAGCTCAGATCATGACGATGGAACTCATTTATTAAAAATGACATAGTATGAGCAATTTGAAGGCGAATCATCAACACGATTGGTAGTATTTTGTATATAAGCGGCAATATGAAAAAAATGACTTTAAAATAAATTAGTAACCCTTAGTTTGGCAGATCATACAGTTATAAATTTGATTTATTAAGAGTCACTGGAGAAATAAATATATTATTCCACATGCTGTTCAGTTTTATCCTGCAGTCTAAAGTTTCCCAAATCTGTATGGGATTTTGTTACGGCATATGTACGTTTATACAATCTTATAATATTATCGCGGTAATAAAATTGCTTAAAAATAATTAACTCTAATGGAATTTGTTTGAACGGTTCTCAATGCTAAAAACGCGCATATGCATGTTGATAATATACGAAGATGCCAATAACCGTTCAGTATTTTTTTAAAAAACTAAAAAATATGGGAAAACCACAATAAAATTTAACAAAACTTGAATGTAGCTTTATCTCGTTTAATAAAGTGCTTTCGTGAGATCTGTGATACCTGTGCCAATTAAAATTATCGTTTTTGGATCGAGTAATAATGTATTTGCATAGACCTCTTTTTTTATGGTTCCAGTAAAATTCTCCATAAAGTTTTGTCGAGTTTATTATTTTTTTGCGGTGTACATCACGTTCCTGATTATTTGCAGCATTTTTAAGAAGAAATATTTCATAATTTATAATCATTATTATAGCTGCGTAGATATTTGTTTCGGTTGTAAATTTTTTGATCAATTTTTTGTTAAAAAATATTAATAACCACATCTCCCTTGACGACAGATTAAATATTGTAAAGGATGATAGGATTAGCAATTTAAAAAAGTCAACATTAAATGCTTGTTGGAGAGCATAATGGCCAGAAGTAGTTGAACGTAATCATGTAATTCCAGCAAGAAATGAAACATTTAACAGCATTTTAAATATAGCAAAAGCATTGGGACAAGGGTTGGAAAATTTAGAATTCAGTGACATCGATGAATTGTTTGTAGATCAGGAAACAGACGAAGAATAATTGATTTATATGGTGTCAACCAGCGAAAAAGAAAATGTTGAAAGCAGCGATGATAGTGATTATGACATTACTAATAAACCAAATAAATTTACGTCTAAAGACATTTCAGTAGTGATTTCGAGCTAACCGAAAAGAAAAAAATTGATTGAATTAGAATACAGCAGGGAGGAGGTGGAATAATAAAATTATCATTGTATATTTATGCTTTTAACCCCTACGGGAGTACTATCGGAGACCCTCCGTAACCCCCTCCACTATTCAGATAGAGCGCTCTTGCACATTGAAGCTCGGAGACAGACAAAGACAAAGAGAACTTAGCGCAGCTCGGGAGACCGAGACGGAGAGCTTCCTCGCATGCATCGCGTTATTGTATAGATCGTTAAGCCCAAATTTATCGACTTATAATGATTTCGATTTCAAGTGTGTTATTTGTTTACGCAAAGAAATGACAGAATGTTGTGTGCTATCGACAATGTTTGATTTTTTAACTGCTTGCCGTTCTTCTTACTTTCATATACATTTTTTTTAAAAAGATAAATGTAATCGGTTCACATTTCTTAAAGATATTTTTATTTTGCAAATTTTTTGGTGTTTTACTCCAACAGTTAAAATTTGTGGTTAATATAAACATATCAATTCACACTCTAAATATTAATCTATAGGAACAAAATGGAAAAATTCGATATTTCAAACGAGTGAAACAGCGAACTATCATATATATAAACAATTTTCATATATTTTTAAACAATATAGTAGACTGAATCTTAACAGGGATATATGCATATTAGAGCATTAGTATTATATTATACATAGGAGCAGCAAATATTTTTGCTTTGAAGCTCTTTTACAAAAAAGCCAAGCCACAAGTATCTTCTTTTATGATAGCTTTTGAGACACGAACATATGTGTTTCCATCCCAGAAAACAGTTGCCATAATTTTTTTTCTGCAGATTTTTCAATTTTTTTGTGAATATTCTGGATCTTCACTCTACAGCTCGAATTTCTGGTCTTGAATGTTTCACTGAGTTTTTTTTCAGAAAAAAGTAAATGTTTTGGGACTAACACTGCATTTATTTACAATGCACTAAGATGCTTTTACTGAGGTGCTTATATTATTCGATATTCAGAAAATCGCACTTCAATGTGGGTCGTCCTTAACAAATATCCTTCTCACTTAAACTGCCTGTTTCAAAATTTAATTTAAGGTTCTTAAAATACCAAATTTAGATATATTAACATTATGTGTATTATGTAGCAATAAGTCTGTATTCTACCTGTAATAGCTTTTATTATCCAAGAAAAAAAATCTGCATGACTTTTTTAACACATTTTCAACTTTATAGATGTTTCCAATGCATGAACACCATTATGGATACAGGTTTAGTCATCAATCAACCAATGTTTATAAATGAATCATTTAATCAGCTTTTTATCATTCTTACTAAAATGTATTTTTTCCCATTGCCACATGCCAAGATTGAGTGATCCATTTTTTGATACATTTCTTCAGAACTTGCTTCCATAGAATTACTAATAAGAAGACCATCTTCAATAATGTGTTTCCTTTTTGTAGGAATTAGGTACTTTCAAACATAATTTTATAGTATGAAGAAGCTATATAATATAAGTATAATTTTTGCTTTTTGGTTTCCTTAATAATAATTTCTACAGGTATAACTGATCATTCGGAAGTGGATAAAATATTAAATGCTCTTTATATTTATAAAGTATATATCTACGAAACATTACTTAGTATTCATAGCCATTCACGATAGATCCCTTAGGTTTTCAAGGTTCTACCCCTTCTGGACATTTGCATTATGTGACACCTATCATGCTATATTACTGGCTCAGCGACTGCACTATCGGTTATGTTACTTTGCTACTTTCATAGACCTCTCGTCTTATCTGTCACTCACTGTATCTTACATAGTTGATACTATCTAATAGCGCATGAAGTATGGAGTCTGGCCGAATTGGAGTCAAAAAAATGAAAGGAACAGAACAAGCACGAAAAGAATAAGAAGCAGACGGCCTGGAAAAGTGACACATGCTCATGGTTCAAATTACAGATGCTTTTTCATTTTATTGAAGTGCTATTTAGTACAAATTGAAAGCCATTGTAGCTCATATGTTTATACAAATATGTACTTAACATCACAAAGAGTGAGAAATTGGTATAATTTTTAGCGCATAATCTTGCTGTAGATTGCGGCAAGCTCGGTGGGTTCATAAATTGGTTATTAAAAATTATCAAGAGGTTAAAAAAGTACCACAAAGTACACAATTTGATGGAATCTTGTTTGTTTGTATATTTTTTTGATAATTCGACATTAAATTAAATGCAAGAAACTACAGAATTTTTAATTGATATCACTATATTTGATATCATTTATAGAAATTCTAATATTCAAGAAATTTTGTTATCTGAGTGAACTTACTATATAGACTGTGAATTGAAAATATCATACTTTTTCAGATCTGAATATTTATATTTAAAAAAATTATCAATTGTTGCAATGGTTATTGAATTTGATCTGAAATGCTCTTTAGACCTTAAATTGCCGTCTAGAATTTGAATATGATTAAAATTAATAGATAATATTTTGCAATGATGTGGAAATTCAAAGAATTCGATTTTCAATCAATTTGGCATTCAAAACATGTTTCATAAAAGAAATGTGCGATTTTGCATATTATCAAAATTTTAATGTAGTCTCGAAAATATGCAGTCGATAAAATCGCCAATTTATTGTACCAGAAAGTCCACAGGATGCATAAGGAAACGTTTGAGAGCTCTTCGCAAAAACCACTCAAACAGGTTTGTATCGTCCTTTTATAAAAAAAGATATATTTTTAAGTACAAATAACGCTCGTACGTTTAGCTTTATCCTTGACTTTGAATCGCATGACTTTGTATGTAAATTTTAAAGGAAAACTTCAACTTGTTGTCCTTCAATCAGTCATCCCATATGATGAACTTGGCAGTTGATGATATACCCGTATTAAGGAATATAAAAGGTCTCTTTTTTATTTAAATTTAATTTTCGACTGAGAAAAAATACAAGGCCATAAAAAGTTATTAATGCAAATCATGTTTTCGCAATATGCATTAAAATTGGTAATTGAACATTAGCTCTGATTTTATATTAGGGTGCCTCATAAGTTTCTTTCGTTTTCATATTAAGAAAAAAATAAACAATCATTTCTATCACATCAAAATTTATTGAATAATATATTATCTATACTGTTCTGTTACCTTTCTCCATCTCTCCAGAAGCCTCATAATGCCTTCTTGCCAAAATTTCTCAAGTTTTTTGGCAAAATATTGATCAAGGTACATTTTGTATCAGTTTTTGAATTAAATTTTTTACCACGTAAAGAATTTTTCAATGAAAGAAATAAATAATAATCGGAAAGGGCAATTTCTGGAGTGTATGGAGGATGAGGTAAAACATCAAAATGATAATAATTTATTTCTGACGGGCAAAGACAAATGAGGCCTGGCGTTATCGTAATGAAAAACAACGCCTCGTCTGTTCGCTAATTATGGCCGTTTTCTGGAAATTGCATCCTTTAGATTATCTATTTGGAAACAATATTTTGTTGAATTGATAATTTCACCTTGCTGATATAGCTCATAATAAACTACCCCCTTCCAGTCCCACCAAATGCATAGCAAAACCTTTTTTGGATGTAGGCCAGGCTTAGCTAAAGTTAAAGCATCTGTACCCTTGGTCCGAGACCGTTTACGTTGGATATTCTCATAGAATATCCAATTTTCATCTCGAGTGACAAGTCTCTTCAAAAAAGGTTGGCTTTTATGTCGTTGGAGAAGAAGATCGCATGTTGAAATACGCTGAAGTTTATTTGAGTCAGTCAGTTCATGAGGAAGCTACACATCTGAACGATTGATGTAGCCCAATTTTGTCAGATGATTATGGACGGATGTTCGTGGAATTTCTAACTTGTTAGCTATTTCGCCTACAGTATATCGCGAGTTTTCTTCAACCATGGCTATGATTAGATCCGTGTTCATTTGCGAAAGAAACGTATGGGACAACCTAATATAATCATTTTATGCACCAAAGATTAACGACGAAGCGTTGAAGTCAAACAGTTTATTTGATATCAATGTCATATTATTTCAAAGTCGTTAAATTGTTATATTTTGAGGAAAATTTTGCTAAAACATACAAAATAAAGAAAAAGTTTATTGCTAAATGACTATAAAAAATATTTTATAATCTTAATACTCAATATTTATTAAGAAAAACGCTCAAAATTAAGCAGATATTAGTAGTTGTAAAAAAATCTATGCGAGTACATTTTTGAGATTTTTTTAAACAAATTTCTAAAATGATTATATAATTATATTCAAATCCTCTTTGTTCAGCGTAATCTAGCAATGTTTCATCATAATTCAAAGTTGTTTTATAGCTAATGTATTCATTGGTTTTTTATTCAATTGTAGCATCACTCTCATTTTCTTCCTCTTGAGAAACAAAAGAAACGTTATCTGGATCGTCCATGCATTCAAAATCTGGATCATTTAAAGCATGATCGAGCCACTCTTCAATGTTTTACCTATCCACGTTTTCAAAACATTTTAATTGTCAAATAATCCACATATTTCAGATACAGTAAACTCGCGGTAATCCAGTTCCAATCAAATCGGCGCCCCCTGTAATCCGACATCCCAATAAAGTATAGCATACGTATACGATATTTAAAAAATGCAAAAGTATGATTCTGGACCGCATAAATCGTAATAAATATGTTTTTAAGTTGGCAAATAAGATGCAAATTTTCCAGAAATAAATATGTAGTTTCTTCGGGAAAGAATCAGATATACGCCGAGTTCATATTGGCCATGAAAGCAAAATTATTTTACAAGGAGATAACAAAAAATTACATAGTTAAAAAGCTTCAAAAATCGTCGCGGAATATTTTTGATGACATTAACAGATTTTTTATAACTGCTATGGCCATTGTGTTTATAACGTTAATTTCATAATAATTACAAGTATTCATTAAAAAAAAAATCGGACTACAAGAGGTCAGGGGCACTACTCTATAGTCCGACAACGCCTTGTAAAACGTTTGTCGGATTACCGCAGGTCTACTATATATCATTTTCTTAATTCTCTTCAAAATGTATTAAATCTATTTCCATGATAGGAATTTTTACTGGCTAATATTCTTATTTTTTCCAGGAATTGATCAATTTGTCATCTTCCTCGGCAAAAGTTTTCAGAAGATTTTGACTATAAAAACACTTCGTTGATGATATTCGTATAACGTCTCGCTCCATTGGCTAGATCTAACGTATTTTCTTTGGAATCAATATATTGTTGTATTGGAGAAAATATTGGATCAATTTGAAAAGAAATTCGCAGATTTTAAAAAGCTTAATACAGTTTGCAGCTTCATATTATCACTGTTGAATATGAACGAAGAAAATTACTTGCTCAAGATATAGCGATGCTATTTTCATTGGACATATGTGGGGTTGAATTGCAATTAGTCTAATTGCAAAGTGATATCACAATTCAACTCTTTTCATATATGGAGGGTGATGAATCCAGAAAAATATTCAAATTGTAAAGACGTCTATCTCCGAATATCATCATGCTTTGGAAGTACATATTTATGCGAATCTTCATTTTCTCATATAAAGTACATAAAATCCAAACTTGGGACTAATTTGACAAATAAGCACCTCGATGACTGCATGCGCTGTGCAACGAGTGCTTATCAACCAGATTATCTGCAGATTTCCAATGACACATAATGTCAAATATCTCATTAAATTTAACATTTGAATTGTCTTTGAACCAAGAAAAAAGTGTAAAAATTCTTTGTTATTTTTTCCCCCTCAAAAATGAAACATATGTTGTATATAATATATATAATAAAATGATATGAAGGAAGGAAAAAAACTAACGTAATTAAATTTCCTATAGGAATCATACTAGAAGTCGATCCCGAACCAATTTTAAATTGAAAAGTAGCTCTCAAGGCAAAAAAGGTTAGGCCCCTCTGCTTTGGACGCTCGAAAATGAGTAATTTTTAATTATTTTTTTTAATGATGATAAAATAATCGTATCATTTTAAATTTTTTATATTAATTTACTACAACCTTAAAGTGCTTATTTTATTTTTTAAAATCAAAAAACAAAATGGCGGAGCTATAAGATATTCCATTAGGCGCCATTTCTTGTGATATCAAACAGCTCACCATTTGCCGAAGGTTTTCTGTTGAACTGACAACGAAAATAGAAATATTTTTTGATTTTTAATATGTGTAGGCAGTCAACTAAGCTATAAAAATTTAAAAAAGTATAAAATTAAAAAAATTGTAGGCTTTTTAGTTAAACTTGCATATTTTTTACCATTTTCTTGATATTTTTTACCCCAAAAAAATAATTTATTTACCGGAAAACCTCAAAACTTTAAAGCTTTGTTGACTAGATAATATTATAGTAAGAAACATCCCAAAATTTTAGCCAGATCGATCAACAACTTTTTTAGCTACAATTGGCGAACATTTTGAAAATGTAGTTTCGAGATAATCTCGTTTAAAGTTTCAATACGATAAAACTATCAATTTTAGTGACTTACTGATCGATCAATGATTCCAAGCGAATATAATACATCTTTAACTTTTTCAAGAAGTTGATTATCTTCGAGTAGCTGTTGTTTTCGGGCTATGCGAGCTGCTTTTGTGCAGAAAGATTCTTACGGTTCTGCCTCGCTACCCGCGATTCATCGGTGTTTTCAGCAAAGACTTTATAGTAGGTGCCAATAATTATATTTAATGTATTCATCATCTTCAAAATGAAGCTGTAGTCGTTATTAAATATCCCAGCAGCAATGTATGTTGATATTTCAATGATTTTTATACCAAAATGCAGGTGCTTTGAAGCCAGTTGCCAAACCGTCGAGTTAAATGTCGATTATGGCCACCCAAGCATCTTTGAAGTAATTCATCCCTGGGTAAATTCTTATAAATTAATAAGAGATGCTCAGAAATAGAAAAAAATAGTAGAAATGTAACGATAATTTTAGCATTCAATGTTATTAATAATATTGATATTTGAATATTTTGCATTAAAAAAATGGGGATCGTGTTTGAGGTATTTAAAATTATATCAAAAATCTCTTTTTAAGACCCTGGACGAGCTAGAACACTATAGATATTAATTATATTGCAAAATAAAAAATATATATACCACAAACTTTGGTTATAAAGACAAGATTTTGTTTGATGACATGAATCATTTTCTTTGAAAACTGTGATGAAAGATGTCATTGAAATAAATATTGGAGCTTAAGACAAATTAGTCATTGGGTCACATTGAAATTTTATTGATGACATTTAGTAATTTAATAATTTGAAGCTTTATTAAATATGTCAGCTAAGCAGAATAGGTGCTGTTCAACTATTATGGCGAAATTTGAATGCATCAAAAAAATCATTTTGAAGCCATAATCGAAAATATAATCAAATTGCTTTTAAAAAAATTGTCAGATTACAAATGATTCAATTGGGATCTTATTTTTTATATTGAGATTTTCCAGATAAAGTATTACCATCTTCCTTCCATCACTATTCAATTCATTTGGAGCAGCGTGTGACCATAAGAAAGCAAGAACTCAATCAGTTCATAGTTAAAGACTCATTTACAGCTAAAGGTCACTTTTTGCTCGTACCTCGATACAGTTGATTCAGATATTCAATTCAATAGTAATAATTCTTGTATAAAATTGCGCAATAAACATATAATTTTAGAGTAGACAAATTATATTATATTGGTTTGTTGCAAAAGCAATGATGCATAAAATTATTTTATTATCACCTCAAAACGAAGCATGAATCATTACTCTATTCTCCCTGTCTTATTGTATATTTTTTTTACTCTTTTAGCTAAATTATTGTTGTAAGAATTAAATGGAAAACAATATGATAGATACTTTGTAAAATAAATCTATGCTTTAAATATTATAGTATATCATTGTGACTATATGTGGTAACACATTGTCATATTGAACGACAACCCTTTTTATGTTTAACAATTCGAGTCAATTATTTTCAATAAAATACAGAAGGACGTATTTTTTTAATATAAATATCTTATTTAAATAACAGTTCTTCAAAGGGGATTTTTTTTAGAAAAATTATGACATGTCGAAACATGGTCTATTATATTGATTTACATGATAGGACATTGGTTGAATTCAAAGGTCGCATCTTGAAACCTCATGCCAACCAAATGCTTCATCACGAATGATGAGTTAACACTAATTTTGAATGCGATCTTCTGACATTTAGACGTGCATCTGCTGCAAGACCTTTAACATAAGGTTTTATTGATTTTTCGATCACCAACTCCCTGGAAAATCCCCGGATCGAAATTTTATAAATCACCTCTTATCGAACTTAATGGTAACATATATATAATGGGCATATATTTTATCCAAACGGACAGCTTGAAAATATTGGCGTCATATAAATACGTCGTGACTTTCGCATCAGTCTAAGATACGGCTGGTCAAATAATCTTGAAAATAACGTAAAAAACAAGAACAACAAAATTAAGTTCTTGCTGAGTTTGGAACGAAGGACGTCAAGTTGATCGAATAGTCTTAGAACAACACGAGGGATCAATAATCAGTTCGTCGATCTGTTTTCATAAAACATCACTTAATAATTCGTAGGATGATTAACAAAAAACCCTTTTTTTAAAATAAAATAACGACTTTACTCATCAACATAGTCTCCTTCAAAATGAATACGTTAATTCCAACGCTTTTTTATATTTCATTGCCTTTTTTTGTAAGCCGATTTATCTTTGGTCTCGAAATAAGCTTCAGTTTCGGCAATTACATCTTCAATGGAACCAAATCTCTTCCCCTGGAGCTAAAAGATATGAGGAAAAAAAGATATGACTTACATAGAAAAATTTAAGATGCGTTCAATGGATTTTAAAAATCGCATAACTTTGAAACAGCTATATAAAATATATCCAAAATCGCACAAAAAAAAAAAACAGGAAAATAATAAGGCAATTAAAAAATAATATTTTTGGTAACATTTAAAGAACGTCTTGCATCATTGGTAAACTTTTAAGGATATCTAATATCTGGTATCTCAAATGCCAGACATTAACTAGAGAAATACTAATTATTTTAATTACAAACTATCATTGCTGTATAATAGTTTTCGTTACGACTTTTGATAAGACTCAAAATCGCTCTCTTCTTCGGAAGAAATAGTATACCCAGTGTCAATGTCATCATTTTTATGTAGATTTTCTCTTTCCAACAATATAATTTATAATTAGTAAAGATGTCACTATAGACTCAAAAAAGTCGAAACATTGGGAAAATGCAAAAAAAGTTTTTCAAAATTCTAAACCAGAATAAAAGGCATCGTCGTATATTCAGCGAAAGCAGATGCAATATGATTTACACAGTTCAAAATTATATTTATTTTCCAAATTTCGGTTAGAGTTGATGATTTATTTCCTATTTTATGCAAAATATATCGATACGTACTCTTTATGAAATTTAAAAAAAAACGCATAACTTCGAAATCGCACAAAAAAAATTGCACAAAAAGAGATTTGAGTGTATAGTGACAGATTCATGTTTTATCAATTGTTACATACCGCATGAAAAAATCCTTTTTATTGCTCTGAAACAGCTCCAAACAGCGCTTTAAATTGTGGACTTGTTTTCTGGAATATCTGTCAAATTCGGGCGACTAAGGCGTTAAGCATCATAGATGTATTATACAGCCGCGATCAGCAAACCAATTTGCCATATTTTTTTTCGGTGGAGCAGAGTCCAAATAACACTTGTCGAGCATTGCTTTGCTTTAACGGTATTTTTCATTAAAAAACAATGCAAGAAGCAAATTCAGGGTTTTTCATTATTTTGGAAATTATAAAAGTCGCGTCATTAAAACCGCTGTAACTTGTGATCTAAATATTCGATTAATATGGAAAGATATAATTGTTTCAATCATATTTTTTGTTAATAAGTCTATTGAATATGTAGCATGAGTGAAATGGTATCTCAATTCAAAAATGCATAGACATATTTCTGTCTCCCTTCGGACGCAATGTGTCAACAATTATATTTTCTGTCTTCCTGCGGACATATCGCGTCTTGTTAACGATGCTTATAATGATTATTCCGCATGCATCGCATCTCGTCTTGAGATAGACGTTTAGAAAGTAGGAAGTCATCAGATAGCCTTGACTGTCCGGAAGATGTCCTTCCCGTAGGCTCATAGCTGTAACTTCTCTCTCCGTAAATAAAAATAATAATCCGTGAGTCTTGCGGAAACTTCATGAGGAAAATTACAAAAGCCCTTAGAATTTTTTTATGATTATTATTTAACAAATGTAAAAGTAATCAGAACCCAAATAATTAATAAAAACTATTATTCCACGGAGTAAAATTGAGAAATTCGATGAAATTCAGTGAACCATATGAAAACATTTCGATTGATACACAATTCACTCTTCCAAAAGATCGATGCCGATTTACACAATATATGCCAAATAAGCCACATAAATTTGGCTTGTAATTTTGGCTAACAGCGAGTGTTGAAATGAAATATAAACTTATATGCAAATTACTGCAAGGGTGGACGTTTAGGCCTGGTGATGATGACACATGGAATGCTTTATCCAGCTTTATGTCATACATATACGTTTTTACGAATGCACTTGAACTTCCATCTACTAGAATGAAATACGATATCCAATCTTTTTATAATACAAAAACTTAACATTCAGTTAAAATCGTTTTTTAATATATTTGGGATCGATATGATCAAATTGATTTTAAATTAAATAATATTTTTTAATAAAATCGACGTATTTTTTCATTCATCAATTTGCTAGTGTATTATTAGAATTAGGCATCAAAAAATTCAGTGAATCTAATGTTAACATCAATGTAGCAGGCGTTATAGTCTTATTGTGTATATCTTTTTTGTAATGTGGCCTCTCTAGCCTGATTCATCACATGTTATGTCACTTGACTGATGCTCTTATAAAAACTATGATTTCCTACGTTTTATGGAATTATGGCTTCTGAAAGGCTTGTTAAGTAAACGACTCAGTGTTAAATTTGCAATGCACACGGAAGTAAATGAAGACATCGTTGTCGATATTTTACGACCTATATCTTTACGGCTTACCTTTGAGGTCTTCCACCATTGTCGCCTTGTGCTTTGTGATCTGCATTGACGATATTGTGAGACTTGATACTTCGGCAGAGATCAGTGGTATCAGCCTCGTGATGTCACACTGCGTATTTCACCATCGGTTGTAAAATTCTGACGATTATGGACAATGATAGGTTGTGCGTAACAATTAAGCGACGTTTTGCGCGTCAGCACTGAAGACCAGTTCTTGGCTTCCATCCCTAGCGGTGGTGGTTATGATGACCTTCTTCAGGTTACCTCATGAGGTGGGGTTAGTGATCACCACAACTTCATGGTCGCTGGACAGTTCACGTTCGTCACTCGACCCAGTCGGTAGTCTTGATTGTGAATTTTCTTTTGACTGTCGGAAAAACTTTTCTTTGCTAAGCAGTGTGTGAATATAAATAGTTTGAAAAACAACTAAATACACCCGTTATAAGTGTTAATATTATAGTGAGTATTTAAATAAATTTTATAAAGTATTTAATGTCAAAATCTGTCAAAACCTTATTATAATCCAAGAAGATTTTTTCGGGGATTTTTTCTGGAATGTATTTAATGTGTATTAAAATAATAAAAAAATGCATTTTTATATCAAAAATGCTAAAAAATAATTGAACATGGAGAAATTGCTAATCAAACAGAAAAAAGTAATAAAAAACTAATAACAAATTATGTTATTATACGATAAGACATAAAATAATGTTTTCGCCCGATGATTATACTTTTATCATAATTATACGATGACTGTTTTTTGCACAATAACAATTTAAATGCTCTTTAAAAATGTCAATAAAATAGCAAAAAAATCACATAATTAAGACAAAGACAATGCAAATCCAAAATATACTCATAAATTATAATTTCTATGCATTCAAGCGTCAATATTGAAAATATGTCTATCATGGTATTAAAAATATTTTTTTGTGAAAAATACTATATTAAAATAAATTTTAAAAAATAATCTAGAAAAATCGCTTAAAAAGTTTGTAAAAATCTAATTTTAACGTTTGACCCATCTCTTAAATATTAGGTCATCCCGAAAGAAATCCATTATTTTCGCAAGCTTTCATTTGAGTTTTGTTATTGTTTGTCTTGCTGTTTAACTTTTTTGTTTGTCAAAAACTTTATTTTATTATATTATCATAAATTGTGACATTTAAAAATAATTGAAAAATTACCGCTTTAATACTAAAAAAAATTGATTTCTTTCGGGAAAACCCAATATTTAATACAGAGAAGCTTATATAAATTAAATGCGTTCAATAATCATCTAGATTTATAATGCTTATTCATGATTATTGTTAAACATGTCTAAAGTTATAAATTTAACCTTATATTGGACACGACAGAAGGTTGAATACATTGCGACAGATCCTTCGCATCTCTGGTTTCCTGTTTGTTGCTTGCCTCAAATTTATGGATATTATCTTGAAGTTTTCCATAATTGCAGCAAATTGTAATATCATCGAAGCAATTTGCGACTAACTATATTCCAATGCGATCCACCTAAATGCAAAAATGCCATTAAAAACCTGCCCATGGGAATGCACTGCTTGCACTTTCACCGACTGTGTGATAAATACGATACGCTTTGAGTAGATCGTAGTAAATGTTGTAACGAATTTAAGGGTATAATTGATTTGATGTATTAAATCATATAACGCTTACATAATTGTGTCTGTAATGCTGCATTTATATTTTTAAACTTAAGCTAAAGGCTCCCGATGCGAACTATGTTATCGCATTGAGACTATTGACATCGTAAATCGATTCCATGTCATTTCATCTCATTATGAAATATCCATCATTAATCGAATCAAAGGCTGCACATTGTGCAATTGTGAATAAATGACGGCTTAATAAAAATCAAATTGTATGCGCCTATATGAAGTCCCTAATCTTAGATTACTGACGAATAAACTACGGCCAAAAGTCAATTATCGCATATTAATTAATCATTACCCAACATTTTGTCGACCTTGTTTAATTGTCCATAGTGTGCAAGCTCCATGTGCCTAAATTTGACTATAAAACGATCAAACGCTGAATAAAAAATGCTCGGACACATTAAAAGTTGAAAGTTGATGCCCTAAAGCATTTATATGAAATGCTAAAAACTACAAATATACCAAGACGAACCAATAAACAGGTTATGGAAAATCTACAGGTGTAGGATGAACATCAAATTCGTAGATAATTTGACTAGAACTCGATATTAGACATGTCGTTAAAAATTAAGGAACGGCCAATTTATAAATGTGCGCTGACTAAGTTCTTACAGCTTTTCATTTTGAAGGGATCATGACGTAAACGATGCTTAATATACAATAAGATTCGACATTATTTTTGAATTTACATTGTAGCATCATTATAGTATTGTAATAAGGGCCTTTTCAACATGTATTCAAGGATAAAAATCTCAGACATACCGCATAATTCATACATTCACCTAACTACACAATCGACATTGATGATATTTGACCTAATTTTTTAATTTGTTGTTGCTTGGCCCTTGAAGCATCTGATTGAATTCATCAAAATACGGTTCACAAACCGTAAAGTAATATTTTTGCTAATCCCTCTGCCTTCAATTTGAAGGATAGTAAAATATTATTGAAAATGTTGAGGTAAATTATCCAATTAAATTCCTATGACTCGAATTTTGCAAAATCATAACTGAGAAAACCCCTTGCCAATCATAAATTGCTTATATAATGTATGATTGATATGAGAAGACGTTTAATTAGATGCATCATCATCGTTCGCCATGTTCATTTGTATTAATTTTCTTGTTTTGATATCATATAAAAAAATGATTTAATCCTTTTTAAGCTTTATATATATTTTTAAAAAAATTGCATTTAAATATATTGCCTATTTAATTCGTTACAAGATTCTTTGCTGTGTATAAGATTCACAAACTACGCCAAGACAAGTGTTACCAAATTATAATTAATATATTTGTATTATATTTATCCGAAACTTGCATCAATATTATTTACAATTAAAGCCAGAAATACAGTTTTAGAGAAAATATTAATTTTATGGAAAGGCTTGCTCTTTCCAGCTTGATATTCTTCAACTTACCAAATGAAATTCATTCTTTAGCATAATGATAAAAAATAATAACCGATTGGACATATTATTGCTCTATGAGTCCATTTTCAGTGGTTTATCAGCTTAAATGCAATAAAATTGGTAACATTTGATATGGCGACCCTGATTGTCGATTTGAAATAAGATGTGTTAATATTTTCCTCGGTGGACCATTAGCTTAATTATAAAAGGTTTTCCTAGAGTTGTTAATATAATGATAACAATGACGAAGAAAGTTTCCGTCAATTCCGGTCTTGCGGCGCTCTATGAAGTCGTATCATATCTGCTTCGTAATAGTGTCGTAATTATTACATTTAGTGTTGTAATTTACGTCCGATATGCATCCGAAACGAAAATATTTGGATGAGTCAAAATTTATGTAAATTAATTCGTCAGGTAAAAAAACGAGTTTAGTATTACACGTTCCAATTAATATATTACTACAGTGTGCATAAACAAAATTGATCAATAGAAACGTGTATTTCTGTTATTAAAAAAAAAATATTGGCGAAAAATAGTAAAATCTAAATATTCAAATATTAATATAGAATATGATATATATGACATAAATGCATTCGTTCAAAGCTTAAGTGATTTTTTGCAAAGCAAAAAGTATTTATTTTAAAAAATCCAATAGAATATTAATATACATATTTTTTATTAAAACTAAAATTGCTCACTTTACGCATTTGATTTAACTCGTTCGTCGCCGCGTCCACCAGATATGCGCGAAGGACGTTCCCCCGCGGAGGCTCCGTCGCGTAATTTCAGTAGACGTTTTCTTCCTCCACTTAAATACGATTTAACAAGTCATTTCTATTTAATGGTATTAGCACATGCAAATATAAAATAAACAGAATATAAAAATATATATAACATCATCATAGTGCAGCCACAACAGTCCACTGCAGAACTATGGGCCTCTTCAATATCCATTCACAGAAAGGGGTTACATCCATCTCGTATGTGTTATAGATTCACCTCCTCATTCGCTCGATATTGAACGAAAATTGAATCCAGCGTCTCACTGTTGCGTATTTCTATAACGACTTACAAATATTAACTTTATGAACGTCTTTCTATATTGTTTTCCATACGACAACTGTCTAAATATCTTTCGAGATCAACCTCGAAATTTGCATTCCTACCCTTGTCATTTTATTTTTGTTAGTTTGGCTAATGACAGAGTAATTGGTGAAGCTTATCGATCTAAGATAATTAACACCTAAGAGAAGATTTGCCACGTGTCGCATTCTGTCGACCATCGAATTTGAGCTCCGTGAGAAACAACACTGATTCAGGTTGGGCGACGAGAGTGTTAATGCTTTTATTAAAACCAGTGTCCACATTACATCCAAACTTGTTTATTTTAAATATATCATGATCAATTTATCTAAAAACAAATCGATTTTGTCGATTACTGGAGCTTTTTTATTTCAATGCTTTCGTTATTAGAATTTTTGATCTTAAAATTCAACCAAGTGAATTGAAACATACACAAAAGATGACATGATTTAATATGCTCATCTTTATTAATATTATTTAAAATTATTAATATTAATAATAATTTAAAATAAATCATGAAAATTCCGGTTATTATATCAGTTTTGGTCAAAGTGATTTAGTCTAAAAGTAACCTAATTAACCGGACTTCATTATACTATCATAAAATATTAGTGAAATGATTGACATTTTCAAACGTAGAAAGCATGCAAGCTTTAATCATGCTCATAATTATTTTGTTAATTGCATGAGTAATATCTATATAATTGTAACAAGATAACTGAAATTATGTAGTTATTTTCGAAGTAATTTTCATTATGAATATTTGGTAAAAATTCAGTTGATTTATTATGTATTGCTGCAAGACCTTTTTTGATGTTATCATCCAGAATTATGGCAACACACTTTAACTTAAAATAATTGGAGCATTGAATATTCATGTAATATTTCTTTTCTACGATTACATATTATAACACAATCGGTCCTTATCAAAGAGAGCACCTAATTTATCGCCCTTACATCCGTCATTGATAGTCTCAAATATGTTATACATAACGAAGTAAAATATTATTACATCTTATTCAATAGCAATGCGTTGATTCTGAATCTTCGGATGCATGAAAGCAGTCAAAAACTTAAATCGTTATCTGGTGGCTTTAAAAATTGATAATCGTGCGATAATATTGCAATTCTTATTCTTTGAGGTGTGCCTTTAAATTTCACTCTTAAAAAAAATTCGCCATACCGGTTTTGAAATAATGTTTGCGAATCGAAAATCAAAATGTCGCTCAAGCTAAATCATTCCGTGGATCGGCAATATTTAATTTTATGGGGTCATTGCGTATTTTCGAATTCGCGTCGAAATATCGCAATACCATTTTGTTGCATTTGTTTAAAAAAAATAAAATTGATCCCTGAGTGTTTAGTAAAAGGAGTTTATGCTAAAATGAAGGCCGAATCTTTATATAGAGCCCCTTAGGCGAAAATGCCAAATATTGACGATTTTGTATATCAGTTTCAAAATTTCTCTAATCACATAGTAGGAAATTTGCGAAATACATCGACGTTAACCAGATAGACGTAATTATCTTCAAGTGTACTGCAATAACAGTTCGAAGTGCCATTTTCACTGGTAATGTCAAACTGGGCGATGGTTTAAAAAAAAGAGTGAAATTGTCTGCGGAAGATTCAATGACCTAGACCTCAATGAAGTTGAAGAATCGACGATGACTTGGAGACGAGTTTGACACGCAAGGTAAAGGTTACAGAATACCAGCACTCCCGAAAAAAAAATGTTGAGCAACTCTAAAAATAGTATATAATTTCTTTTCGTGCTCTGAAGATTGAAAGGCCAGGAGTTTTCAATCATCTTCGTCGAATTTTACAGTTAGCACATAAACGTTAATCAGTTTAGATAGTTTTTAGGTAACTGACGTCCATGAAAGGAAGAAATTCTTGATAAGTGCTATTAACTTAATTAGTTTTTCATCAATCAAAAGATCTGCAACTAATTGAATCAAATGAACAAAGTCAAATAACTTGGATAGACGTTTTATATTGCAATGTACGTACATATATATTGGGAAAAAAAGCATCTGGAATACAAAACGATAATATGTTAATGATTGAGAGGCATAATCAGAATTATTCCTGGAGATTTAAATACTATTATACAAAACCAATTTGAACACGCAGGATACAACTTTGGACATTCTTCAGCATTTCCAATCGAAAATTGTACAAATGTACAACAAATCGCTGTAACACGTTTGATACACAACAAATTAAAATGGAGTTGCAGCATTACCTATAAGATGTGTTTCATCCCAAGTTGAAAGGCTGGTCAAACAAGTCTTCAAGTTACAGTATAGCGTTTTATGATCTTAGACCTTGATGAAAGCTTCAAAACCTGAACGGATGGAAAGGCTATATTAAAAAGCGAAGATATAGTAATAACTAAATACAGACTATCAAGAGGAAAGAAGATACATAATATTATACAAAAAAAGATTTCATGAGCTTTAAAACGTATTTTGAATTGTTAACATCTTATGGACCGTTAAATGCAGCAAATAACTTCGCAACTCAATTGATTTTGTTAAAATTTATAAAGAGATTCAAATTCAAGTTTGAAGACATCTTTGCCAATGAATGTGCTAATTTTAAATTGTGTAATACTATCGTTTTAAAAATATTTATCTAAAATCAATCTCGTCAAAAGATAATTTTAATTGATCGTACTTTAGATCAAGAGGAAACGTTTGATTTCATCAAATCCCTAATCTGGACCAAGGCTCAATAAGATTATGCGATTTTATAGTGGAGCCTTGAATGATAATAATTATCACCAAATAACAGTTTTTAAAAAGATATAATAGTTAAAAAAAGCATATATAAATAGTTATAAAGGTTAAATTACATGATTTCACATTGTTTTTTTTTTTAGATCTGAAATTTTAATATTGGAAATAGGAAAAAATATGTTAAATTTGCCAATAAAAAATAAATATCATCACACAAGTCCCACCCACACGTTTGCATACACTACATTGGCATGCATTTGCACACATTTTTCCATGCTTACGTTCTCGCGTTATAAAAAACTCATTCATTGGTCCACCGTAAACAAACAGAATATTTTTATTGCTCGTAATTTGCGGAAATACAAGTGACGATTTATGTGATTTTTATGCTAAATGTCTGTAAAGTTACTTGACAGCATACGTAAGCTGGTTTTAAAAGGGAGGGAAAATCGAAATAAATCAAATTGGTTTAGTATTCAAAATGGAAAACAGTCTTATCTGATCGATTATAAAATATGTAACTCGTTAAGCTAAAAATTACTGATGAATTTTAGGTCAGATCTGAAAATACCATAATCATAATCCATATTTATAATCGTATCCCAATAGTAGCAATCCCAATAAGATATTTTTTACAGGGATCTGCCAAATTCGTTGATACGATTCAGATATCCGTGATCTTGATTTAATAATATATATTTCTTCATCGAAAACATAAATTTATGTACACATGTGACTCATACAGCCCTATCGAAGAGCCACTGATACCACATTCCACCGTTCACTTCTGTTCTGATCTTCCTCTAGATGTTCAGACCCAGACGCTGGGTGTCCTTGTTGTTTTGATCAGATCAGCTCGGCATAGTCAAGGTCTTCCAACAAGTCTACTGATATTCATGCATGAGTATACGATGATTCGAGGAAGATTTTTCGATAGCGTATGTGCTATATTACATTGAGTTGTATTGTTAAGTGTTGAAATCTGGAGGTTATTTCTGAGCTTATCAAAATTCTCTTCGTGGCAGTGGATCCCTGATATTTGAGCTCCTAGACCCTTTTTATTGCGTGCCAATTTATTCACGGATGTTAAACCTCCAGCATTCAACAAACATATTTAAATAATTAAAAGTCAGGCTAAAATGAATGGCTCAGTGTAAATCGGGGGTATACATATAAAAAAAAATCATAGAAATATTTGCTATTCTTTAGATATACATATTTAACCCAATTTTTTAAATTCTGATTATTTTTTTATTAAATCGTTCCTAAACCGGTAAATTTAAGAAACTTTTATTAGACCCACTAACAAAAAAAAAAAATTGCAACTCCTGATCCTAATCTTAATTTAATCCCGAATGCTTTTGATATGCCACCGTTAGAGCATATTCTTCTAACTGATCTGAATTTGCACTTCTACACAGAGAACATATTTCAAATGATCGCATAATTATTTATTTATACGTCAAGAAGTTCTTCGATATTTTTCCCAATTATTAAAAAAAAACAAGTTTAAATTACATATCGTCATGTAAGATGATGCAGTTGCAATGCCTTGCAATTGAGCTATGCTTATGCTTGTGTTATTGAAGAAGATTATCAACCTTTATATGGTCTAGGAATAGATTTAAATTGAAATCCATAAACAGTTTTTCTTTAATGGCAATTTCGCTAACAAAAAGCCATATAATGACAAAACTTTACTAAAAAGAGTAAACATATATTTGTAGGCAAATATTTTATTAACTATTCTAAGACTTTTGAGCCTTTGATGATGGGTTATTCTGAGTAAATAAGAAATGTATTGTCACCAACTTAAATTCTAGGAATAGTAATTAAAACAAATTAACTTGAAAAATATAGTTTCGAGTTAAAATTGAGCTGAAGTTTATAAGCGAATAAAATGAAAAGTTTAATAGTTACACCTAATCTGCTATGCCAGAAGCATAGAGGATATCTACCGTTTCTTCAAAGAGTCTTCTTCAGCTGACCTCTTCAGTCTTTGGGTCAATCTTCATTTTTTGATGCTGCGGAATGTGCAGCGTCAGCTTTTTTCATGCGCATCATATCCTTTTTGTTGGCACATATTTTTGCTTGTGGTCCAATTGTGATGTCCATCATATGCAGCAGGAAGGTGATACCTTCATTAAAAATACATGCGGCAATACAAGTTGCCTATTTGATAGTTTTTTTCCGAGAAAAAATATATGTTGGAGTCAAGCGTCAGAGAGCAGCGTTGAAATTTTCGTTATTATTTTACATATGTCCGCCTAAACAGCATTGCAGCAGATCGTCTGACGACAGATCTGAATATATAGAATGAAGAATTTTCTGAAGCTCAGTTTGCTAGTAGTTGTACGTGTTTAAAACCATGTGATTTGAAGATTTTTGGATACTTGTCGCCTATGTAGTTGGCATATTTTACACTCTGAAGCTCCTCGGATCGTGTAAACATTTCGATAATACCATCGACTTTCATTTTTCCAGGGCTTCCGTGTGTACTTTCCTATGTGGCTTTGTCACTCATATTTTCCGCAATTAAATTTTCTTATTTTAAACATTTTGCACCTCGGTTTTACCTCCTAATTCGTATCTGCTGTGTCTTATAGCGTCGCGCCAATCCAAGCAAGCGCTCTGAATTTCATACCTGTTCCAGCTTCTCTCCTTCGGCTTATAACATTGCGATTTTTATTTATATCGACTTGAAATTTACTGAACGTATTCTTAAACGTTGGCTCTTTTTGATATACAAAGAAAAAAAAAGTTTTTTTTAACCAACAAGGTAGTGTGTTAAAAAGCCCCCGTACTTAATGTGTCGAAACTTTGTATAGCAATTTTTCCTTTTGGTAGGACAAGAGTTGTCACAAATACAAAAAATATGTAACAAGTTGCATTTTTATGTCTTTATAACTTAACAAGTTCAAATATCAAATTATTCCGATCGATATCGAATGTTTGTATACATAAGAAATAACATTGACATATATGTATGTCTTACTGGTTGCAGCATTCACTGACGAAACCCCATCATGATATATATGATTAAAAACGATACCTGCTATTCCATTATAGTTCAAAGAGTGAAATTTTGTAATTGTCAAACTTGAGGACATTGTTTGAAAAAATAATCTCGCTAGCCTCGATCTGACATACTTTTTATTATGCAACTCATTCATCAGAATATCAGCATATTTTTCTAGATCGATAATGTTTACTCTTGTTACGAAAAAATCTGCTCTAACAGCACAAAATACAGCCTTCATCTGCAATGTATTATACAATTACGATCGCCGATATGACACACGCGCCTAAAAAACCTGTATTATGAAATGGATTCTAAGGTTGGATTATATTTAGGTTCCATGACAAACACATTTTTTGGACATATGAACAAGAATACTAACCGGTTTAAAAGAGTCGGATGAAATTTAGAACCGTTACAGTCGTAAATGCATTTTGCATGATTGTCAATTAGCATATCGTTAAAATCATCATTTAATAACAATTTGTTTGTAAAATATCATGATTAAAGGTCAAGGATCATAATTATGTTCTTTAAAGTTTTCGCAAAAACTCCTATAAATAAAAAATGATTTGAAGCTGAAGAAACAAACCCATGGAATAGGTTCTGGAATATAAAATAACGTTTGAAATGTCATAAAGCGTGATATAATAATATGCAAATAAAATAATTACATTAATGAAGCAAATTTATTGTAATAGATATCTGGGATAATCCTAAATTTAAAAAGGGGTTTTTTAAAAGATTTTTCTAGTCCATGTGCATAAAAATTTGTATAATATTTAATGGTTTTTATTTACTTAATAGATCAAACGCAAACCTCAATTCTCAACTATTATTTACTTATTATTTATCATTATCATAATATTTATTTTTAATTCGTATGGATCATAGTCGATGCTTCATAAATGCATTGCATAGTGCAATAATACAATGTAACTAAATGCTGTCTACTATCGTCGTCGCAACTTCGCGAAGGCTCTATGTTAATACACCTCTATGATATATTAGGTATCAACTATGAATCAACGGTTTTATTTTTATTGCCCTGAATCGCATTTATCATTATCATACAGTAGCAACTTCCTCAAACTGACAATTCGCACGGGATAAAAGCGTTATAAAATGAATATAAATGCATGAGCAGATTACGTCCGAATCCCTTTGGGATGACACGAATCACGTTCAATTTTTCACTGCGAAAAGATTCACGATAAAATATCCGATAAATGCATAAATTTACTGATGTTAAAAATATTCCCATGTTCTACAAATCTTTCAACCTTTTGAGATGCTTCAAGGTGGAACACTCTTCAGACATGTCTAATATGAGAATTGCATATTTTTGACTGCTGCGTAGTGAATAATATTTCGATAATCATGAATAATAATATAAATGACAAAATTTGTCATTTACGAATTTATGTCATAAGTGGAAAATAGAATATTTCTTCATTCATAATATTAGGGATACCCAAAAATATCTTATGTTTGAGCTCAGTTTTTGTCCGGACACAGTAACGGAAACATCTTTGTGAGTTTTTTGTTGTTGTTAAAGATAAAATCCTCAATTGGGTCAGATCCAAACAAAGGAGAAATTATCGCAAAGACTTTGATTACCATACAAACTCATCGGAAAAATGAATAGGATGGGTGTTTGGGGTAAAATAGGCAATCAATACATAAAAAATTCTATTCCTTGAAATGTTTTTTGTAGAGATCCTATCATTTATGATTCGGTAGGAACATTCATCATACTTCTAAAAAATGTATCAAAGTTGAATACAAAGATAGGTTAGATATTTTTTAAACTCATTTATTAAGACGATACATCAGTTCTTGACGATGTTTATTGAAAGGTACAAAAGTATTGGCCATGAAGAGTAGAACTGAAACAGCCGATAATTTTTTTACAAGTATCCCTTGGCGTTAAAATTAAGATCTAAAAATACTTTGTTGCTTAGAACAATACCCGCAAACTAAAAAGAACTGCCAAAAACTTGCAAACTGAAAAAAAGACAGCATGGCTCGTTCCTCAACGTTGTTGTACCAATCCATTGGACGCACACTTACCATTTACAAGAGCAAACTAAATAAAAAAAGTACTTATACCAAGTACAAAACATAAACACGTCAAAATTGATAAAATTGTAAAAAAAACTACCTGAAACTACAATATATCGTTTTATAATAAAACTAAATTTGGCGTCGATGTCACTGATCAAATGGTACGAAACTATAGCGTGAAAACAGGTTCCAGAAGGTGGCCACTTCAAATCTTTTTCAATATTTTAGATTTAGCTGGAACAAACTGTTGGATATCCATTTTTTTTATTACAATTGATATTGTTCAATTTATTTTTTAAGAGTGAATAAAGATTGGAAACCTCAATAAGATCTTTTTCTTATACACCAGTCATTCTGACTGATTTCGGTAGAAATAGGTATATTTAGATAGCTGGTAAATCTAGTGTTAAAGTAACATTTGACATAGTTTTATCATGCAGGAATATGAATATTCATCCATTATTTTCAGAATGTGCCCTGATTTTTTGAATTTTCCTGATTTCATTAAATTGAATTGTCTTATTTTGCTATAACAGCATCTTCTGGTTCGCAGTGAATGAATTCTTTCTTATTCAACAAAGATCTTTTTGCTCTAAATGTTGACCTTTGTAATTAGCGGTTATTGATTGACAAAGATTTATTTTAAGTTTTTTTCATTCGGAAGCAAGCAAAAAGTGAAATGCAAATGCTCAGGCGTTAAGTAGTATTTTTTTAAACTGAAGCTTGATGCCTCTTAATCATCTATTCATTGGTTAATGAATGACATTCTAGTTCAATAGCACTTTTAATATTTTCTTTTTCTATACTATATGTCTTCTGGTAATGCTCCTTCCCACCGGCTTCTCAAGTGCATTTATAAAATAATATAACAAAGACAGATTTACTGTACTTCATTATTTAATAAAAAGTAAATAGAGAACATTACAAAAATAATCAAAAATATTTCATAAAGTAAAATAGGATAGTTGTTAAATGTAAAGATAAAAATGCAAATGATAAAAAATAATGGTAAGAGATCCTTCTATACAAGACATATCTTCTGTACAATTTTAAGCCAAAATTTGTGTTCGTATATAGATAAAAATTTGTATATCCTCGTATTTTATTTGATACATCAATATTCAAGTTCATAATCGAACTTCTTTGAGGTTTTATATTCAACATTAATGAACGAAAATTATATATATGAATATCAAAGCAAGCTGCATAAAATAACAATTTAATTTTATGGCATATAAACAGGATACATACCTTAAATCAATGAATAGATAATTGCTAAAAAATCATTTTTTACCATGCTATTAAGTCCTAAACCCTGATCATCTGATAATGATTAAACAGCAAAAACAGATATGAATTAATAGCTCCGATGAAAAGTGACGCTAATTGTTAAAAACCACACCTTCTTAATGTGTCCTTTTAATTTTATTTGAATGATGCATGACTTCCAAATACGTTGGAATATGGTCATTATTTTTTGTAGTATCTATTGGTGAAAAGCAATTTGAATATTAAAATATTGTTGTTGTAGATCGAGCATGACCTAGGTCCTAGGTCATGGTGAGGTGTTGATTTTTGTTTGTAGTAATTTATCTTCAATCACAAATACATGATTGTTTTTCTCTCGGTACTATTAATTATAGTTTTAAACAATCCTTTAACTCAATATCATGCAATTCTAATATGATATAATAGATGAAAATTGTCAATTAAATAGAACATTTCCACGGAAATACACATCATATAATAATTGATATAGTTTATACGCTTTTGATTTATCATTTGCGATTTTTTACATGTAAATTTACTTAGTAATATTAAGCAATAATTTCAACCTTTTAACCACCAGCGATTTTAGAGATATTAGAAATTGCGTAAAAAGTTGTTTGTCTTTTATATATTATTGTCTAAAAGCGACTTGCTTATCTTAGCATATGCATGTATACTATTCTGCCTGATAATTTACAGGTTTTTCAGCATTTGTTGTTCAGGATTGTCACAATACATAATGAATATTTTTATTTTATACACGCTCTTAAAATGAATTTTTGGTTTAGGGTTTTTTTTAAATTACTAATAATACTTTTTACAAGACGAGCCTCCGTTTTCGTATAATACCATCAATGTGTCTGATAAAATTCCTTTCTGCTGAGACACGGACCAAAACTCGCAAAATTCCCGATTTCCCGACAAATTATTTATTTCCGTCATTGCAAATGAATATTAATATACTATAATACTTTGATGCGATTCATAATTATATTACGAAGGAGTACAAACACTCTGGACCCCGTATCTATTATATTTCAAATCGATATTCCCATTATTAGAGTCGATGTGTAGTAAATACATCACCGGTAGGGAAAGGTTAATACAACAATTTGAAAAACATATATGTATTTTATACATATATATATATTACTGTTGTGACGTTTAGTGGTTCATCTTCAAGGGTCTCACATATCAGTGGAATGACATCCCTATTGTATGGCATTTTTTTTGCAATGTAAAATTATTTAAATATCAATATTATTTATTTATGTAAGAAATATTGATAATATCGAAAGGCAGTGTATCACTGATACGGAACCACAAAACCCAAACAATAACAAAAATAATCAACCCTAATTACATAACAGTTTTACTAAAGGTGTCGGCGTTTACTTCTTGATCGATATTTTATATAATATGTCATTTGCAAGCATATTTGCTTTTATAATTTTTACTGTTAGCAAGTCTACAAATTACTATATTATGCATGATCCTCTGATCTTTGACATTGATTTCGAGTTGTTTTAGATGTTATCTGTGTTTTATTTGGCATTGCTATTTTTGGATTGACAAAACCAGCCTTATTCATTAATTTGAATCATATTATATTTATAGATTCTACAAATGTTTAATCGAAGCAGGTGTTGAATTCAGTGATTTTATTGACTATTTACAAAGCTCGAATTTTCTATGATTTCCATAAAAATTGATGATGTATGATTTTATACATGATAATATGTTACACGGAAGAGATGGCAAACCTATTTCTATAAGTGTATTCCAATGTATTACCAGTTTTTATGAAAAAACATTGTCATATTTGTTTTTGCATCAATTATGCGTTTTAGTATTATCATGACGAAACAACACTTTTTTAAATATTCACCAATTGCGTGAATTTTGCGTGAAAAAATTCCTTTGAATGACGAAAGACTGTTCCATGAGATGAATTCATCCTTTTTGCTATCTGATTGAGTGTTAATTGTGGCTCTGAATATACAAGATTTTTAAGGAGGACGTTACCAAAATTATTAGGACGTCCTGAACGGGATTCATCATAAAGGCTACTTAATTTTTTTAAGTTGGAGAATTTTTTTATACTATTTAAAAATATACTAAAAATGCGCACGAACTTTTGGACTGACCTTATATATATAAAAACCAATAGTATTTGTCAAAATCAGGAAATCAGAACAAACTTGATAGTAGATTTTCTATTCACAGTTTGGATTTGAACCCGAGGCTTTATAGTATGGATCCAGAAACCAAGAGGCTCATCATATCAATATTTGGATATTACATAATTGCTTTGGTCTGATTTTTTAAAAATGTATTTTGAAATTAACATCAAACATTTTGAAGTTAATGATGATTTTCCCCTTTTCTTTTAAAAAATAATATTTATATTTCATACTCAACATACATACGAAACTAAGTTTGCCTTCGCTGATGTATACCATCTTTTTTAATTCATTCAACGATCACAAACGATCCAAGTCGTGTGTCACAGTTGCTATTTTTAACACATTTCGCCCGGACAAATTCAAGGATTTCGTCTAAATTATCGGAAAATAAAGGTTTTATAATATTTTCCTTAATTAATATTTATCCAATTGGGCGATCAAAAATTCTATACAATACCGGTTATTTTGCAACATTGGCCTTCGTAATCTCCTTAAATACTATATATGCGGTCATAATTTGTTTCACCGTTAGAAAATATTGAACGTCATGCTCGATGACGTTTGTTTAAATATATATTTAAACGTTTTTATAGTAAAATTTATATAAAAGCAGATTCGGCATTGACAACATCAAGGTGAATGCTCTCGTTCATTGTTGAAGCATTGAGGTAAACAGGATAGTCTCTACAAGCTGAAGACACTATAAATCCTAAGAAATATATTAATCCTAAGTCAAATTTAATGAGATTCTACTAATATAACAACAAATTCCATTAGCAATCATTTATGACAAGATCTGTAGTTTTCTCAAATTCTATAAATTTTCTGAAGTGAAAATATATCCTACGAACTTATTGAGTCATGTTTTATGAGTCAATTTGATAAACAAACATTTTGTTGTATTAAACACGCAAAATATTTTAGATTTTATAAGTATTTCTCGATTTTTTTGCCTTTGATATATACACCAGATATATAACTGCGCGCTCATTTTTTATTAAACGTTAATATATTACATTATTTATATGGCGTAAGAAGCATTTTTAAAAATAAGTACTTGCAACGAATAGTGTCATTGCCTTATATATTTGAGAGACAGGCTCCAACCGGTTATTCTCCACGAGCTTGAATATCTGAACTTGAACAAAATACATTAATTGCATTCAACTGCATTTTAAATGTTTATAATATAAAGTTATGGATATAATTTAAAACATGATGGTTGCCCCGACTTATTCTATAAATTCTATATATAACTTAAAAGCAGGATTTCCTTAGCTTCTTTCATTCAGAGGCATGTCAATCAATCAACAAAATATACAAATATTTATAGACCTTCATTAACAGCTATTATATTTTTTATCCTATGTATGACCATCAAAATATATACAAACATGCATGGAGAGTGCTCAATTAGTAAGAATTACTTACGTAATTCAATGTATTGTAGATTTAAAGTCAATTTTTTTCAATAATTTGAGCAAGGATTTATAGATTTAATGGTTATAAAATGACTATGAAGCTGATGTAAATATACAATAATTCTTACATAATTAGATGCAAATTTTCATCGATAACTCTATTATAAAACGTGATTAATTGAAGACTGATTGAAAATTAGGAAAAAGTCCTCGTAAACGTTAACTTTGAATTTTTCAATGATGGATGATGTGACTAATAAATCAAATCTGATGTAATTGGCATTGATGTCACTCAAAATTCAGATGATAATAATATGAAATGATGAAACTGTTAAATATTTTTCCTCAAAAATATTTTAAAAAAGGCTTAGAATTTATGATCGAACTTCTTTTAAGATAAAAAAGCCATGGATCTTATTATATTGCAGGTTATTAGTATGTATAAATGATTTAAATGCATTAAATTATATAATGTTTTTCTATTCACAAACATAATTATGGAACAATATAATGTTTCTATTAATATATAATAACAACTAGAATAAAGTATGAATTGAAATATGTATCCGTGAATATACATAATAATATGCGCGTTTTGATAGATTGATAAGCTGGATGAAGCTCACAGCGTGGGAGCAGATTAAGTAAACGTCTTGTGCTAGTTGGATAAAGATACGGTGACCACATTTTCATGGCAAACATAAAGGACAAATTTTATAAAGTCCAAAACAATATAAAAAAATAGTCTATATTGATTACAAGCGAAAAATCGCGAATAAAACTAAATTAAAATCTGTCAAAGTTATGCGAAAATTATATTTAATATAAGATGTAATCTCATTGTATCTATTTGAATACATTGAATATTTTCCTCGATACAAGTACTAAACAAAGATCAATTATATTTACTTGGGTTAATTTTATAGAACGAAGCCTAGAATTATGTTGTTGAAGGATTCTTGTTTCGTTATTAACAACAATCGATCGTTTTTTATAATATCTTGTTGCGTTTGCTCTAATTATTGGCAGTATAATACTGCCGTTATTATTTAATCAGGCTTAATCAAAATAAAACTATTACTCCAGTGTTTATTGTAGCTTATGAGTAGGAATAAGCCCTACATTGAAAAAAAATCCTGATATTTCACAATGCATACTAAAAACGATTCGGTTGGATACCGCAACAAAAAAGATGCAAAGGTTGCTCTTTGCTGATTCTATATCATATGTCTTAGATTACTATCCTCATCTTAATTATAAATAAAAATATAACTTATTAATAATATTTAAATAAAATGAGTTAATTCAATTTTGTATATAGGGGGAAAATAAGAAACTTAAAACCCCTTTGTAACATTATTTAAAAAACTATCTTACTAACTAAAAAATAAATAATTCAATCATTCATACATTGCGCATTCATGACCATCCACTATGGCAGGGGGCCCAACCTTTTTGTCTTGAGAGCTACTTTTCAATTTAAAATTGTCTCGGGATCGACTTCTAGGAAATTTAATTAAGGTGTGTTTTCCTCTTTCTTTAGATATTGAAAATGTTCAGTTTATGCACTCGTTGATAGATGTCTTTCCAATTTGAATATTTTTCTGGATCCATCACCCTCCATATATGAGAAGAGTTGAATTGTGATATCACTTTGCAATTCGATTAATTGCAATTCAACCCCACATATGCCCAATGAAAATAGCATCGCTTAACAAATTATTGTATAAGCATAAATTGTGTTTTCCGTGAGAAAACCCAAACGATCAAGTATCATAATTGAGCTACTATCGCATGTATTAAAAATGTTTTTAATGTGATTTTATCTGTTCGATAAAATCACAGGGATCATAGTTTGGAAATCAATGCTCTTGCTCTAAAGTAGAGTGTCCTCCGCGATAAAAGACGTATGGTCAACGCGATTTAAGCTGCGCATATTGTGCAGTCCTTATTATAATCTTTGAACAAATAGGTCGTTCTAGACCTATCCTGTTTGGTTCGCTTCAGTGATTATAATTGGTTCCTCATAAAGTGTACCAGACATAAATACGGTCGTAAAATGTTATTCACGTAAAAATAATACACGGAAAGAACTGATACAACCTCTCAAATGCGTTTTTATCCTTGAATGTCAGGTTGTGTAGGAAAAAATAATTTATGGTGCAAAATTTCCGCCTGGTTGAAGTACGATGGTGGTTTTTTTATTGTCGGAACGAAGATTCATGAGACTAGATTTAAGCATTTGAAAGAAGCGGTTATCCCTGCATTATAAAGTAGTTTTTACTATGGAAAATACATGTTTGTTATAATCGCATATCAACGTTTTTTCCTCGTCTTGACTTTAATTCGGTATTTCGCATTTGGAGAGCTTTGGGTTCAAATTTGACGTTGCTCAAGGTATGCTGTGATTTAAAACTACACGACGAATGGATGAGCTATGAAACTGTAAAATTGATAAACGATGCAAGGCCATGCGTGAATAAGATTCACTTACAAAATCGGTTTCTTTGGACAATATTTTTTTTGCATCGTATTCTGGTCACACTATTAGTATGTGCGAAATAATATATATATATATATAGTTTATTGATTGCGATCCAAAGCTTCACTCTCTCATGAATATGCGCCTGCCATAATTTGTTTTGAAAGCTCAATGTGAGTATTGATGGATCTAACTCGATGTATTAAGCATGTCAGGGTGGCATTTGCAGAACAGCCGATTTGTCGATTGCCTTGAAGGAATGAGATGCATCATAGCATTTTAGCATAATACATTTAGCAGAGAATTAAAAAGCATTCAATTTAATATTGTAAATTGACCCTAGAAATTGGGTTGAGTTTAGTTTTTTTGGACTTCTTGAAGGCCGTACTTGGACAGTAGATAGTCGAATGCTTCATTGACTAGTGATCAAGCAAGACCGGATTGGACGCGACCTTTCTCCGACAGGTGTACCAGACCATTCATACACCTTGACCTTCCTTCTTTGAAAACCATCAATCGTGGGAGACTTTAACTAGCATCATTAATTACTTGTATTTGCCAAAAATATTTGCATTAATTATATGGATTTTTTATTTTTATTTTGCAGTGATGGTGATTTTCTGGTCGAGATAACAAAAAAAAATTGATTTTAAGAACACTACATTCAAAATAAAATCAAAATGAAGGACATATTCCGATTGTGGAATAGAGTAGCTGATAAAACCTACAGTGCTGTGAACAATGGTTCGGCAGATCCAAATGCTACAACCCCTCTAGAGGCAGAGCAGACCAAATCTCCCAATTACAAAAGGCGGAAACAAAACAGAAGTAAGTCTTCTTTTTTCATATAACTTAAATAATTTATTAATATATTAAGATTTCACATGAAATGTCCGATTTTCTAAGACTGTTTTAAAAAATTCAAGTAAACATGGAGGATGAGTAATTAAACTGGTTTCTGAACTCTTGGGTGTGGATATTAATTATCGTCTCGATAGAGGTCTACAATGATTTTCTAGATGCAAAAAAATTATTATTTTGATACAAATTTGCCACCTTAAAACGTGCGATTTCACAATACCATACATTATCAGCCTCTACGAGCATTGACCTAAGAAGGCTATTCACAACAAATGCAATTCGCATGCATTATTTCAATCTGCAAACAAGAATGAATAATGGATGATACTATCCCTAAATCACCATACGGTCACCACGACCTCCCTTAGATGATACCCGATCTGTTTTTGAATTTACCTGCAATATAACCATCATTTTGTTCGTCTGCGGTTCCATCTATCATTGTAGAGTGAGCGATGAATATCCTCCAACGATCATCTGGAACTCAACGTCATCAATAATGCTTGTCGAGTACAAAATTGACACGTTTATCTTTCAACGTCAAATAATAAAATAATCAAAAATGCCTTATTAGAAGCATTTTTGCAAGAATATATATTATCAAAGAATAGATATATTATACATATCGTATATTTAAAACTGATCAGAAATCGGACATTTCATATGAAAACACTCACACGATGCGTCGAAAGCTATCTAATATTGACTGGAATGTGTTAACAACTATAGATATAAGTCATGTATACAATGGTGCTTGATGATTCAGGCAAATAGATATGATGGACAATTTTGCTCAATGCTGACATTGACATTTAAGCGTATTGAGATGATTAGATTTGTGGTTTATTTAATTAGGACACTATTCCGTTTACATTTTATTTTTATCGTTATTAATGTGAAAAAAATATGATATTGTAAATCTGTTGATGTTTGAATCTTTAGCGTATTTAAAATGTGTTATAATAATATAGAATAATTTTAAAAAATATCTCAATCGAAGCAGATATCACTACAGGTGTAAGATTGTGAAAAAGGACTTGGGGTGATAAGAGACAAGGAAAGATAAGGAACTCCATTAAAAAATCTTCTTGTCGAATATTGGATAGCAGAAAGGGGCATGGATGGATAGGGAGATTTTTGAAGATTGGTTCAAAAAGAAATGGGTTCCAGAGGTGCAAGATTTTTTAAAAAATAAGGTACTGCCATAGAAAGCAACACGAACCGAGGCCTTATAGTATCAATGAAACGTCTTTATCATCACAATCTTCTGAGAAATTTTGCTGATATTGGATGCAATACTTAGAATAAAACAATCTTGATCAAAAATAAATCCATAAACACTGGAGAAAGATTCTTCCTGCCATAGAAGCAGATGCATTCTGAAGAGAATGAAGCAAATAATATATCTAAAATACAGTCAACCTTTCTATAGCGTCGAGATAGGGACCACGCCATAGAAGCAAAATACCATAGAAAGTTAGGCGCCCATACAAAATTTGTAGGGGGCATAGATCTCAAGTATTTTATCCGTTGCTTACATAAAAGCGCCGCAAACGAAGTGGACACTATAGGAGGATTGACTGTATATGGATTATTTCAAGACTTAAAATGTTTTGAAAACATGAATAGGGAAAACATTGAGGAGTGGCTCGATCAGGATTAAAATGATCCAGATTTTGAATGCATGGTGCCCTTTCTCCCCAGCATTAGCTCGGATAATCAAGAATCTAATGTATATAAAAATAACTCTTGTACATATCGCAAAAATATTCGGAGCAAAGAACCACAATCTATTAAAAGTCTTATATGATTGAAGATTTTTTTAGCAACACTGTTTATTTAAATTTAAAGGAAAAGTCGCTCTATAAATGCAATCCTTGTTTCAAGGCTATTTAAATTTAGTCATAAATCTATTGTGAAAAAAAATTGAGTTAATTTTCTTTTGTCCTGTCCAATATCGAGTCCTCTTTGTGGTCTGTTGTAATCGCCATCGCATTAAGAATACAATAATATCAATGGAAATTTACAGAATGACTGCCATATTAATAAGATATATTCCCATAAACGATTCATCATTAAACAAAATGTATAAATATTAATATTAACATAATCTAATCGAAGGAAACAATTGCGCCACAGATCAGAATTGAATCAAATCATCATCAAGTAAAATGTTTCTCCGCGTTAGAAAATGCCTCATTTTGAACTGAACATTAAACTATCGATTCCTCATCGATAAAGTGCAATTTGATGAATAAGTTTATTAGTGGTTAAATGTATTTTTTGCTCAATAAATAATTTTCTTGTTTACAACGCTGGATAAAGTCGATTGCATAAATCCTTAATTGATTTTCGAAATACTTCGAGTACAAATACGACCTCAAACGATTATTCCTCCCGCTCTCCCTTCCATTGGAATTTTGCTTAAACAGATTATTTGTAATTAAATCATTTTAAATGGAAGATTGGCTTCAATTGGTGCCACTGTCTTATGCATTTTACAATAATGGAATATAATGGCAGGTTAATTGAATTAAATATTCCAGATCCTTGACATTAAAAAAACATATTAAATCTTTCAAGTCTTTCCAAGGGACAACCATGGTCGCAGATACCTTGAATTTACGACACGCCTTTAGGTTCACACTATCAATTTGCCAAGGAAAAACGAGTTTTTTTGAATATTGGCGAATTTATTCTAATCGAAATCCACAATAAAACATAAATCAAGTTCGCGATCTTGCAGAACGTACGTTTATATTAGGAAATTCCGAAATATGCCGACTTTAATGATATTACCACGTGGGAATTCCAAGAATCCGACACCTTCATCAACGCCCGATGTCAGTAAATATCAAAGATACGCTTTTTGCGGAAGTATTTCGTCATCAACACGCAAATGATGTTAAAATTGTATATAGAGCACAAAATTATATATACTTTTTGGCTTAGTTTTTTAACATCGACCATGAAAAGAGCTGTGTGTTTATGCAGTTTTTTAGCGTCGTTAATCTGCCATGATTGCAGACGACGGTCGACAATAACACTGACGAGCTTTGATGGTGGAAAAATTAACATCATGCGATACAAATCCATAAATTCTATTACACAATAGAACGCATATTGTATCGTCGTCTGAATAGATACATTTTATTACAAAATAGATAAAAATCCTACTCAAGACCACTTTATCATTCGATAAAAATAATTTCATTTTAATTGCTTCATATAGATTTAAATTGATCAATTATTTTATTGTGAGATTACATAATGAACATTGGAAAAATCACGATTAATTACAATATTCAGAGCCAGTTAACTACGTATCCATAATGATATATTCTTCTTATTATGGTATCATATGTATTTTTGAACGTAGGCGATCTCCATATGAAGTTATTATAGGGATGAAGGATATTTAATATGAGGATTTCCGATTACTTTCCACATGTTGCTTGATTAACATAACCTGAAGATCCCTCTACTAAAATAAGCACAGAATTTTATAAAAAGCTCATTTTATGCAATCAAATTTTATAAAGATGTTTTATAAAGGATGCTTCTGAAGAAAGCTCTGAAAATATTTGCACAGTAAAAAACCATCCTTGTTTAATGACGATTGGTAGATTCAGACCAAATCTTATTTTTATATCCGAATTAAGTATAGGACATGAAAAAGGTGTTTTTATGGAGTATCTTGTAGTAAACTGGTCTTCAGACTGAATCAGACTAAAATAAGCAGAAGGCCGGAGGTTGTCCAACCTTGTCACAAGTAAAGTTAATATGTTTTTGTTCAGCATTGTTTTAACCAACATAATATAAATTCGCATAATATGCCATATTTTAAGAACCGAACGAATGACGATAACCAATTATATGGCATTTCATATACTTTCTTTCTTTTTATTTAAAGTCCTTATGGCATCCATCAAAGCATGAATCTTTAATGTGCCATATCCGATATCGGACATAGAGGATTTCCATAGGAGAACTTAATAGGGAAAGCATTTAATGCGGTAGTTTCCCATTGCCTTTTACACCTGGTAAAGTAAGGATAGGATTATTTGGAAAGGAATTATAATTTTAAGTAGAATAGGAGAGAATCAACGATAATTAAATTATCATTTAATTATCGTTGCAAATTCAATCACTCACTCATGGGCGTCCCTGCACGACTTTATTAATCATCTCAGCATTTACTTTTTAAATTCAGGAAATCAGGATAAACCTGGATCGAGAAGATATCTTAAATTTATTGGTATGGTGATTTTTTCCCCCACAATCTGGATTTGAACCCGAGCCTTTATAATCCAGTCCAGGATCTAAACCAAAGTCCAGGAATTAACTCACTACGCTTTATTAATTTATGTGAGAATTTTTTAAAATTCCCTTAAGAAAATATATATATAATATACGTGCAATAAAACAAGAATTTGTCAAACTACATCAAATTGACAATAAAAATGTCAGTGTAATAAATATGCTTTTTCTACAGAACAAGAATCAAATAATCAATCAATCAATGTTAATTCATGTAGTTTATAGGCAATTTATTGATGGAGGAAAACAATGATAATTTAATTCAATTAGATTACTTCTCATATGTGTGCGTTTTATCTTCGATTTACGCGATAAATTTGTTCTTGGATATAAAAAAGCGCAAATTGAGGCATCTAACTTTTATTTTAATTTTTAAAAAGTATGTCTAAAACGCAATATAATTATCAATCAATAGTGATGAATCTTCTAAGTCCATTTGTTTAATATAAAAAAAAATTTTGAAGGAGAAAGGATTTTATTTATTTAAGAAAAGATAAAAATACAATTCAAAAATAGATTAATAAATCACTAAAAAATTCAAATATTATTTTGAAAATATGCCCAAAGTAACATTAAACATCAAGTGCTTCGTCATTGGATCTGATTTTGGTAGCCAGGCAACCTGCTGCTGAAAATGCATGCTCAGCCTCCACACTCGTTGGAGGTATCGTCATCAGATATTTAAATGCTAGTTAGAGTTGATGATCACATTAACCCCCATTTTTTAATAATACCATCAATGTGATTGATAAAATTCCTTTCTGCTGAGACACGAACTAAAACTCACAAAATTCTCGATTTCCTGACAAATTATTTATTTCCGTCGCTCCAGATGAATATTTATATACTATAATACTTTGATGTGGTTCGTAATTATATTACGGAGGAATACAAAAATTCTGAACCCCATATCTATTATATTTCATATCGATATTCCTATTATTGGAATCAAGGTGTAGTAAATACATCACCGGTAGGGAAAGGTTAAAACAACAATTTAAAAACGTATAAATATAGATTAGACAGTTACTGCCCCTAGGCGTCGCCTAAGTTCGCCAAGTAGTAGTTAAGCCACTGTTTCCAAGCGTTCATATTCGGCGAGAATGCCTCGATTTAGTAGCCTTCTTCGTGCTGGTGAGGTGTACGATTTCTATTAGATAAAAATTTCAATCCCGAATTTTTTGGGATTACGTTTACTAATCCCGGGATTCATGAGTATCTAAAACTGTTCGAGATCCCGGGATTAGATTCCCTAGTCATGATGATCAAGAAAATATTCACTATTGTTTTAATTCATAAAATTCCATATACCTAGTGAAACGATATCTGTCATAAACCACTTAAAAATATAATTACAAACATGATAATAATATCACACTGAATATATTTTGACATATAATTACTATTAATTTAATCAAAATCTCCCTATCAAACCTTTTATATTTATTAAACGTAACAATCAGTGATGAAATTAATGGAAATTTTATGCAAAATAACATCTTCTTCGAAAGCAATCGTTTCCGTCTATTAAATGACGACGTACTAAATTAAAAGATAAAAAGCATTGTTTCACAATAAATTATACGTCCTAGCAGTTGATATGACTTCTATTTAGAAATTGTCAGTTATTTGATATATCCGGCTATTTGGCTTTCATGATGAAGTATCGAAGAGCCAAATTTTGTATTGCAAATATGCATTTTTCCCAAACGAAATAAGGATATGTTGTCACAATAAATAGTGATGTTATCGTATCGAAACATTCAGCTAAACTAAAGAACGAAGCACAAGCTTCGGTTATTCAAAATCGATCAGATAAACGAAATAATTCGATGAAAATGCATTATCACAAAAAATATGCGTTTGAAATGAGACTAACAAGGAGATCGCGTTGTAAGTTGATTAAAAATGAACGATATTTTTTATTGATTGGCTTGGATCGAATGGACATGGAATGACTTAAAATAAGAACATAACAAGTTATTTGAAAAAAAAAATATAGACAAAAACATGAATAAAATGCATTAGGTAACGTAAATTAGCAAAAATATTTTTTTTCCACGAGGATATTTTATCAAGATGTGTTTTTTCGGTCATAAATTAAAAATTATATTTAATGACAGCTAAATAAAATCGATACATGTCTATGAAGTGAAACATTTTTTTCGCATAAAATGTAAAAAAAAGTGAAAAATAAATTACATTTTAATATGCAGCTTTAAGTAGATGATTTAGTTATTTATGGCGATTAATTTGGGACTAGCAAATATATTATATTTGTCAAGGACAACAAATAGCTATAATTTACATCATGGTATTTTAATGACTTAAATATGATAATCAGCTGAATGCATCCAGAAACTTAATGATTACAAAAGAAGAACATAGTTACATCATGAACTGTAGTTATAGTATATACATTTTGCACCCATTTCTCAATGTCAATGTTTATACAATGTTAATCAAGAAAGTTACAGTCTAACAAGCTTTCAAAATTGCGGACATTAATAGCAATTTCAGCAATCTGAATAATTGTACATACCCGCATTAGGTTAAAATCTACAAAGCTGCTTTTATGTCTACAAGTAGTTTATGTTAATTATTTTTAAATAAACGTCATCTACTTTCGATATAATGTGGTTAAAGCTTCGGTAGACAAGGCTGATGTTGAAACAACATAGTTTCAGTCTTGTAGGTATTAGAAATTTGTATAATATTTATTTATAGATCTCAAAATTATTATGAATGTCGGCAAAAATGCCATCGTTCAGATACAAGGAAGATCGATTTTTTAAAATAATAATTGTTTTCAAAGGCATAATGGGTGATTGTAACAGGAAAAACATGCCTTCTTGGAATAAATATTTTAAAAAATATATTTATTCTCACCTTCAGAATATCAATTATCATTCATATTCTAAAAGCTGTTATTTTGATGAATGTATTGTTTTGAAAGTAGTTTATTTTCATTCGACTTTGGGAAAAATTGAAGTTTTTTCCTTCAAAATATCAAACAAAAACAATTCAATCAAATCCCAAAAATGACTCTAAAACGGAAAGGCCAGAAATTGTGTCATTATGCAAGACAAATATTTTTCTTCGCCATATTCTGGTCTCATTATTGAAGTATTTCTATCGTTTGCTATTGTTGAAGAAGTAACCAAACACCGTGTCCGTTCAGCAATCTTCCGTGAGTATTCTTGCAGTTTACCACAATGATTTTTTAACAATTCCCTTATAGTCTGTGTGGATTGAGTACGACAACCCGACGATGCCATCATCCAATTTGTTTGATCTTCCGGAACGATGAGCCTAAGCACAATATAATTTTTTAAAGCAATCAAAATCGTAATAAACGTCTATAAAATGTTTCTATTTTTAATATAAATCCATCCATTATAAAGACTTGCGCGATTTTGCTAATAAAAATCAATTCTATTTACACGTATGCATACGTAATTAAAAGTAAAAATGTTAAATTATAGTCACATATAATAAACGTTTATGTTTTTTGACTTTAAAAATATCAAAGCCGAATAGAAAAATTAATGAAAAGAAGTATGAATTCAAAGTATCCAATATTTTACAATTTTATTTGCTGGTAGAGAATTAAAAATACTCTATTCTCTAATGACATTTTGGCTGTGAAAAGCGATTTCAATGCAAAGAGGAGATCATAAAAAATTCTTAAATGCAGATTTTATAACAATAATATGCAGGGAATTTCATTCCCCAGCTAAACCGGATTTTTCAAATATTTCATGTAATAAAGATGACAGCTTCGAACCATCAATTCAAAAGATGTAATAATAGTCGCTTTATAAAACCATAGCGTAAATTCTCTAATAATATGCTATAATATATGTATGTGAACATATTATGTTCTTAATGCTTTATGTGTAGTGTTTTTATAAAGATAATTTCGTATCTTTCTTCAAAACTACATATATTTTTTATTGTCTTTTGTGAAACATTAGATTCGGTTTGAAAATAATATTACATTGAATAAAACTATAAAAAAAACTACCGTTGATGCCAACATTCTAAAACGTATGCATAGAGTTTTGCATAAGGATGATTAAATATTTTTGAGACTTTATGAGACTTTTTTAGTGCAAAAATATCCAGTTACAAAAAATGAATGAGGAAAAATCATGTTTTTAGTTAACATGTAGTTGTTATTCGTGTCCGGGTCATCTAGTTGTCGATCACATATTAATCTTTTCGGCGTATTTATCTACTGGGAGTACCCTTTTTGTTTTCATCATTTATATTCATCACGAATGACAGTGATTTAGAAGTATAAGCTAAACTGTTTGCTTACTTAATGCAATACATAGTTATAGTGTTTAATATTAATTCGATCGACAAAATGCCATAAAAAATAAATGCGCCATTAATTAACATGGAATCACGATCGGCTTTTTACTGTATTAAACACAAACAAATTATATTTAATGGACAACGAACTGCTTCGATTATCTAAATACATGTGAGATAATTTGCAAAAATAATTGATCTTTCAATTCAAAACGCTATTGTTTTTCGATCAATTAATAATCATCATGCAAACGCGTTGTGATATTTTATTTATCTTTAAATAACGATCGATACAAGGTTGATTATGTGATACTCGTTATAACCGTTATATAAAAATACTCAATCCAAATGTTAAGTATTTGCTTTAATTGTTTTTTTTTAGTCCTTTCCATAGACCTAATTCCGAAAGCATTGGACATGATTTCCTCAATATATCTATATATTTTAAATATTGACACCAACTGCACCACTTGGAGATTTAAATCCAAAACTTTTAAATTACGAATCCATTCATTCATACATAAAGTGATGTCTATCAATCAAAAAAAGTAAGCTATCAGTTGACTTCTATCTAGGGATTCCGGACAGTTTTAGGTGCTCATGAATCCCGGGATTAGTAAAAATTCGGTATTGATATTTTTATCTAACAGAAATCGTCCACCTCATCAGCAAGATGAAGGCTACTAAATTGTCTAATCTATATATACATATATAAATTACATATAATATATGTTTTTAAATTGTTGTATTAACCTTTCCCTACCGGTGATGTATTTACTACACCTCGACTCTAATAATGGGAATATCGATATGAAATATAATAGATACGGGGTTCAGAATTTTTGTATTCCTTCATAATATAATTACGAATCATATCAAAGTATTATAGTATATAAGTATTCATCTGCAGCGACGGAAATAAATAATTTGTCGGGAAATCGGGAATATTGCGAGTTTTATTCCGTGTCTCAGCAGAAATGAATTTTATCAGTCACATTGATGGTATTATACGAAAATGGGGGCTCACGCGGTCATCAACTTGAACTAGTATTTAAATATCTGATGACGATACCTCCAACGAGTGTGGAAGCTGAGCGTGCATTTTCAGCAGCAAGTTGCTTGGCTTCCAAAAGTTCTTATAATGATGATCAATCGAATACTTTTCCAATTTAACCATGATGGTGATCTATATGGCTCATATCCTGAACTAAAATTTCCATAAATATAATATTATTAGTTATCCCATTTGTACACGTTTACGAAAATAAAAATATAAGAAAATTATTATTAAAAAAAATTTGCTCGTTTTATCCGTTATGTTAACAAAGTTATTTGTAATCATTGTAATAGGCTTCGATTTTATATTCCATCAGTGCATTTCGTATCGAAGCCAATGAAGGTTGTATCTATGATAATAGGCTTGAGTCAATGAAATTATAGCACATTAATCTCCCTTGAAGATTACATGGGTATAAATGATATATTATATGTATCAATGCACTTCGGTGGTAAATTATAAAGAAGTCCATGATACAACGATTTAAAAAAATTATTAGTATGGGCGATTGATATTGCAATATAATTGTATATAAGTATTCTGTCTAATTGCTCTGAAGAAACGAAATAATATGAAGCGATTATTGTAATGCTAGCTCAAAGGTCTTTAGAATTTCTTTATAGATGTACCACACGGACTGAATAAGTTTTATCCTATCAAAATATCACATTGATTGGATATTATTAAATTATTATCAATGTTAAGATTCAATAAGCATTCTCTTCTTGGCTTTTTCATTGCGTTGGTTTTTACTTTGCATGATGTTATCTAATATTGAATAGACCAGATATTGGCTGTCCAATTGATCATCTTTATATGGACCACATAAAAATACATTTTTCAAGTTCTATATTTCCTGATTTTTTCGTTCTGAGCTTCCATCTTCTGATATCAAACAATAAAACTCCGCTGAGATGCTTTTAACAGACTGCAAAAATGACTAATCGATGACATATTTGCTGAACTGCTTGATATTGAGCAAAAAAGTGACATCTTTATATTGTTCAACTCTCGCTCGTTGTTCTTCGTCATCAATTACGCTATTCATTGTTGTTCAAACATGCTTGGAAAAATATCAGATATTTCGTACGAAAATGTCTATAAATGTACATTTTCTTGCGGTAAGCATTCCATACGTGTTATATAATGTTTGTGTTACATGCCAATTAGTGCCTGAAAAATCAGGCTGTTAAAAATACTTCATAACATGTCAATGGTTTTATTATTGACCGTTCGTTTGAAACGAGCAATGCATTACAGTTTTATATGTATCTATTTAAAATGCACGCATCCTAAAAAACAAGTTTCAATGGAACCTGTTATCTGAATTTTGAAGACCTCCTCAATAAACCTTTTCTTGAAACTCAACATACAAGTTTACAGTTTGATGATTATATTTAAATTTAAGTTCTGTATAAATCTGGAACAATATAATTACTAATATTTTTCATCATTTAAATTTGTTGGGTCCAAAATCTTTAAAATTAAGTTCCAGAAACAAATTTTCTTTATGAATACTATCCATATTGGTTGATTAGTCATTGTATAGTAATTTTCTTCAATTCAATGAATGTATCGCACAATTGGACGTATAAATAATTACGTTAATTCTTCCATTCTCGAGTATTTACATTATGCTACTGACTGTCTTCAAATCAATAATTTTACTCAATCATACTTTAAATGTATAATTAATATAATCAGAAGTATAATACTTCGAGCGGTGTATTGTATTTAAATCTTTTGTAATGATAAACCATAAAATCTATAATAGACACTTAATGCTATTTTATACTATAGAATTTTCATATAAATGGTGTGATTTAGTTCAGAATCATCGCGGAAAAATTATTAAATTTATTTGCAATGCTAATTGGTTTTATTCTATATTAGGGAAAGCTACTTTAGCTTTTTTATTTTATTATTAAAATTAATCTGTCGTAATTGTTCCAGGATTTATTGCGTTGCTCATCCTCTCCATGGTTAGCTTGGGAACTGGCCTCTTCATACTACTAGCCAATCCTTATGAAATAATTTTTCGATGGGTAAGTTGAATTTCATTCCCCCTTTCGATATTAATTTTATTATCCTGCCATTGAATAAGCTTAATATTTTTTGTTCTGGTATAATTAAAAGCTGATAAAAAATCAACTGCGCACGTCTACCTATGTGCGTCATTCATAAACAATTCCCCTACTGAAGTTTACTTGCAATTAACACACATAAATTATAATCAAGAAGTATCGAGTGTAACATTTGATCGTAATATTCTTTGATCATTTTAAATTAGACCTGAAGATATTGATAACACACAATATTAAAATACAATTGGTAGATCCAGATTTAAAAATATCGTCTAGGCTGCACATTTATAATAAAAGGTCTTTCAAAAGGGACGCTCAAAATTTGTTTGATTATAGAGCCCATGTCGAACGTGATTATAGAGGTCATTTAGTCTGCATCTTGCTGCAGGAAATGCACATTCAGCCCATTTTCGTATAATATCATCAATGTGTCTAATAAAATTCCTTTCTGCTGAGACACGGACCAAAACTCGCAAAATTCCCGATTTCCCGACAAATTATTTATTTCCGTCGCTGCAGATGAATACTTATATACTATAATACTTTGATATGATTCGTAATTATATTACGGAGAAATACAAAAACTCTGAACCCCGTATCTATTATATTTCATATCGATATTCCCATTATTAGAGTCGAGGTGTAGTAAATACATCACCGGTAGGGAAAGGTTTAGACAGTTACTGCCCCTAGGCGTCGCCTAAGCTAGCCAATTAGTAGTTACGCTACTGTTTCCTAGCGTCCAGATTTCGGCGGGAATGTCTCGATTTAGTAGCCTTCATCGTGCTGGTGAGGTGTACGATTTCTGTTAGATAAAAATTTCAATCCCGAATTTTTCGGGATTACGTTTATTAATTTTAAGGGAACTGGCCACCGAGATCATGAGATATAATGCATTTACACATCTTCCTTTGGTGCTATATTAAATCGCAGGTCTATGCGTATAAGCCGCAAACAATTGTTAACATAGAAAAGTTAACATTAAAGTTAAAAGTAGCAAATTTAGACAGAGTTATCGAAAACTGGACTTATCGAATACGTGCCACCACGCAAAAAAGACATTTTTACAACGTCATATTTCTTACTTAATGCCATAAAATAACAATTAAATTTTTTTAAAAAAATCAAGTGGGTATCTCATACAACTTGTCCTTATCAAAATACCCTATGTAAACATCGATCATAAAACAAATATGATATTTTTTGCGTGATTTCAATAGTGTTTAAACGTCATAGCACGTAATTGCATATAACGTCAGGATTTAAATATGCATTTTTTGCAAATTATTGAATTAATACTACTCTCTTGCTATTAAAATATACAATGGTGTTGTTTTTTTAACATCGAAGCAATTTGTAAGATTTTTTCTAACGATCGTGAGTTTAATTAAAATCTCAAAACCATAATAGAATAGTTAAAACGAGCATCCTCGTATTTTTACACAAGCATTGATGATTGAAATATTAGGTTGAGTCATAAATAATTACCGATTTTTTTTTTTCAAACATTTATTTGGCTTTAACAAAATTATTCTATTACATATTTACCATTGTTTAAAAGTGGTTCAATTTTTGCCGTGAAAAGAGACTTGTGGCAATAGACATGCGATTTTCTTTATTGCCTTCACTAAGATTATGTGGTACCCAAACCCAATTTGTTCATCTTACCCAATTATTTCAATGGTTGATTGTGACATAATTAGTTTATCTGACAATTCCCTTATTGATTGATGTGGATTTTACTTCAATAACACATTTAAAATGTCTTCATTAAAGTCGTTTATTCACTGCTCCTTCGCCGTACATATTGTATTTTTAGCCGTATCTGTACCATTTTTTCCTTGTTTAAACTCCCAAAACATCATATGACGAAAATGCACTTTTTGATTTTCCATTTTACAAGTAAAAATACTATAATACTGTACTGTAACATAAGATGTGACACAGTTAACTGTTGTCAAAAGACTGATAAGACTCATACCTATCTAATGATATCCTATACTCACTAATACGGATGACTAATCAAGGGTAAAACTGAATAATTAAAACGGCTTCTTTTTGCCGGCAACTATTTATGACTCAACTTGATGTTCATATTAAAATATTATATAATAAGCAGTTCAATATTCAATTGAATGGTCGAAAAAATGTTCAATATAAAAGTATATCAAAACAGGCTATGGAAAATTTGCATGTCAAAGTTGTCTGATAATTTGCACTTGAATAGTCTTTAAATGATGATTGAATTGGGTATGCATCCCAATTTTAAAGTAGGCGTTTTTTGATATTTTAACGATCTATCTTCGACGTCATCAACATATAAATGGACGGTTCAAAGTTCTGTTATCCCAATCGTACATTTTTTCGGCTAAAAGCTTCCATTGAATTATTGGCAAAATGTTTAAATAGAATATTGGCATGATATACTCCTACCGATAAGTTCAGACCATCACTTGATATTCATTACACTGTTCAAATTCAATATTTATGCTAAAATGCTCGTCCGCCATAAGTTCGTCATTGAACGATCACGATTTGTATATTCTGTCGTTGGAGCAAAGGTTTTTGTACTCAGTTAAGACGTCTGAGGAGATGGCACTTCTTTCTATCTTCTAATAAGTGACTATTAGCACTTGAATACTAATTGGTATATAATTATGCAAAAGAAACAGATATGCCAAAGTGCATGTCTAAAACGCACAGAGGTAATTCCCTTCAAGTGCAAAATGCAGACGAATGCCTTGTGTACACATTTTAGGAAGCAATGCGTACAAAGTAAATTGAATTAGCATCGTTTACAATACCTAAATTTTTATTACATTAATATCAATACTGTTTGCAATTAACCCTATGCGTACGGAAATTTATAGACAGAGATGGATGTCTTGCGTACATTTGTGCATCGATGGAAAAGTCATGCCTAAAATTTCTCAATATATTTTTATTTTTTCAAGTGTCTTTTTTTATCCTTTTCAAATTTGTATATTTTTAAGTTTTTTACCCTTTAAAAATCACATGCCATCATAATTCATTTTATTGATAAGAGTATATCAATGATAAATTAAGTAAATATTAAAGAAACTCGCAAATATGCGTACTTACTATTCAACAAAAAATCGTATTATAAAGAATCTTTCAACTATCATAAAATTAGGGATAATTAACTGAAATCGCTATCGTCGGACAAAGATAAGACGACTTAAAAGATTTGTAAACATTTTTTATCATCGCTGAAAGGTTGAACGAGACGAAATTTTCCGAAGAAATTAACGAATATTATGTGCTAATGAATTTTATTTTTATGTACTAATTTCTAAATAAAATAAAATACGAATAATATCAACTAATGTTAAGGTTTATTTACATCATAAACGCTTTATATGCACTGCGAGATCCTAACAGAAATGTAGATTTACTTTAGAGCATAGCATGTTTGTTCTCCGTGCCGAATGGGTTGTGCAAGACACTTTTGTGCTCCAATTCGCACCCAATTTGCGACCGTGAATGAAGTTAATGTGGCGGGTGAAGGACTATTTAAGTCGCTTTCATGGATGTGAATTATAAAAATTGACACAGAATCAAACTGTTTTTAGCAGTTTTTATAATATAATCAAGAGTTTGCGTAGGAGTATTCTAAAGTTCATGATACGTTACAGTGAAATTTAAATTGGGAGCAAAAGAGGAAAACGGAAACGATTTATTATTGAAAAATGCAAGGTAGTTGAGTTAGAATGCTCGTACTTGAAGAAGCGAATATATGATATGTGGACCGGTTCTCCAAGGATTAAACGTTAAAACCCACTCGATTTTTGATGAATTACAACCAGATAATTATATCAAATTGAATTTTAAAAAATAAGGAAATTACTATGACTCAAAAACAAGGTCACTGCACGGAAATTTAAATATATTTTGAATATTTTTTAATGCATTTGAATGCCATTTTTGATTATATTAAAAATGCATATCAAATCGGCCAACATATTTTACACCATAACTTTGAATATATGTACTTTGATTGAGACCAAATATTGATAGAGTGGATAAACATCTGGACTCTTATTATAAAGGTTCAGCTTTTTAGTTCAGATTCACCATAGCGAGACATTTTGGACCAAATGTTGGTATAGTTATTTAGAACCTGTACTCTTATTATAAGGGTTTCGTTTCAAATTCAGATTGTGGGGAGAAAATTCACCGTAGGAACAAATTTGGGAGATCGGAAATATTAATATTTCCAATCGATTGTGTCGATCTAAAATTATAGTTCCTTTCCAAATAATCCTATCTTTATTTTACCTACGTGCAGAGGGCAAATGGGAATATGAAAAATGCATAAAAAATCATTTTCCTTATTAATGTCTCCTACGTCGATTATCAGATATGACACTTTAAAAAGAAGACATTTAAAGAGATATTGCTGAAATTAAATAGATGCCCTTTTAAAACAAAGATCAAAGAACGTCAGACTATTCCTTCGCTCGATCTGACGACATCAGAACGTGCAAAAATTCACGTCTTGGCGCATAACTCCATATGATGCCATAAAACCATAAAAACCAGTTTTTATGCAAATCTTGAGACATGTAATTTTAAAGATTGATGTTTTTCAAACACATGTAGTCAGATTCATGCACTTAAAAAATCACAATGAAAGACTTTCAAGGGCTTATAAAGTATATACTTTTTTATACATTAATACTAATAAAGTTATTGACTTAATGTAAAAAAAATTGTTTAATGTATTCTTTAAGCATGTATTTTCTAAAAAACGAGTACGACCAATTACTTAATTTAAAAACCAAAGTATTTTGGTGACTGGTTAATATTTAAAGGATATGAAGCCTTTATAATCCTTTAATAAATAGATCCAAAATTGGGTTCTAAATTAATATATAAGATCTCGTGTATTTAGAATCAGAAATTTTATTGCAAAATGACAATGCACCTAAATCACAAATAAAAAATCATAGCAAAAAAACATGAAACTTAAAGTAGATAAATTAATTCAAGATGCATGCACTCTAAATTATCCCTTATATTATTCAATCATATTTGATTGATGGTTTGAAAAGCATTGTTGTTTTTTTGCAGTGAAGGAGACGACTTAAATATATATTTAACAAAGGAGATGGATATAATATGAAATATCCTCTAAATTTGAATTTACGTCAATGCTTAAATTATGATGTTTGACTGTGTTCTGTGAATTTGTTAATATTTTATCACATCATAGATGGTCCCAATTTGCCATTTTTTTCAGTTTCGTTTTCATTTTCTCATTGCCATCAAGGAAGGCAAGCTGCAAAGTTCATTTGCAATAAATCTAAGGTGGTATATTATTACCTATTTATCCTTGTAAATGACGTACAGTTTCATGAAAGACTAATTAATTTTAGTATTTTTCTTAGTGACGCCATTACCTCGATTATATTTAAACATCATAATTCAATTAAGTATGTATTAAAATACAGGATACGCCAGATCATATTTTAAGGTGGAAAAGCTGATGCTATGTAATTAACATTGATATTTTATTGCCATTTTTTTCTTCTTCGACAAATAACCAACTTCTTTCTTATGCCTACAATATAAATGTATATTTTAATACTATTGCCAATATCATGATCTCTGATGAAGCTTATAGTATAGATGGCAGAGACATTATTTGTGTAATTATTCCTACAAAGTTGATTCTTTCTCATTTTGTCTTTTTGATATTGTAAGTAAATGAAACGACAGTCTATCGCGATGATGTTGTTGCCAGCATTTATAACAATTTTTGAGATCTATAAATAAATATTATATAAATGTCTTATAATTATAAGACTGAAACTATGCTGTAATGTACTTAATATTGCAGTGCTTTGAAAGTTCCTTCGATCAAGTTCCTGCGTATCAACTTTAACCACGTCTACTAAAGCTCTAACCACTTTGTATCGATACATAAAAATATAACATAGAATTCTTCTTTATCATTTATATACCATGTATTGTTAACAGATCTTTAATAAGAATGCGCTTTTCAGTGATTTTCCAATCGCAACGTGCAAGAGTGCAATTGGTAATATTTGGTCTGGAAGGCTCTGTATTTCGTATATATCTCAATTCTGTTAACTTTTTTCACCAGAATATACTGTAAAATATTTTATAGATCTATTATTGATTTGCGATGCCAACATTAACAAGCAAAACAAACAATTTTCTACAATTACACTGCACGTCTCTATTATGCACAATTTTGATGCTTTGCTTCCAATTGCATAACTTATTTACTCTGGATATTCCCATTTGAAATTCCATTTTTATGATCTCGACAATTGAATAATTGATTTAAAATAAGTATACAAGTCATACATTGTTTCCCCATACATTGTTCTAAGAGTGGACACGAGACGCAATGGTTGTTAATGAACTTGAAGCGAAGACCTCGCGAGTCATACTTTTAACCGTCACGAAACTCATTCCCCATCCGAATAACAACCTTCGCTAAATTCGCGCCTTGAAATATTAGATTCAATGAAATATTTGATTTATCAATGAGTTTTCAAAGAATACTTCAAACTAACAAACTTCAACGAATTTCCCATTAATCATCTGCAATGACTGGCCGATTATATTATGGCCGCGATTAATTTTTTCTCAATGTCATTTTTCGCATTATGAAATTCAACATAGCGATGTAACGTATGATTGAAATATAATTAGGTCTATCGGTCAATCTATACGAAGTGTTCAATATGTAATGCTCAAACTTGAATATTTTTTATCGATTTTCTAGTAAAAACTTTCTATTTAATTACAATTTCATCATTTTTATTTGATATGATATCTTATCAAGGAACCTTTTTCATGGCTAAACCGATATTATTTTTAATTAATCCCGTGTTGCGATTTATGGAAATTCAATTTTCTTTGATCCTGGAGTTATTAAAATTTGATTTTTTTCCGATTAAAGTGCATTTTTCAAGCTTCCAGCTTGCAAAATGTACATTTTTGCATACAGATATTTAATAAAACACAGAACTTTTTAAATTTGATTCCCTTAGAATCCATTCATCAACGGCTTAAACTCATAAACGAATTTAAAAAAAAAATGTATAAAGAAACATTTAAGACGCTGGAAGAAATTGAATATAAGATAAGTTTAAAATAGTTAAATGATGTGATTAAATCAGATAATTAGGTAGTTTTGATATTCACGAACAATTCATGAGGCTGTTATAGAGGTAGGGAATCCAATCCCGGGATCCCAGACAGTTTTAGGTGCTCATTGATCCCAGGATTAGTAAACGTAATCCCGAAAAATTCGGGATTAAATATTTTTATCTAATAGAAATCGTACACCTCACCAGCATGAAGAAGGCTATTTGTGTTTTTCAAATTGTTGTATTAACCTTTCCCTCCCGGTGATGTATTTACTACACCTCGACTCTAATAATGGGAATATCAATATGAAATATAATAGATACGGGGTTCAGAATTTTTGTATTCCTCTGTAATATAATTATGAATCGCATCAAAGTATTATATTATAGAAGAATTCATCTACAGCGATGGAAATAAATAATTTGTCGGCAAATCGGGAATTTTGCGAGTTTTAGTCCGTATCTCAGCAGAAAGGAATTTTATCAGTCACATTGATGGTATTATTAAAAAATGGGGGTTAACGTGGTCATCAACTCTAACTAGCAGCGGGTCCATTTTCAAGGATTGACTGTCATCCTTGAAAATGGACCCGACGAGTGGTCCGAAATATCGGATAAGGTAAAAAATTCGTTTTTTAATTTTTTACCAAAAACCTTAACGCGATCGAACACCCGGCTATTTATTAATATTTTAATAATTAAAATAATTTATATATATATATATATATAAGATTTAATTCAGAAAAAATCGGGTATTCGATCGCGTTGAGCTATTTTTTATTCCGATATTTCGGACCACCCATCGGGTCCATTTTCAAGGAATAACTTTAGTTAGTTTTCAGTTATTCCTTGAAAATGGACCCGATGGGTGGTCCGAAATATCGGAATAAAAAATAGCTCAACGCGATCGAATACCCGATTTTTTCTGAATTAAATCTTAAATATGACTCGCGTAAATCTAAAAAACTCAATATATATATATATATATATTATATTTTAGTAGTTAGTATTAACTATTAATGGCCACTTGTCTTTATTTAACTATGAGCGTTTTTCTTAATAAATAATCAGTATTAAAATCACGAAACAACACGAAAAATTTCCCGCAAATATGATATTATATTTGAAACCTAGTAGAAATTTGATGATTTGGATTATCCGTGTTTTCCAGTTATCCGTGTTCGTCCTCCCCGGGATTAGCCCAGATAATTGCGAGTCAACTGTATTAGGATATATTCTCTTAACATTAACTTTCTGCGGATAAAATGAGCTAATTACTTAACGCTTTGAGTCTATTATACACCAATTTCCATGTCTTATATAGTAGTCATAAATTGATAAACACAATTATACGCAAAATATAGCAAGGATTACTCGTTGTATATTGAAGAAGATCGAAATTAATAAGCATCAAATTCATTGCCGATTTTTTATTCTAGAAATCTACTTTTGCTATGGGTGGAGAGATATTCGAAATGTGGAGAAAACCTGAGGTTGAAGTCTACCTGCGAGTGTATATGTTCAATTTTACCAACGCTGAAGACTACATCAATGGCAAAGATGACAAATTGAAGATTGAGGAGGTTGGGCCTTATATATACAGGTAAATTTCATATTCAGATAAAATGCTTATTTTTGACAATTTTTGATTGCCTAAAATGAGTACAAGTCAAAGTCCTTACAGTTCAAGAACTCGACAGTAAAAAAATCGAACATAAAAAGATTACAACTGCATTTGTAAATTTGAGCAGGCGCCGTGTTTTTTTATATTTCTGTAATTAATTGGATTGTGGTTTTTTTTAAATTCGACTTCAATAATTAAGATAATAACACATATGGTGGTATATAATTATGATAATGGTTCCATGAATATTTGTAAAAAATTGCTTTAGAGAACAGATATTTTTAATGTCTTTATTGGCCTATTTTTCCCAAAATTAATTAACAATTACAAACACTATTAGATAACGTTCTTATCTTTGATAATTTAATATTTTTTCCGTTATCATAATCAAGAGCACTTTTTTCGCATTTCATAAAATGTATTCAAAATTAGTTATTCAAAACTATTGACATACCAAGTCTTTGGATATAAAGATACTGTCAATTATAAATGCTAAAATTGTGGTCATACATGAACTAAACATTTACATTTATACATCAACAGCATAAATTATACGCTCCATATTCGTGATTAATTAGGCTTGATTTAAAGACGTTTTTATGCTACACAGTTAGATAAATATATCATTTACAAATTTAAAAATAGCTATATTTTTATAGAGAGGTCATGGAACACTCAAACGTCACCTTCAATGACAACGGCACCCTAAACACTGTTCCTAAGCATCCCTTGGAGTGGCAAGCAGATCTTTCTTATCCATTAAGAGAAGATGACAAATTCTTCGCGCCCAACATTGCTTATTTGGTAAGTAAAAAAATTCATACAACGATATTTTTATTGAGAAGCAAAAAATTCTTCGTCGAAGTCGATTTATTGATTCTTGTTAACAATGATGTTCAATTTTTTGAACGTCATTGTGTTTTTAAGCGATCGTGACTTCTCGTTTGATTGTTTATTGATGTAATCTAAATCTGCAGTCATCTTCCTCGTAATAATTGATTATTAATAAAATTGATGTGCATTTACGACCATCCGATTTGTATTTGATTTATAATGCTGGAAAATCGTTGTGGTTTTATTGTGGTCATCTTAAGTAAGCGCAATTAGCCCTCCTCGGTAATTATAAATAATATAAAGTATCCTATGAATTGATTAGTTATATCATGGAAGCTTTTTTGCGACGATCTTGGATATCAAAAGGATGACGCAAAACAGTTTCCATTGTAATTTGTATTGGGTTTATACGCAAATGTGTTGCGGGTGAGATTTATAAGGATCCAATAAATAAGGGAAGGTCAAAGGGTATTTATGAATAGAACTTGGACATGGATTAATTTTAAATGAATAATCATCATTTGTCACAGTGTTTTTCTGATAAAATTAATATTGACACTATACAAGCATCAGAATTAATAAGCCAACCCATCAGTACAAATGTTGACCTTAATTATTCATTGTTTTTTTTATTTATTATACAAATATCATAATTTAAAAACTAAGATTTGGATTTCTTTGATACTGAAGATTTGCATGCGATATTATACAGAATCAGTTAATCAAGTAGAATTCTTTGAAATAATCTTTCCTGTTGTTTTTTTTAGCATTGAAATTTCTCAAAATAAAATAACCCCTGCTTTTGCTTAATAAGATTTTTGGTGGACATTTTTACGCTATAGGACCCCAATCATTCTTCAATAACATCGTCTTTCACGTCTTAATAATTTATTTTATGAAAATTGTCAGACGATTATCTTATTTTTATCCATAAATCATTTTAGGTTGCTTCTATTGTAGTATTTTATTTTCTGTATATTTTTATAACCATATAAATGGTATAGCCTCTAGCTACAAACTCTAAAATAGGACTTCTTCTATCTATGACGTTGATTAGTTTATTAGAAGGCATGATCATTGTTATAATATTTTTAACGTAACAATCATTCCTTAATCTATTGAATGCAGATAAGAATTTGCATTAAAATTATATAGTTTATTAATGTGTGTATTTAAACCTCTAAACAGGGTGATTGACACATGGATGGACAATTTTTTTTTAGGGTTGAGGGGGTCTTTTGCTACTTTTACTTGATATTTGTAAAAAAAATCTATTTCGACAACCCTGAAACTTAGGACATAGGGCCTATTTGTTAAACGTAGCAAAAGACCCCCTAACCCCCAAAAAAAAAAAAAAAATTGTCAGTCCATGTACAAAACACCTTGTGTATGTGATTTATTAAAGCCTATGTTGTCGGTTTTTCTGTGGGAACATATAAAGATCTTAAAACATGTCTAAGTCAGATGCGAAGCAAAGTATGCTATTTTGAAGAAGCTGCCCTAGAGTATAAATTTTTGAATAAAATTTAGATGATTGCATTCAAACCTCTTTTTGTGCGAATTCGATGTTTTGCGGTTTTTTGAAAGCAAAGCAATTTTTTTAAATTTTTTTTTTATTCTTCTAAAAAGCAAGTATTGAGGTATTTTGGATAAAATAGGAAATAAATCATCAACACTGACCGAAAATTGGAAAAAATATATAATTTGGGTCTGTTTAAATCATATTGCATCTGCTATCGCTGAATTACGACCACGCCCTTTATTCTGGTTTAGAAGTTTGAAAAAAATGTCAATATTTATTTTTTAACTATTTAAAAAAAAAACAAAACTTTGACAAAATAAGGCCCAAAAATGACTTGACTGGATTTTTTTAAACAGTTGCCATTTTGTGATATATTTTTTTTGAGTTAGGAATTATAGTGACATTTTCACTAATTATGAATTATAATTTTTGGAAAGAGAAAACTACACAGAGCTTTAATGACATTGACACTGGATATACTATTTCTTCCGAAGAAGAGAGCGATTTTCATATCGAAAATCGCAACGAAAACTATCTTACAGCTATGATAGTTTGTAATTAAAATAATTAGCATTTCTCTAGTGGACGTCTGGTATTTGAGAAGTTTTTTCAATGATACAAGAAGTCCTTTAAATGTTACCAAAAATGTTATTTTTTAATTGCCTTATTGTTTTTTTGTTAACTTTTTTTATGCGATTTTTGATATATTTTACATAGCTCTTTCAAAGTTATGCGGTTTTTGAAAACCATGGAACGCATCTTCTATTTTTCTATGAAAGTCATAGCTCGTTTTGTGCGATTTTCGAACGCATTCTACCGCACAAAAAAAGGTTTAAGTGTGTATTGTTTCCATATTGTAAAATTATGCTATGTATCTCGAAAATCTTCCATATGTCCCGTTTCAATGTTCTATTCGTCGCTTTACGTCACATAATATCGCCAACAAATAGAAGAAAATACAGTAATGGAGAGTTCTTCTAAACATATTTTTCGATGAAAACATGTTCATAATTCAATTTGGTGACAAATCAAAAATTTGAAACAACTAATGGCCATGAGAAAGCAGTGACTTGTCCTGGTCATGATTTACGAAGCACTGGATATACAAGGTTTTGTGGTATTTTCGAGGCTAAAGTGTTTGCCAAAATTAGAGAATATAAACAGCTTGAAGGCATTAAATTAAAATAGAAGTTACACGTTCATCACTTGACTCAATGCTGTCGATCAGGTCAAAGGCGGCTATATTAAACATTTTAATATTTCCTAACATTATCTTAAAATATGTATTCAATATTTATAAAATATTTTTAAAAAAAAAACCAAGCAATTTTTCATTGGCATGAGCTCCAAAAGAACTTCTTCGTTTCCATCATCGGTATGAGAATCCAGTGGTTGATCAAGTATCATTATCATAGCGTAAATGTAGTTAGATCTCGTTAATTATGTGGATTGTTGTGACGGATATGAACCCGTGCACCTTGGTAAGAAAACATACCCACACGCTTGGTCACAGCCTTGGCATTGCAAGATATGAACTTGCAATATCTGCACATTTACCACTTTTGCCACTCGACTAATTATAGGATAATTATATTTATTCTAGGAAATACTACGTTGAGGGAAACGAGATGCTTGGAGGTGACGTCTACAGTCATTATACAATATAATAATTTGTTTTTCTTCAAATTCTTACGGCGTTTTCGAAGCACATCCAATGAAAGTCGCACGAATGCAATATTCAAACTCAACACAATTCATATTAATTACTCAATTATATAAATCTGAAAGATAATAGAAAATCATGCATTCTTTCATAAAAATATATTTTCTTAGAAAAGTTTCCTACGGACATTCAATATCAAACATATTTGTACATTAACACATCACTCAATAAGTTCGTAGGATGACTTATAGTTGGCGCGACTATTGACAAATCTATATGATTTTTTGAAAGTATCAATATTCAAATAATACGTGTCCAAATTTTATAGCAATCTGATGCTTAGTGCATAAGTTATAGTGGTTTTATTGACGCTACTTTTGTAATTTTCAAAATAATGTTTTTTTTATTTCTTGTGTTGATATGGCATTGCTTTTTAATAGAAAAAAATATCGTTGTTCAGACCGCTTCATCGAGACAAATGGTAATAAAAATATTTTTAGAAAATCGACGAAACATGAATCCATCACTATAAAATCAAATCGGCAGCCAACTGAATGGATGTCAACCGGTGAAAACGCAAATGTCAGCTGATGAGGTTTTGGCCTCCGTATTTTAGAATGTGCATGGTATTTTATTAATCAATTACCTTGAGAAAGGAAGAATTATCAATAGCGAATATAATATGACGTTATTGATGCGCTTGATGGATAGAATCGCGAAAAAAGTGGCAAAATTGCACGAATTTCACTTTGAATTGCTTCCTCGTTCACTATATTCTCCAGATTTGGCTACAAGTGAACCTGTTTGAAGAATTAAAAGGAATGCTCCAAGGAAAAAGCTTGTCACCAATGAAGAAGTCTATTTTAAGACCAAAGCTAAATCTTCCTGCAAAAAGGCATCTGAATATTTGAGAAGCACTGGAATGAATGCATCACTCTCGAATGAGACTATGTCGATGAATAAAGTCGTTGTTTTATTTTGTTGCTTATTCAAAATGTTGTTTCATTAGTCATCCTACGAACTTATTGAGTAATGTGCCAGTTTTGAAACGTTCATATTTGCATTCGAATTAAATATTTCAATCTTTTTTTTTTCGGTTGTTGCACAATTTTCAAATGTCAAGCACAAAATTATTTGCAAACGGGTTTGATTTTATGGACAAAAACATAAGTTATTGACCAACACGCATTCGATGCCGAATAAAAAATGATATATTATCATGGATTTGTTACAATTAATGCTCTTCATTTTTGAATATAATTTCGGCTGTTCTTTTAACGAACATAATTTTCATTTTTTCGAATAATCATTGTCAATAGATGCACCTGGAAAACGATATAAATCAAGGGCTTCCGATCATTTATGACCCGAGCATCATATAAATTAATTGTTGAATTAATGTGTGTATTTAGCTATGTTAATTTCTTTCTAAGGACTATCGCATTTATCGATAGTGCATTTTTAATTTATTTGTATTTAATATTAATTTATTTGCATTTAATTAATTGAATCAGTCTTTTGCTTCTTCTTTTTAAAAATACAAATAGAAATTCATTATGCATCCGTATAGACTGTGTAATATATAGTATAATTATTGCATATAAATAATGTACCAAAAATCGCATTAAAAAAGTTTTTAAAAAATTAACATAAATAAAAACACAATACATATTTATCTTGGAATTGCTTTATCTATTTTGTCTATTTTACTCGATAATCATACAAATGCTATTCTTAAGCTTTTGAGAAGAGTTTCCAGATTTAAAAACAATTCCGTTCGCCCATAGTCCAATACAAGCTCACATTATAATGGTCGTAACATAAACTAGTGCCAGTTTTAGATTTTTTTTATGCGCATTCGCATAAAAAAAATCTTCGTTCCTATAGACAAATGAGGGATAGGTTCCATTATTTTTGAAAACCGCATAACTTCAAATTCGCATTAAAAAGTTCCGCATAAAAACAGACCTATATATTTATTTAATTTATGTATTTAAAATATATTGGCATGATGATCAGAATATTTGGATAAGCGTTATAATATATAGTAATATATATAGTAATGTATATGATAGTAATATATTCCCGTTATTATTGTCTGGTTAAGTCTTATAAAATCATATTCCATTAAGGCGTCTTCTCACTTTAGGCGCCTCAAAAATAGGCTATTTTCACGATTTTTTTTCGAGGATTTTCGCTAAAAATTATGAGATAAAATGGATCTTATGTAATAAACACATCTTTCAAGTAAATGAAAAAAAAATCTTTTTCTTTTTCTGAACAATTATTATAATAAAACAGTAGCATCGAAAAACCCGCGTAGAAATGTTATGTTCGTGGCTTGTTGATGGTATCTCCGAGATGGGTCATTTGAAACAAAAAAATAAAACAGTTTTAGATTCAGTATATCAGTGGCTATAGCGCATATGATCAGATTTTTGATATTTGCGAAAATAACAAAATGGCGCACGTTTTACGAAAAAGTAAAAAAAAGCGCGTTTTTTTTGCAGTTTTTTGTAAAAAAAATTTACTTAAAATCAAATTTCAAAAATCTGATGATATGCGCTATAGCCATAACTATGAATAATATGTCATTCAAATTTCATGACAATCGGCCGGATAGTCTGAAATTTCATCAACAAACCACAGAAAAACCTTGTTTTGAGATAAACGCGTTTAAAGTTTTGGTTGCAGAAAAATTGCCCAGACACAGCTGTTGAAACACTCGTTGTTATTTTGGGTATTTCCTCCGAAAATCTTCATAAATCGGTTTCAAAACCTCGTGAACATCCTCAGCTAGAGCAGAAGGATGTTTAAAAGTTTCTATCTGATTGTTTTCCACCACTTTCTTGTACTTGCACCATGAGTCTGAACAATACGTATGCAGCCGGGTGCTCTCAGGTAGTCACCTAACGGTCGCCCAAAAATGTAGTTAAACTCGTCCGATCTTTATGAAATTTCGATATAACATTTTTGGAGATATGTACTTTCAAAATTTAAAATAAAATAAAAATCGATTTTTTTTAAATTTGTAATGTGAGAAGACGCCTTAAGACATTAATACATTGAAATCGATAAAAAAGGCTTCCCCTTTAAAGTGTATTTAAATTTTCAATGGTTTAGTAATATAGAACGTCAATTTTTTGGTGTATTTTTCTTATTTTATTGTGGTTAATAATTCATTTTTAATATCCGATCATTATTTTGTTTGAACAATGTTTATATTTATTTAATATTAATATGTCATAATATATTTATTTTTGGATTCGAAAGTGCAATTTTCCATACTGCACCCATCTGCATTGATGCACAACATATTGAGCAACTAACTGGTATATAGTTTTATTCCAAGCCGGGTCATATTTGATGATAATATGCCCGCTGGAGGCAAGCTGGTGCCTATTATATTTCCGCGTTTATCTCAAATGGCAAAGACTAGGTGTCCTGGTCGACAATGTTACGCAATTCGATGACACTTGTGTGCTTAATGCTGGCAAACCACGTACATGACATTCCGTCATTTTCTCAAAGAATCAAGAGGCAATTCTTCGATTTGCCAGAATTTCATAAAAAGCAATCATACGCAACATTGAACAATAAGTTATTCAATCGTATTATATAATTGCTGAACGACATGACAAGAGTGTCATGTACAAAGAAATTACTAGCACTTCCTTGGCTGAGTACTGGATGTCCTCAATATTGAGTATTTATTGTTGAGACATCCATGAAAGAAATAAATATTGATTATCGATGAGTGTGAAGGGTTTGAAATTGCAATAGGCAGGTCATGTTGCAAGATAAGTTATTAAATATATTGCGCAATTGTATTATAATTGACCCTCTGGATGTATTGCAGCGATATATCGTCGATTGTGAAACTAACGAAGACTGCAAACAACGATCAAAATGCTCGAATATCAATAGTTTCTGTGCGTCAGAATATCTGTGTTAACCTTTGTAGTTCATTTTTGCATTAGCGCAAACAAACGTCCGTCAGCAGCCAAAATATTAAAAGATAAGTCATGATTGATAGAATAGTCGGTTCTATTTCAAAAAAATCAAAAATTTGATGAAGTGAAATACACTCAAACCTCTTTTTGTGCGAATTCGAATTTATGCGTTTTTTTAAGATTTTTTTTATTATTTCATAAAGAGTTGATATTGTGATACATATTTTGTATAAAATAGGAAATAAATCATCAACACTAACCGAATTTTGGAAAAAAAAATATAATTTGGGACTGTGTAAATCAAATTACTGTCGCTATTTTGTGATTTTTTTTTTGTTAGGGATTATAGTAACATCTTTACTAATTATGAATTATATTGTTGGAAAGAAAAAAATTTAGACAGAGCAATGATGACATTGTCACTGGGTATACTGTTTTTTTCCGAAGAAGAGAGCGATTTTGAGTTATATCGAAAATCGCAACGAAAACTATCATACAACAATGATAGTTTGTAATTAAAATAAGTAGTATTTTTCTAGTGGATGTCTAGTATTTGAGATCCTAGATGTCAAACATCCTTAAAATGTTACCAATAATGCATGACGTCCTTTAAACGTTACCAAAAATGCTATTTTTTAATTGCCTAATTGTTTTCTTGTTTTTTATTAACTTTTTTTATGCGATTTTGAATATATTTTATATAGATGTTTCAAAGTTATGCGGTTTTTTGAATCCATAGAATACATCTTCACTTTTTCTATGTAAGCTATAGATTTTTTTGTGCGATTTTCTTTTGTGCGATTTTATTTTGTGCGATTTTCTGCGGAAGGCATCTTTCGCACAAAAAAAAAATTTTTCATTATAAATGACCTCGCCACATTTATTGAAAGATCTTAATTTTTAATATAACATCATGGGTGATAAAGAAGGGTTGAAATTAAAATTTTGTGACAAGATCATAAAAAAATCGAAAAGTTGTGTTTTATAAAGGACAACCAGATGTGTTTGAGTTAAATATTAAATAAAAAACAAAGAAATAAGTCGTCATATTAATGTCATTTTCGTCTTCTGCTTATAACCATATCCCACATTCTGTAAGTAGCAGCGGATGATGGCGTTTCTCTGCTCCCGCAAACAACGTGTTAAATGTCAGCATTGTTAATTATTTAATTCGTTCTTTATAACATTTTGCGAATTCCAAAGCCTCTTTAACACATTTGAATTATTCATCGTGACAAATAAATAATTTAACATCTTGAACTTATAATTCAATAAATCAAAACGAAAATGCAGCCTTTCCTTGAAACTCTTTCCTTGGTTCAATTCCGAAATTAAAAAAACGATGAATAGGCGTCCTTTATTGATGTTTGAATCATCTTTTCAATGACGTTGAAAGCTTTTAATGCCACAATTTTATTTCCGCATAATTGCTAAACAAATAAGTATAAATGCATAAGCAAATCGATAAAATCTGATGCTTAAGTTTGAATGTAACCATAGACAGTGCCAGTTAGAAATTTGCATGACGGCCAAAGACAAAATTTAGATTGAATGCATTTCGGCATAACGGGGTCACTTTGCACCAATAAATCACAGCTGCAACATAAAAAAATCCACCTGAATTAATTAGCATTACACATGTGGATACCATGAAACAGCAAATATAAATACGTACTTTTAAGCTTAAATAAATCTATATCATGATATGTCAATCAATTCAATCAACATTTCAATTCAGAAATAGATATTTACTATATTTGCTAGAAATAATGCGTATTTTAATAATCACAACGACTATTAATAGTATGCTAATTTATTGTAATGGAATTTCGACCATAAAAGTCGATACATATTTGTTTTCGGATTATAATTTGGATTCTGGTTATGTTGAAATTGTATAAAATGTATGTCATTATGAGTTCGAGGCGCGTTTGAAAAGTAAGTTTGTTTGGCGAATTTGCATTTTCTTTGCTTCTTCTAGGAACCGTCGCAGTGTTTGTTTGTTTTCGACGTATTTTGCATTTTCAAAAATCACATGTTTCTTAATATTTTCTTACGATTTGTTTCGCTCGTTCAAATGTATCGAATTTTATCGCTCACCTTCGCGCAGATTTTTTTAATCAAGCCATTATAATTATCGTCTACGCCTCGCTCTTTGGGTGCTCCAATTATTAGTCAGTGACTTACTGAGTCGAAGGTCTCATCATGGTCAATAAATCTTAAATAGAGCTGTTTTTCGTATCCATTTGGTCTTTTATGATTCATTTGAGTACTTTTAAATGAATAATTCTGTTTCTTGATCAGCTGATTTTTAAGAGCCAAATGCGTAAATAATTTTCTATCGCCTGTGCTTTCATGGGACGCTTAAAGAATATATAAATCAAAACTAAAGCTATATACGGTATTTTAACGCTAGTTGTAAATACTAGCTAAGATAACAGCACCTATGTAAGTTAGCTTCTGAGGGAGCTTCCATAATCGTATAGATCAAAGATGATCCCGGATACGCATTTATCCCCGAAAATGCAGCGAAAATAAAAGAGGACCGAGTGGCCACAAAGTCTGTATGTCCGTCTGGTCCGCATTTCGGACCGCTGACATTCGAATGAGCGCTTCGCAATTGAATGCCTTACCCGAACATGTCTACAGAACGATTACGAACTTTCATTATAAAACAAAGTTGTCCGAAGAAGACTGATCGGATGGGTTGCTTAAATTTTACAATCGGTCGAAAATATTGTTGTCTTTATTTATTACAGGTTTGTGCCGGTTAAGTACGAAGAAAAATGGGATTAAACAACTTAGTGTATATTATAAAAACGAACAGAGTCAATCAGTGTTGAGTCATGTAAAGTAGAATGGTCAAGTAAAATAAAACTACCAAAAGCCCTGCAAAAAGTTATTATTTCTAGTTATCATCTGGAGAAGCGTTTTAGCAACTCCTAATTATTTTAGGTGATTTTGTCAATAATTATATTTTATTTTAGATAAAAACATGAAAGAAAAATGTTTTTCAATATTTTTACTATTTATTGTGTATGACAATATAATATTTTTATCCAAAATTCTAAAATAATGAAAATTTTTATATTAAAAATCGGTTTTTAGAGTAAAAAACCGGTTTCCGAATGTCACAATTTTTGACTAAAAACCGGGTTTTCAAAACATAATTAGATAATGTATAAAATAATTATTTTATAAGATATGATATAAAAGACCAAGCTCCATTGCAATTTATTGAATATCACCCAAGTAGTCTAACTATTGAAATTAGAAGTCTTGCCATTGATTTACATTCATAGCTGATTAATAAATGACTAGATTTGATTTAAATACGAATATGTTAATCGATTTTTCTACAAATAGTTTTGTTAATGTTACGTCTTTTCTTCGAACAATTTGTGTCATTCAAATAAAACCATTCCATTTTCGATTTTCAAGGTTTGTGAGAAATTTTGAATCGCTATAAATCAGTACTCTTTCGCCAAATTGTAAACCAGTTCCATTAAAGTACCTTGCAAAATTCTAACCAGTTTCATCTAAAGTCGAAGTTGAAAGAAAAATTACCGTCATTCAAATTTCTCGCTTCAAATGAATGCCAATTTATTGGCCATAAACTCATTTTTAACGACCCTGAATTTACACACGTTCTGATACGCACATCACCACGCACTATAATTGTTTAAAATATTTTTATTTTGCGACTAGGCACTTTCATTTTATATTGAGGTCGCTTCGAGCGTTTACTTTTACAGATTTATCGCCTGATGTTAATCGATTACTATAATTATATAAGAAATTCTTCAGTTTCTGCTCTCTTTTCTCTGCTGCTTACCAATAAAAAATCGCTATTTTAAATAATGCAAGTAATATAATAACTTACACTAATTTAGAACGGTAGCCTTGGCCTAGTGTACAACTCAATAATAATGGTAAATTGTGTAATATTTTAATTTTTAAGGTTCAAGTTGATGATATCATACGGATTAAGTCAAGAGCGCCATTACATCGCCGTATACAGTTTAAAATTAGCCTATTTACGAGCAAACTGCTATACTGCTTAAAATATTCAAATTGATAAAGCGCTTTTATTTGAACGAAGGACATATTTAAATTAAACAATATGTAACAGATATAATTTAGCACCTAAATATAGTTACGGCGTACATGGTCGTTAAAATAACGATGCTTAGATCAAATGATTAAGTTTAAACGCATAATTGGGCAGCACTCTAGCATCATTAGGGATATTTTCGTTTGCGTACTTAACGGTTTATATTCTGCACAATAAAAATGATTGCAGTTAGCTTTTCACATTTTTTTTCCTAAAACAACTACCGGTGTTTTTGCGATGATAATTATCTAGCACATTCGGAGGTTGTCGCGAAAACAAAGGCTTTCTCCACATCATAATTATTAATTGACATCAAATAAATTCAAGTTAAACCTTTTCCCCTTGAAATCGCCGGTAAAATGTTTGACTTGAAATGAAAAAGGTTTAACTTGAAATTAAAAAAAAACTGTAGTAAAAGACTGAACGTTAAAACCATGGATGCATATTCGGGGTGTGTTGAAATGAAACAAGAAATAAAACAGAATTTATTTAGAAATATTAGGTGGACTCAAAAATATTCACATATTTTGAGAATCCCGAGACAAAATTTCAATCCCGGGATTTCGAGATTCCATTTTATTTGTTTAAGAAAAGATAAAAATGCAATTAAAAAATAGATAAATAAAACACAAAATAATTCAAATATTATAAAATATTCCCGAAGTATCATCAAAGTAACGAGCATTTAGTCTGGATTTGATTTTGGAAGCCTGGCAACTTGCTGTTGAAAATGCACGCTCAGTCTCCACACTCGTTGGAGATATCGTCATCAGATATTTAAATGCTAATTCGAAAAATCCCCGAAAAAATATTTATTTCCGTCGCTGCAGATGTATACTTATATACTATAATACTTCGATGTGGTTCGTAATTATATTACGGAGGAATACAAAAATTTTGAACCCCGTGACTATTATATTTCATATCGATATTCCCATTATTAGAGTCGAGGTGTAGTAAATACATCACCGGTAGGGAAAGGTTAACATAACAATTTGAAAAACATATATGTACTCCATATATGTATACATAGATTAGACAGTTACTAGTTGCCAATGAGTAGTTACGCCACTGTTTCCAAGCGTCCAGACTTCTGCGGGAATGTCTCGATTTAGTAGCCTTCATCGTTTCATTTCATTCATTTCATCATTTCCTTCATCTTTCCTGGAATAAAGTGACCGAGAATGTTTGAAAGGAGTATGGTACAATTTATGATCGACGCTAAGCAAAGATGTCGACACAAAAAAATACATTGTTGATATCGACGAAATTGTCAAAATTCGAAATTGTCAATACGATTGGATAACGTAAATGCGCAGAATATTGAAGAATTATTGCAAATTATAACTGGTTAAAGTCCTTCCAACAACGATCTTAACGAATTTGTATAACAACAATTGCATTAACCCTTGACTAGTTTCGTGGGTCAAATTTGACCCAGGAGCATACAATTTCGATTCTTGCTTGTTTTAACGTTTATGCTATAATAATGTCCCAATACATATTAACTTTTTGAGCAAATTTTTTTTCGCGGACCCCCTCTTGACTAATTTTTTTTTCGCGGACCGCCTCTTGAACATTTTTTTTGGCGGACCCCATCCCAAAATTTTACGTCATTCTTGAGACTTAATTTTTCAAACAAAAAAACATTTCTGGGTCATAAAAGATCTCCTTATAATGTTTTCTGTAAATAATTCCATGAAAATATATTGTTCAAGTATAGTTAAATTTTTTTTTTATATTTTCGTGGACCCTTGGTAATGGCTTCGCAGACCCACGGGAATGACTTCGCGGACCCCTGGGAATCCGCAGACCCCAGTCTTAAAACCGCTGCTCTAATGGATCTGTAATTAGGAAAGTCTCGAGCCCGATAAAACGGCTGAACAGGAACAAATATATTATAAAACTAGGTTTGGTGGTAGCATTAGAAAAAAGACTGGAAACAGTCTCTAAATTATAATAAATATTCCAATTTTAGTTGAAAGACACATTCCGTCCTAAATTTTGTGGATACTGGTTGCCAAAAAATATAAATACTGAAACTTGTGATATTCCTGAGAAGACGTTTTAATCTTCGTTGTCGTTGTCGATCTTCGTTTTAGTTAAGGTTTAGTCTCACAAAAAAATTATACACTCATCCCTCGATTTACGCGGTACCCATTCTACGCGTTCTTAAAACAATCAAACGTGTTTTGTGGCACGCGTCATACAAACGCGTATATTGCATCAGATTACTCCCATTTCTAGGACCAGACGTCTGTAACCCCCTCCATTGCGCCAAATGATGCTCCTACTTGCATCCCGTTTTTGTATAAACTTGAAGTCTCGATTTACGAGCTTTCCCTCGGAACGTATCTACCGCGTTAATCGAGAGATGAGAGTATTTTTGTTATCTAGAGCAGTGGTTCTTAAACTTATGTAGTCCGCAGACCCCCTCTTGAGCAAAATTTCTTTCGCGGACCCTCTCTTGAGCAATTTTTTTTCTCAATAATTAATATAATCACATTTTTGTTTTATATAAAAATAAATGTTATAAAATAAAACTAAAGATTGTTTAACGTTATTTCGTTTAGCGCTGCACTTATTAGAACGTATCCCCCGCGTTAAACGGGGTCTTACTGTATTTGATTTCATATCATACGCCTAGAATGCAATATTTTATCCCATGAAAATACAAATCTTTTAAAATTATGTATATACAAATTACAAATTTAACAGGATAAACATGGAATAAAATCAGCATATCTTGACCATAAAAGATATCAATATTATCGACGGTTGAATATTATTTGAATTAATTATTGAACATTTAAAAACTACCGTTTCACACAGTACCGTATAATGGCCAAAAGTAACGTCAGACATAATATAAATTATACAGTGACACCTATGCATCTTGTACCTCATTTTTATAATATTTTGCTGTAATTATCATATGGAAAAAATGTGGCTTTATAAAAAAATATTTATTGAAAATAATCAACACATTTTATCCAGGAACTCTTATATTTTTTGGTAAATTCTCATCAATTCAATTAATTCACTACGAACATTTTAAATATGGATGCGACTATTCTAAGCAGCAAGTTTTATGAACTTGTCCTACCCGATCTCCTGTTTCTGCACTTCGCAACGGAGTCAAATGAGGTCAACCATAGCTGCAAGAATGCGCACATGTCCATTACATTAAGTACTAAACATTACCTTCGTCAACTCTGCATTAAGTAAACCCGGTAATCTAAACCAACATGCAAGCATATCTGTGTATACTAAAGCACTTAATTTAACTACTAACGCGATAATCATTTGGCAATATTACCACCCATGTCAAAATTCCACATTCAATATGCTGGTAAAGAACGTTTATTAAGTTATGAATTATGCGAAACAATATGTAATGAATTATATATATATATATAAATGAATGTGTGTCAGCGTGCGGGCAGTATGTTTGTTCCAGATACATTCCTATACCGTTCATCCGATTGCAATAAAATTTTGTTGAATGGCGTATATACAAGAAGGTTTTTAAATTAATACAACCATTATTTGTATGCGGAATTTGTTTTGCGACATGTTTAACGGATGCACCATGTTGGCGCATATTGATCTGGTGAAGTGAAATGGGGTCGCTACGCACAACTATACTACTGCGTTTCTTTTTAAATAATTAATAAGCGCGTGTGGCATTCCAACGCATGCCGGGTACTCGCTAATTTATTATAAAAATTATAATTTATACTTCATGAACGCTCGGAATTCATTGATAGAAACTACCCCTGTTAAAGTTATACTACATTGTGTTTAATAAATATGACCCATCGTACTAGTACTTATCTAGACTCTAAAGTTCTAATCGGGAAAAATCAATTACCTGCCATCCCACTTAACCTTTTGAGGAGTGAGCAAATTTAAAATCGATGAAGTCGTTGATGCTTCATCGATTACTTTCTGTCAGCTCCTATCAGCGTAAGATAATCTTCAATTAGAGTCAATTGTAAATAAACACTGTTGATAGCATACAAGACCACGTCATTTCTTTACATAAACAATACACAAAAAATCAATTCATTTGCTCCTGCACTCACCTCTTAGTATCGATAGGGCTCCACAGCCTCGACACGGACTCGCAGTATACGATATAAATCCTTATTTTACCTCGATCAATCATCTTCGACTAACTGAAATTTCGAATCTTGTAATATGGCACTATGTAATATAATATTTAGGTTGATTTTCAATTGCTTAAGGCTAATATCATGTCTATTTTGTACTATATTAATACACGCCTTGTTTATCAGTGTGCTTTAAATTTAAATTAATCTTTGATTGATAGCCATAACGATAAATTTAGATAATGATCGCTCAACTATTAAAATGGGTATTTTTTCATCTGAATATGCATTTATCATGGCGATGATCAATAACGTTGTAGGATTGAAGTGCTCTGAGTTTGAAGACCTCAAGCCCATCGTTAATGCAGTTTCGTAACATTTAAAGTACACATTCAAAGATGAAACTAAGCGCTTGTGAAATGTAAATGCACTTGTGCTTCCATTGAAAACAATTGATGTTCAGCAATTTGTCAATAATTGTTGACATTTTGGCAATCAGCATTTTCATCATCAGGATGGAATTCATTACAAGGCAGTCCTAGTATAAAAATACCATCTAATTTGACCTGGAATTTTAAAATCCAAACGTTTACCATAAAACGTTCAACAATATTTATTTGAGTGCAAATCTATATATATTTATTTTTGTTTGTAAAGTAATTATAAATCCAATGCAATTTTAAAATTTGATTAACGCAAATAACCATCTGTGTATAAAAATTGCATTACTGGTTAAAGTGTGTTTGTACATCCCATAATGTTTACAATCAAATGCGACCTTTTTAACCCTTGTTCGTTCACATCAATTTATTACACTATATATTATGCAAAATCTGCAATTGTTTTGAAAATTATGTGGATTCCAGCTAGTAGCGAAATTCTTGTGATTTTTATTGGGTGTGTCTGAATGGGCATAAATCACTATGAATATATTATTGACCAATTTGTTTATTTCTAGCAGATGGTCTCAGTGTCTTGCATCATATTTTATATAGTTTATATAAAATAATATATTAATTTGTGATGGGAATAAATAAACCAATTAATTTCTTACATTTGCTTAATCTCACATTCTCAACAATTACTTCCTAGTAATAACCAGTTACAACAAATGCTAATAAATCAAATCTAAATATAATTATACTGTAGTAATTACGATATTATGATCGGTTTTAAATGCTTGTTAATTTAATAATTTTGAATAGTTTATATGATAAAACTTCAAATAACGTTTGTTTTTCTTATTTTCAGAGCATAGGAGAAGTTGTGAGCACCAAAAGTATGTTAGTAAAAATGATACTGAATACATATCTGCGCACAAAAGGACAAAAACCCTTATTGGAAATGACAGCAAACGAGTTCATGTTTAATTTCACATCTTCGCTTGTAACTCTTGGAAACAGTATTATTCCTGGATGGATTACATTTGAAAAAATGGGATTGATCGATAGAGTAAGTCTGAAAAACTATTGCGCTATCGTGTAATGTGATCATCTATAATCAATTTAAATTCTAATTTAATACTATTCTATAAACATTCATTATGCTTATAGTCATGGATCATCATTTTAATGTCACCAAAACATTTGAATCATCACCTAATAATTGTGACATAAAAATTGCATATAAAACATGCAAATGTTACAAAATATCAACGAGTATGTTAAAAATTGGAGTCAAGGTTTAGTCCCGCATTGTAATAAATAATAAGTACCAATGTTAGATTTTACTTTGTGTTTCTTACAAAATCATTAAAAATATAGGTTCTTCGCAATACGGCAATTGATTCCAAAGCCACACAATAATTAAGATGAATATTTTTAATCAAATTTTAGATGTATGACTTTGATGGTGCCTATGAGACAATATTCACTGGGGAAGTCGAAGGTGATGAAAATAAAATAGGATTGGTAGATAAATGGCGTGGTAGCAAAAATCTTCCACAGTGGGGAGATACCGAGTGTGCAAATATACATTTGTCTGCCGATGGATCAAAATTTCCATCAAAGCTCAAACCAGACGATTCCATCCTATTTTATAGAAAATCCCTTTGCAGAGCAGCTCGAATGGTATTCATATTAATTTACTTAAAAATATTGAATCCTCATAAAAACAATATTGATTTTATACTTGTATTTGCTCTTTATTTTAGACAAAAATTGATGAAGGCTGGATGAATGGATTTTATGGATACAAATACACTTTTGAGAAAGACATGTTAGATAACGGACACAGAAATCCAAAGAATAAATGTTTTTGTAGAAATGGTCAGTGGTTTTCACTAAATATTTAGCAATATGATATAATTATTTATCAATCAATCAATAAATTAAATTAAAAAACGTTTACAATTGTAGGTAAATGTTTACCTGATGGACTTATTGATGTGACCGATTGTTATTATGGATTCCCTATTGCACTTAGTTATCCACATTTCATGGAAGGTAATATATCAATGGTTAATAAAATAGAAGGCATGCATCCAAAAGAAGATATACACCGTTCACACGTGTGGGTTGAACCCAATTCTGGATTACCGTTAGGCGTATCGGCAAAATTACAAATTAATTTAGCTCTTGGAAATCTAAATGGCATCCATGGATTGAAACGTTTCTCTCAAGTGGTCCTACCTTTGTTATGGTTTGATATTGTAAGTTTTAAATTTAATCACATTTTAATAGACATTCATTAGGATAGAAGTAATGCCGTTTTTATTGTTTTTTAGCGTATGGTGAAACTACCAGAAGCGATGGCGAATAAATTCAATTTTTATATCAATATAATGCCAATTGGTGAAAAAGTATTTATGTGGATTTCACTACTTGGAGTTGCACCTCTTTTAGCAGCAGCACTGTTAATCAAACTCAGGCGACCTAAAAATAAAAACGCCTCAAAACACACCCCAATTATTTGGGATGATAATTCCGTATATGCAAAATCATTGAGACGAATGTCCTTAGAAATAGAAAAGGCCAAGCTACAAAGCGTTTATACTCCATGTGAGATACCTATAATAGAACACCACGACAGCGATTCACCGTTCCTGAACTCGGATAAAACATCATCCGAAAGTGAAGACGATTCACAGCCTTCTATAAGTTCAGACAGACGACCGTCACTTATCAAAGCTAGCACAGGCAAAATAAGAAGCATGAGCGTAAGTTTCGGAACTAAATTACAAGAAAACATAGGTGAAATTAGCAAAAATATTAAAAATCTTGCAAATAAACTTAGCAACGATACACTCAGAAACGGCAGTACTAATTCTGAAGTTAATGTTGAAAATTTCCAATCAAGCGATGAAGATAATTGTAATCCTGAAACTAGAAGATATTCCATGCCTGGAGATATACTAGGTAATGTCAATTATCATATGGTACACTCTTCAGACGACGAAGTCTGTGAGATGGAAATAGTCGACTATGGAAATGAATTTAACGCACCCCCTGAAGAAATTTTCAGAAGGCAATCAATTGAATCAGATAAAATAGATAGAATGAACAAAATAGAAACAACGGGACAGCATTAAAATTATTACTATATTTTGAAGCGAATGGAGTTTTTATCCTCTCTATAAATAATTTATTTTTATTGGAATATATTCAATAACATACATCATTATATCATAAAAAATGACGTAATCATATTACATAATATATATGTAATATAAAAATATTTAATCCTATATCTGCGTATATTCATGAGCTATGAGCAATGCATTTACAGTATTTTCTGTTCTGTTACATATATTTATTGTTTTCATGACTTAATACTATAAATTTGAGACTGCTCATTATCAAGACAGACCACAAAGGGTTTTCATCTCAGTCCTAAATCATAATGTTTTGATATGTAATGAATTAGAAATACTTTTGTATTGCGAAACTTTAAATTTAAATCTCTATTTTAAATCATAGTGCAGCCACAAACAGTCCCCTGTAGAACTATGGCCTCTTCAATATCTATTCATAGAAAGGGGTTACATCCATCTCGTCTCGGATAAATGCCAAAAAACTTGTAACTTTACCGTCTATAAAAATTAAAATTCAAACAGTAAGTTTTATTTTAAAAAAATTAAATTATGCTCAATTAAATGTAGACAACTTTCTTCACTATTTTACTTTTTACGTTACTAAGGTTTTATAACTTGAATTATTTATTTTAAACACATTATAATTTTAAATCACCTTCGTTTTAATAATATATATTCTGTTTTAGTAACTATTAATATAATTGCCATAAATGTAATCAAAGGGGCACAATTCTTTAGGTATACATGGATACAGGTTGTATTAAATATTGTTTTAGCCAAATGTATGAAGGTCTCTTTAGGTTTTAGTTTCATATTTCTAGTGCGTATTGAGCAAATCTTTCTAACTTATATCTAAAATATATTTATAGTCTATTTGGACGCATAACCAAATAAGAAATGATTTGTTTGACTATAAGAATCCTTTATTAGATAGCATATTTAATTTAAAACATTATGTACCAAATCATAGTAATTACACATAGCATTACAATGGGTCATACAAGAACATATAATGCAATTCGAGTAGTGTGATTCAATAATTTTAATATTTTTTACGGATAAAATATAACAAAGTAATTGCATGCAAAATTTAAAAGTCATACAATATTTACTTTACATATGTATTTTTTTATATTAATAATAATGCATTAATTTTAATAAAGCTTACACTGTATATTTGAAATTAAGCTTTCATTAGAAATGTTAAATAAGCTGTATTACCTCTTAATTTATAAAATATTGTAACTGCTAAGATTATGGCTACCTTAAAATTAGTTTTATATATATTTTTTGTAAATTAAATTTTCATGAATCTGTGATAAAAGTATCAGAATAAATTATATATTATTTAAACCTAATTTTTCATTACTAACTTAATAATAAAAATCCATTCCAATAAATATTCATATTATAAAAGGTACTAACTCTATAATCGGCGACGACACCATTCACGACTGATCGGTATGTTTCCACTGAAAAATCGATCCCTAATGAAGCTCAGCCAGTTAGACTAATTCTAATTGGAAACGTTCAAAATATCTTCATATTGAATTAATTTTCTATGATGTATTTTGTTTGAATAAATTAACAGTTTCCTGTTATTTTTTTAGAAATACACTATACAATTGAGTCTCTTATGCTATTTTTAAATGATACAATACATACTCTGGCCAAAATTAGAATTTTTCTGTTGTATTTACGTATACAAGCATTTGAATTCAGATCACATTTCAGATCTCATTTCTATCACATATTATAAAAGGAAACTCGAATTTAATCTTTATTAATAAAGCAGGTAAGCATTAGTCATTAAAGCGATTGTTTAATTATGAGTTAAATTATAAAAACATTTTCTCCTTTTATCTACAATATACTTATTATTCATGTTACTATAATTCTCTCTATATATTGGTTTAGAAATTTATTATGCTAGATAAAGAAATATAAAAGACCAGGAAGAGTCTCGCCGGCACCATGGTGATGCTCCTTGTGAGTATACTTCGTCCAGTGCTGTCAATGTTGAATAAGATGAATCGTATAGCAGCGTATTATATACAGACAAACAAACATTGATTTTGTATATTAGACTGTGCCTATGTTATTCTCACAAGTATAAACAATAAATCGACAAAGTTTTACCGCAATCGGATGAATGGTGTGGCAGCGCATTAAATACGAACAAACAAAGATTAATTTTGATATAGTAGATAAAAGCTCAATTTTAAGTACACATACTATTATCAAAGTGTGTGTTTATAAAAACAATATAATTTATACATATAAAACACGTAAAATGCTATCCTTATGATTTACAATATTGTATACGTTTGAGGAGTTTAATCCTCTGTTGATCATTGATCTGATAGATTCATGGCATACATATTCAGTCTGTAACAATTACTTGTGCGACAATACGCATGAATAAAAAAGAAACAAATTTACACATTGTTTTTCTTCACTCTCGATTGAAATAAAAAGCTTTGTGTATTTGAATCTAGTAGAAATGCATCGTCAACAAACTCGCAACTTTTTACATTGCAACCCACAGAGATACATTAAATTTATCAATATAAAAATAATAAGCATTTTCTGACTCAGATGTTCTAACTCCTTGTTACTGACGTAATCATAATGCAGAGGTTAAATGAGATACTGATTTTCAATTTTAAGCATCTAGTTCCAAATCCCCGCTGATATTATTTTGAGTCTCTGTATTATATTTTACAATTGAATGAACATTTTTAAGATGTCGAGTCAAACTGTGAGAAACTGTAAAGCCTTTGGAGCACAGTTCACAAGTAAATTTCTTTTCAGCTAAAATGGTTAAACATATTGTTAAAAAATTAAATGATGAGATAAATAGGTAACAAAGACATACATCATATAAATTTTTCATACCTTGATGAGTTTCAATATGATTTTTTAGATTAATTACCCATTTCTTACAGATCTTGCATTGTTGATCCACTGACATAATATGGTGTGTTCTTTTATGTCTAGTCAAATGGGATTTTCTAAAAATATTTTCAAAAGATCTATGAATAACAATAAGATTATTTATATTCAATATCTTTCATATTCAAACAAATACCTCAAAAATGCTTTATCACAGGAGGAGCATGCGTGAGGTCTTAATCCTATATGGCCGTTTCGATGATTTAACATATTGTCCATTTGGGAAAATCTAAAACATAAAGGAATTGTAAACAATATTACAACAACTATATTTAAACAACCAAATTATGCTTAAAAAAATAATAATAACTTTCGCTTGCATATATCACATTCATATGGTTTTTCTCCAGTGTGTGTTCTCATATGGACTCGTATATTTGCTGAATTTGAAAAACCCTATAACAAAATCCACGTTATAAAATTTATAATATGAGAAGATTTAAAAAAAATACATATGTTTGAAGTCCGATTAAATCTGAGACAACCCAATTGAATCGATTAATCTATAGACATTTTTGTTTATAAATAATTTTGAATTAATTAAGAATACATGCCTTTTCACAAATTGTGCATTTATACGGATGTTCTCCTGTGTGTGTTCTCATGTGATCAGTTAAATATTTCTTCCAACTAAAAGCTTTACCTAAACAAGCAAAAATAATATATGTATATATGTTATGTGTTGCTATAGTGAGCGCAAATCGGCGCTTGAGCACGCAACATGTAGTACGGAGTGACCGCACAGTAGACCGCACACTTGTTCACTACCTATTTCTATACCCCTGTATTATGGGAAGAAAAAAGAAATGAAAGAAGAGGGAGATGTCTACAATCGTTCTTATTTGTAAATTCTTAGAATAGGAGTATCGTTTCGACAGAGCATCGGTTATCATCGTTTTAGCTTTGGCCTTCCTAGCATGTGTTGGTAGTTAGAAGTCAAAATATAATCTTATTTGAAAGGAAAACAGGATACAACAGACCGAAATAATAAACAACATAATAGATCCTTCCATGGAAATCGACACATGTAGAGTCAATCAAGTTTTAGTGAAGATGCAAGTGCCAGCAAAAAAAGTTATAACGCTTGGAACGGAACCTGAAGCGCACTTTTCTTTATTGCACCCCCGACTTTCAGAAATAAATTCTTCCAATATATTAATATATAAGATATGTCGAAAGATGAATTACTGAAGAGATGTTTAGGTGATCACACGCAGAATGCAAACGAATGTTTCAACTCGACATTTGGCTATTGGCTCCAAATTAACTACATTCTGACCTAAAAGTAATCAAGGTTGCAGCATTTTTAGTTTTGCCTAATTCAATGAAGGGAGTTCAGCACTTGTAATGATTATGAACGAGCTGAAAGTAGTTGTTGGCTCGCAGAGCTTTAATTATGTACGGCAAATGGATGAGCAGGGCGTCAACCGATAGAATAGACACAATGCAGCGGAGACTAAGGAAGCTCGGAAAGCTATAAAAGAAGAAATACAAGCTTCAAAAGTATGCGTATAAAGAAGAAAAACGGCAATTAATGCTTTATTTATTTATTTATTTTTTGCTGCATAACATTTTTATGAAAGCTGCAGAATAGAAAATTATCAGAAATGTGCAGGATTACGTAGTATCAGTGGCGAAAATTCAGCAGGGCCCTGAGTGTAATATGTAAGTATTTTCAAAATAAATGTTCTTACCACAAAAGTTACAAATGAAAGGTTTCTCCCCTGTATGCATTCGGGCATGATTTGTCGCAGTAGCTCTCTGACTGAAACTCTTCGGACAGTAAGGACACGAATATGGCTTCACCCCGCTGTGAACGCGCTGATGGGTAGTTAAATGACTTTTATGAATGAAACCTAAAATCGTAATCATATTTTTATTAGAACAATAATTAAATGAATATAAGACGTCAACAATAATGCAATGCGTTACTTTTTCCGCAGATAGAGCATGTATACGGTCTCTCCCCGGTATGCAAACGCATATGAACAGTGAGTGTACTGTTCAATGCGAACGCCGATGGACACTGAAGACATTTAAACGGCTTCTCTCCAGAGTGTACTCGTTTGTGATTTAAATAGTAGGAAATTGTTGGGCAAACTCGACCACAATCATCACATGCAATCGGACCTATTATTGTTTTTATTACAACGGATGTTTTATAAAAATTAAACGAGAATATCAATTTTTATTTTTAAGTTTATAAATTTCACCAGTGGAATTTGTTTCGCCTTTAGGAATTGTCTCATCATTTTTAATCAATTTGGGTTTTAAAATCAAGTTTTCTTCCAATTGTTGGACCTTAAATAGAATTAAATCTTAAATATTCCCATGATAATAAGAATATAACAAAACATTTATAGTGGAATATTTATCGGCTTACTCCTTTTTTATTTTTTTTCACTTTTCTTTTGCTTTGTAATGGTTTTATTTGGATTTTTTGATTAATTAAACTTGTTTTGTTCTTCTCAGTATTTAAATTCAATAATAGATTATGGCAAGAACTATGATCAGAATCTTTTGATGTGTTTATTAAGACATCACAATTAGTAGATGAAAAATGTTCACTTTTACTTTCACATTGATCAGTATTAATTTCATTATTTATAATTTTACTTTCAAATTTCACAGATTCATGGTCTAAAATGTTATATTTTAAAAACAAACATTTTAATGACTGCTTTAACTATACAAACACTATATTTGTACCATTAAAGCAGCTATGATTGATTCCTCTATTTACCGTCAATTTTATTCTGTTGTTTTACTTTTATAACGCCCGGTTTAACAAGTTTTTTAAATTTCATGCAAGATTTTCTGCAAAGAATTTTGAATGCAAAAGCAATTGCCAATTCATCAGCACAGGGTTCACACATCTTTTGAGGTATTCCATCATCCGGGTGTATCTGAAAGAGATAAAAATATAGCTATAAAAAAAATGTTTTAAAACATATTCATATTATCTGCAAATATAACATTTCAACTCCAAGATAAATCTATTTAGAATGGAAATATCAATTTCAATCAGTATTTAAATCATTTTCAGTTTCAGTAACATGTTTTTATCTAAAAATTATATTTTATATTTCTACATTGTGTTGTATATTTGAAAGCAGTCTCCAATATGCAGTCCTGGTTTTCAATTACATGTATCACAAAAATAATTCGTTTGGTGTCTTCCGTCCCTAATCTTTCTATTCGAACATACAGAGCAATCTTTACTTTTCATATATTCCTAGTTTTAAAGACGCTCCTTGCCAGATTTCCTCTAATTGCCAGAACTCAAATATGCAACTTCTATCCCAGCGTATCCCAAATCTAATATTGTGCGAGAGACTCGAGTGAGTTGACATCCGAGATACATGATTTGCCCAATGAGGACATTTCTTAAATAAAATATCTACTCAACTATTTAAATGAATGCATGTCAAACGATAAATACAGATTTGTCTAATGTAAGTAATACATTTATAAAATAAAGTGTACATAATATCATCGCTTTAGACTATACAAATTATATTATATATAAATTTAATAGAATTCATACTTTTATGCCAGAAACAGCCATCAATTTCCATCCAATTTCATTTGGTTTGCCAGAAACAAACAATGAAACATTTGCTCCATACTTTGCACACGTTCTACACATGTTGTTGATATTAAACTCCTCCATTGGTGAAACTGGTAAGAGCATTTCCCTTTTTCTTTTGTATTTCACAAATGTATTTTTGTAATCTAAGTAATGACGTCTATTAAAACAATAATCAATACAAGCAAAAAGATTGTCACTTGTGTGTCTCTAACAACTGTCAATCGGTTATTATTCTTTTATAGAGTGCTTCTAAGTAACTAATATATGGCCAGTCATATTTCGTATTTTAACACCTTGAACTATTTTATAGAATATTTATATTAAAAATTTTGCCATAGAATTCGTTTGTGTAGATTATAAACATATCTAATCAGAATCTCATATTCATAATTAGAAATTAAACATTTATTGGATGGGTATTTATTTTAAATCAACAATTCTTTGAGATTTCTTTGACATTTATTTATTATAAAAACCAATACATTTTATTAATTCTATCACAATAAAATACACATTTATGTTTTATATCAAAACAATTTTAGGTTGTAATAATAGACAGTTATATGAATTTGTATAGTTGAAAATTTAACGATGTAATGAACCAAGATATATTCACTTTGATTATATTTTTATACATTTTTATTTACACAAAATGAAATTTGAATACATGCATTTTATATACGGTGAAAAAATATATTTAAATGTAACAACACCATCATATATATGTATAATAATTATTTTAAATTGATTGTCTTCATATTATATTATTTAACATATGTTGACATAAATACTCATGCATTTAAATATAGTCTTATTTTTTTATTAATAAAATATTTATGCATATATCTCATGGATCGCTTCATTAAATATCTTAAATATATAGTAGTAAGATAAATGTTTTTAAATCAATATTTAGCTTAATTATTTACAAGATATTAAAATATGTATGTACAAAAATAATATGCAAATTATATAATAGTATTCGTTACAAATATGTATCCTTAAATTGACTTGTATTAATCATAAGAATAACTTAAAATAACTTGAGCAAAAATCACAAAATATTTATACAAATCTTTAAATAAATACTTGGGGGAGGAATTATCTGTTCAAAGCCATTTGTGTTAATCTTCTTAATAATTGTACTACGTAACTAATTAAACCAAAGCTCAGATTTCTAATAATTTCTGATCTTCCTAGTATAAATCTAAGAATGCCCAATATTACAAGTGTCTTCGTTGTGTAGTGAACGATCATCATTCTGAAAGATATAAATGTTTCCATATAAGTAATATTGGCTTGCCATAATGTAATAAATATAATAGTTTATATATTACCTTCTTAAATGTTGTTTGGATTTAGGCATATTGCGATCATCTTCTTTGAGAATGTATTTTCTGACTCCATGAAAATATTGTTGGATGTAGGGTTTCCATTGGATTTTCGTAACATCAAGATCGAATACTTTCTTATCGGCTTCGCTTAATTTATTGTGAAGTTTTTGTAAATTATCACTTTGGAAATTCCACTCATTATTAGGTAAAATATTCTAGAGCTTCGACAGCTTTTTGAATTTTTATTTGAACTTTTACTAAGCTTGCCCTGAAAAATTCAACCAGCCTTACAATACAAACTTATATATAAGATTTTGAATTATAATACATATTCAATTGATTCTTACGCAGGCTTTTTTCCTAAAAATAACGATGAAAAATCTACTATGTATGCTGGAATCATATGGAAGACGATACGGCACACTTTGTTTAAAAAGCTAAAGACAAAAAATAAAACATGAACAGACATTTGATTTTAAATGTTCAATTATAAAGATCAATTTGCATTCAAATATATTTACTAATTTGATTTGAAAGTCCCTCCTGGATACCACATAACGTCTTCGCATGGATTTGTGACCATTTCATCACGACTCCACACTTCAATTTGTCCCCAATAAATTGGATTCAAGGTTCCTGTCGAAACATTGTATACTGTCAAATCCTCACTTCTGAAATTATATCATCAAACAAGATTAGTATACATCTTTATCTATGAATAATAATTTAGAATATCTCTAATGTAATTTTATAAATTTATCATCATTCAGTATTGGGAATAGATTTAAAAATTACTTCTCTGTAGCTCTATTCCATGCTGCAGCTATGAATGCATTTATGCAGATATCAACAGGAATTATATCACCACGCATTTTTCTTTGGCAATAGAGTGTCCTCAATATGCCTTTACCAGCACCAGCCAAAATTCCTGTGGGTCCATTTAAGTTATCAACCCAGCCTGGCATAGGCCACTTGATGGAAGCAGTAACTGATAATCAAAAATAATCGTAAATTTAAATACATATACGGGAAATCTTCATGGAACACGGTATTTCTTCCACAGTTCGTATAGCTAAATTTTAATTTTATTACATCAGGGAATGATTGCAATAGATTTTGAATAAAATCGACGATCAATCCATCGAAGTCATGAAGTTTTTGTTTGGCAGACATCCAACCAAAATTGTTTATCGTTAAGAGATACTATACTTTTATTTTAAAGGTCTCAGTCCAACTAATATCAAATCTGAGCTAGATTCTACTCTCGGTAAGTCTGCTCCTTCGCTTACAACAGTAAGATATTGGGTGGCAGAATTTAAAAAAGGCCGTACGAGTTGCCAAGACAAACAGCGCAGTGGTCGATCAAATGAGGTAACCACCTCAGAAATGATGAAGAAAATCCACAAAATGGTATAATAATAAAATATATAGTTTTTATTATTGAAATCTAGACTCGTTGGTGACCTCATTTGGCGCGAGCCACCTATGTATTTAGTCTCTGAGGGAGCTTTTGCAATCATACAGATCATAGAAAATGCCACAAAAAGCTCTAAAAGAGGACGGAGTGACCACAAAATTCTTGTGTTCAACCGGTCCGTTTTTCGGACCACTGACGGATGATAGTGATCAGAAGAAAACGTGGAAGTTGTTAAGAATTTTACCTCAACAAAAACATGAAGAAAACAATTGAAAATAACGAATCTTTCGCATAGAATGAATCATAAAACTCAAGATTTCGACAGTGTTAGATGAAGGTTACCTGTCTTTGATTTGATCTATATAAATAGTGGAGAGATTATTCTCATTTACCTATACTTGGTCTAATTATAACGATCGGTAATCCTGACCCTTCTTTAACCAAAATGCTTTCAGCCATGGCCTTTGTAAATGTGTATGTATTCGGACGATTTCCAATCAGTCTGAAATTATAAAGCATACTCGGTCATTATGTCCAAAGATCAACATATAGCATTGGCGTTACAGTGTCAAAAGAGATACACAGTCAAACAAATAAAAGCCAACAAGTTCACCTCGGTGTCATCATATTTAAGCTTTCATTATCGAGACAATTCATTATTTGCAACTGTCTTGTCAATGTCTCCAGGAGATGGATATATTTTCTCTTCGATATTCTTTAAATCGCAATTACAATATGCAGTACTGACGTGTATAAGAGCCTGAAATTCAATATCATTTTAAATATGCTATACATACAAATTAAAATTTCAATCAACTGATCGACTTACCTCCAATTTCGACATTTTGTGGCATAGTTTTAAAAGACGCTGTGTTCCAATAATGTTCATAGCAACGCTGATTTGAATCGGATCATCAAATCTAACAGTTGCTGCCGAATGGAATACAACAGATACGGTGTTAGCCAAAGTGTTTTGATCTTCATTAGATATACCAAGATCTGGTTCTAAAACATCACCGGATATAACAACTAATTTATCCAAACGCTGAGGATAATACTTCTTCAGATAATCAAAGATCTGTAAAAACAAAATCATACCTAAATCAATATTGATCTATAGATATAATTATAACAATTAAATGATTGATCTTTACTGGTGTTTGCTTCATTTGATCGAGCCTCTTTTCAGGAGAGATATCTTTTTTCCTCCTTAGCAAAAGATATATTTTTGTGATGCCCGGGCATGAAGACAAAAGTTTCTCTACTAAAACCTGAAATAATAAATCAAAAATAATTTAAATACATAGCATTAGAAATTCATATACTAAAAGTTAAATCTACTGTATAATGTAAAGTATGATTTGACTTACTTTTCCCATGAACCCGGTCGCTCCTGTTATAAATATTGATCGATTTTCATACCATCGCGCTATATTTGATACTTCATGAGATATAACCCCGTTCGCTTTATTTGTTTCCATCTTGTCTGTTAAATAAATTAAACTTATGATTAGAATTAATATCATCATAATACAGGCATATGCAATCCAATGCAAGACCAGTCGTAATAGAAAAGTCCTCTTCAATATCAATTTACAGAAAGATCATCAAAGCCGTAACGAGGGTATGAAGCACCCTTGGCAATTGATAGATTGCCAAGGGTGTTGTTAGATGATAGATAGAAGAGAATAATCATGATAGATTCTATCATGAGCCAAATTGTTATCGTCAAGTGATAAAATACTTTTATTGCTATCAGAGAGTAAGCATTTCAAAAAGTGCTGTACATTGCATGTTGACTGTAAATTTGTACATGATAAAGCTGTGCGCAAGATGAGTGCCGCATTTGCTCACAATAAAACAAAAACAGCGTTTCAATCAAGTGTTTGGCGATGTTTCAAAGCAATAAGGCAGAGTTTTTGCATCAATTTATATTCATGTATGAAACATGGGTTCATCACTTCATATCTGAGACAAAGGAACGTGGGAATCCTCCAATGACCAGAGCTGTTTATTGGTCCCGCTATTCGGGTGCATACCAGTCTGAACTTAATATCCATGTTCGCAATGAAATGCTCATTCTCGACTTAGAGTGCGCTCTGCGCGTGGGAGAGAAACTAGCTAGAATGTAACTTAAAAATTAATAAAGACTAGCTAATATAGCAGCTAAAATAGATAAATATATAGTTTTTATGGATGGGGGTAAAGCCTAGATTCGTTTGCGATCTCATTTGGCGCGAGCCACCTATGTAAATAAGTATCTGAGGGGGCTTCTATGATCATTGAAGGCCCCGGATACGCATTTATACACAAAAAGGACGGAGTGGCCACAAGGTCTGTGTGTCCAACCGGTCTGCTTTTCAGACCGCTGACATGACAAATTAACGCCTCACGATCGGACCCCATACCTGAACATGTCTACAGAACGATGTTTAAATTTTACAATCGGTTGAAAGTATTATTGTCTTTATTTTATTGCAGACTTATGCCGGTTGGGTCGGCCCAATGTTAAGCAAGGCATGAGGGATTAGACAACTTGGTGTTATATTATAAAATCGCACATAGTGTTAATTCATGTAAAGTATAATGGTCAAATAAAATAAAAACCATGTGCAACTCTCGACCGGGTCGGTATTCTGCGTTTTGCGCCCCAAGCCCAGTTGCGCCTGTAACGAGCGCCTGCTTTGCCACCCCCTTGTTACGACCCTGAAGATCACATCCATATCATTATTATTCGTTCATATCCACATATGCTCAAAATGAAACGACCTCATGGATTACACGGCGTTCAGTAATTTATTTTTTCGCAATGCCTAAATTAGGTAAAGACTTATATGACTATCTAAAATTCTTTAATTAGCACACGTATGAATATATTAGTTTTATTATATAAGCATTGTATTTAAGCTCATTGCGTATGATTTGATTAATTTCACTAAAAACTAGTTTTTGGCAGTCGAAAAACAATTCTATTATAGTTTCATTGATAGGTTTTTATTTGAATATCGCAGATAACGAGGTACTTTTTTATAGCAATTATATGATAATTTAAAAATAAATAGCATTTCAACCGTTCAATGACTTTGAAAATATTTCAAAATGCACATGTAATACATATTTTTTTCATTTTGCAAGATGACCCTAGTTTTTCTAATTACTGTTTACATCTACTATAATAATTTGCTTAGTGAGCTTCATATGATCATCCTATAAGTGGTTACCATTCTTGGGCAAACATCGAATTAAAATGTTGTAATCCTTGAAAAAATTCAAATTTACTTATAAACTATGAAAGGTCTAATGCTAAAATAATTTAAATCAAATATTCTATTATTAATTATGCTTAACTATATATTGTAATGTCAAATATAGAGTAATCTATTAATTTCTATTTGATATGCTTTATTTGAGCTTTAAATGAATTAATTTAGTTGTAAGAGATCCAAATATAATAAGACTGGAATAGAAGAACCAATATAATATGTGCTTGGTTAGCGTATCATTTGAAGAACTTGACCTTCTGTTGGCATCCATATTAACGTCAAATGTTTCCTCGCTATTTCCATATCCGAATCCGAATCCAATTTACCTTATTTTTTGACGTTGTATAATCTAAACGTTTGAATCTATTTTTCAAATCTGATAAATATACAAATGAGCGGCGCTCGCTTTCCAATCAATGTCAAAATAGCGTTTGCTGTTCGTAAAACGAGGTGACCCTCATTCAATCTCTGTCGTTTGGTTCAACCAAATATCGCACTATGCAAAACCGCGTTACAAATGATTTCATGATCATTTCAAATAATTTAATCAATTACATATTGGCAATCTTATTGACTCGTTTACTTTTTGAATCTGTAATCGGAAATGTTTTCAAAATCAATCAAATAAGCTTTTCGCATTTAAATTTACATAGATTTCTACAATATTCAGATTTTTTAAGCTTGGCAGATATACTTATTTAACCTGTATGGTAGGATAGTCGCGTATTTGCGAGCGAATTCCAGTGATTCAGAAAGAGCACTCTTATACGTTGAGTTCGAAGAGAGACAAAGACGGATAAAATGTAGCGCAGTTCGGTAACTATGCATGGGAGACAGAGACGGAGAGCTTCCTGCGTACATCGCACGATTGTATAGATCGTTAACCCAAAAGTGATTGATATAATTAATCGATTTCAAGTGCATTGTTTATGTTTACTTGAAGAAATTGCCGAATATTTTGTGCTATCGACAGTCGAACTATCGAACTTGATTACCGTGAGAAACAACACCGATTCACGTTTGGTGAGGAGAGTGTTAAATATAAGCTTCATACGCGCATAATGCTGCGATCTTGACAGATAAATGGATTTGTACGTATGATAAATGGCGGACAAGCAATTATAGCATCCTAAGACTATGAAGATTTTAAATTAGCTCACTACTCAAAGGGTTAAATTGAAATCAAACTTATTATAAGAGAATTAATAGCCTGTATCCAAATATTCCGTCATCAGCATCAATATCATTATGATATTGACCAAAGAACAAAGGTCTCTTCAACTTGCTTATATTCAAATATTGACCTCATTATATTATGATTTCACACATTTATCTACTAAAATTTAGTGGTAGCCTTCGTCCATCTTCTATTTATTTACCTTGCCACACAATCTGCCCACTGTAATTCAAACGATTCAATGTCAATTTTCTTATTTACGTGTTATCGAGCACACTTTGTCATTTCCAATAAACTGTATTTTATAGCCTTAATCAACATATTATATTTCGCACGCATGAAAGAAATGAGATGATTGTTATTTGACTGTCCTATTTCTTGATGAATATGTTCAAACATTTGGCTTGCATCCAATTAATCAATATGTATACGATTCAGTGTTGCACATCAACATTTCCATGTTGGAAAGAATCTATGATAAGTATCAATAGAAGGTTCATCATTTTGTTTCCTCAGCATTACTTAGCCTCTATGACCTATATCCATGCATGTAATATATATGACTGGACAAGAACTCTTGCACAACTGTGTGTATTTTTGTAGAAGGTGCATTAGAAAGCAGTTGGGTTACCACAGAAACTGGTTATTGAAGTAAATACCGATCGTGGGTGTAGTCGAACCTGGAAGCAGCATGTGATTATATTTTTCTTTATTGCTAGAAAAGCAGTATTCCGAGATGCATCTTTTCGATTTTACATCCACTGACCATCGCGGTAAGACATTCGAATTCAGCATACGAGTGTTCTGAACAAATCGGTGGTATCATTTGCATATAATGACATTTAAATTAGTAAGAAATTTAAGGGATTCCACGCGTGTCGTCTCGACTCATCGTTCATGACGATTGATACATGACCGTTCGCGGAATAACATCATGAGGACAATGTTCAGGTCATCTGCGGAAAATCCCGGATCACAAACGACAATGCGATATGGAATTCCTGGCACGCACCAACAATTCAATCTATGTTTAGACATACTCAACCAACAGCCATTGAGGAAGTTCCGATGCATAGATCAGTTTAGAGATAAGCGATGATTTAACCCTTGCAGAACAATATCACGACATCCGTGGAATTTATTTGTCTAGTCTATTGAGTCAAAACATATTAACACATTTTAGTCGGGACAATATATATAGATATGATAGTGGTTTAATAATGAACACGTACATTTGGGATGGTAAAATGTAAATTGACCATAAGTCTGATAGCGTCATCATTATAGCTGGTAGATCTCTACATAAGAAGATATTTAACAATAAATGTTGATGCTAAAATGTGAATAATAAAATTCAAAAATTTTACGGATAGCTACAATATTTAGGCAATACATTTATATATCGCTATATTTCTCCTGTATTGTCGATAAATCAATCGTTGGTTATAAACTTGTCACCATAAAACCATTCTACCTTGACTATATCGACGATTGCCGAGAACATCGTTGAAGAAATATATCTAAGTCCTAACAAATTTATGTAAAAAAGGCTAATTGCGTCGTACAAAACTTTATTTTGATGCTACTCCATCTATCAAGTTGAAAAAGATCTTGTATCATACACATTTATTTTTGTGATGCCATATCGAGTCGATCCCAAAATGTGGACAAGATTGAACGAAATGCTTCAAAAACAAGTTGCATGTTACACAGCTAAAGACTCAAAATTAAACAAAGTATTTATTATTACTAAACTTCTAAGAATTAAAGTCATTCATAGATCAAGATTCATATATTTATCCATAAATCAAACAAAAATGAAAAATATATGCCTTAATGTTTTTTAAATTTTTCTAATTTTCGAAAGTAATATACACCTCTTTTTGTGCGATTTCGAAGTTATGCGTTTTTTTTAAGCAATTTTTATTTCATAAAGAGTCCGTATCGAGATATTTTGGATAAAATAGGAAATCGAAATAGGAAATCATCAACAAAATTTATTTTTTAACTATTTAAAAAAAATTAAATTGAAATTATTTTTTTTAAGCAGTCGCCGTTTTGTGATTTTTTTCAAGAATCATTTTAAGCCATAGTATTGTGAGCTATTGCAAAAAACCACGTCGGTTAACTGCTTGCGAATAAATCTGTGTTGCCGCCGGATCCCTGAGTGTTAAATGTCCGCAAAAAAACTGTTAAAATTGCAAAAATTGAAATAAATTAAAGTATAAGATTCAAAAAGTCATAATATCGAGATCGATACCAATGTAGAGACTCATTTTCTAAAATTGAAGATGAATTCAATGAATTCTGTTGCTACATGTGGTGGATTTATACTTCGGAGAAGAATTATAGGCACACCAATTTTCAGTGTTAAAATACACAATTCAAATATAATTTTTATATAGAACGATGAACTAACTGAATGTTGTCCTTATGTTTGAACATCGAAAACCACTGGTTTTTTTATAAATCGATGCATTAAGCTCTTTTGTAGGTATCACTAAAAAAAAATTCAATCTATCAGCTGGTTCAAGAATTATATCAAGTTTACGAAAGCAGTAGAGTTTCATGAATTTCTTACAGATAGATTTATAATATTTATGTACTCCAAGTCGGTGTATCGCAAAAATCAAATTATTTATTAAAATTAATTAATCTTATTTTTAAGAAGCTTGAGAGTCTTTGAGCCACTAAAGTTGGTTTTCATTTTGATGAGTTTCGTCGATGTGAGATAATATTTAAAGTGTCGGCGAAGATGCATGACGGTATTTGACGGTAACTGTGCGTCAATTGGTTAAATGAGATTATTTCGAACCTGCATTTTCAAAAACGACCGAAGTTGGGGGCTTAAAAATATTATTTTTAGGAGGTTTTTCGCTATAATATTGTTGATTGGATATACTTTATTTTTTCGCGTAAATAAATTACTCTTCTGGGATAAAATTTTTCAAGAATAAATACCCTAGTTAGGGCTTTGGAATTCATAAAAATAAACATGGCGCTTTTATTCGTTCAAGTGCGATTGCAGCGCCGCTATATCTGAACTACGCAATCGCACCGATTCAATGGTAAATAATGTTAACCTGCTGATCGCCGTGCGCGCATCGGTACGCGCCTATCCATATTCCCAAATAAAAGCAAAATCAATTTCGATTTCTTAACAGTCACATTTAGAATCATTCTCTAACACTAAAAATGACGATATATTCGAAACATTTCGTCAGGGTTGGCACTAACATAGTTATATCATAATTTATTGTGGCACACTAATTATTTATTTCTTAGTAAACATGCAGCGATCAAGTGTTTAAATTCGCTCGCTCAATTACATTCTTATTTTCATGACTAACAAGTATTGAAACGCGATGAAACCTATGAACCAACCGCATTTGCAGACAAACGGGAAAGGTTAAAACGTGCCTGCGGATCCCACAACTACGACAGCACCAATGAAACCGTCTTCTTTGGTCATCGTCACGTGTCATTTTAAATGTTAATCACGTCTTCCGAGGATTCAAGGGTGACAAATTTAGTAACACGAATATCATCGACCTTGGTTTATATATTCGAGCATACGAATTAATTCGTTCGCGATACGATCGTACATAAGTGTTCTAATTACTCGTACAAAAGCGCTAAACTATTACGCACGATGTCAATAACAATCTGTATAAGGAAAGTTTCACTGCTATTGAGAAACATCTTTTGAATGGATTTATACAAGAAATAGATTTGTCGATTTGAGAACACTTATTATAATAAAACTGAAGAACACAAGGAAATCTTCATTTAAATTAATTTATAAGAAAAACTAAAATATTAGGCCGTACCACATGAAAAGTCGGAATTTCAATAAATCAACGATCGACCGTGATTAAAAAATATTTGTATAATATTTTACAAATTAAAAAGTCATAGTGGAAGCTAATATCGTATGTGTACAGCCCATAAACTGTGCAAATTGCATCGTGATTTTTGTGAATATTCACTTCATAGAGGGGAGATGCTTTCAATACTATTGTTAAAAAATAAAGTATTTAACTCAAGTAATCGTTTGTATCATTTGGATCATTGGAATTATTTGGAATCATTTGGAAACCGTCATAAACAACCTGAAGGGCAGGGCAACTAGGTACCCATTGCAATACTTTGAATTGCAATACACTTCATTGATGTTGTGCAATCGAAACCATTAAATTTCAAAGGTGGCAAAACACATCTTACATTTATTAACTTTTATCCGAAACTACACCAATTAGGAATTACCGTCAAAAAGTGGTACATGGTCTGTTTTCAATTACAATGCGTGTGAAATTTAACACTTTTTTACATACTTAATATTGTTGATTCTAAAAATGACATAAACACGTTATTAAAACGAACTCACTACAAATTTGGAAGTTTGGCAGTATCAATATTTCCGATGTATCATCTCGATCTAGATTTAGTCCGATATCCTGGTACACTGAGATGATTAATAAGGTCGAGGCAGGGAAGACCATCAAGTTTATCTTAATTTAATCATACATGAAAGGCAATGGGAAACCATTACGTAAAAATCTCTTATTTCAATTAACAGAAATGGCACCTTAAGAATTTAATTTATATTAGAATTTAATATTTTTAAAGGATTTAATTGCATTCTAATTCACAGAAAAGGGTAAAATTAACGTCACCACGTCATACGCTTAATATTAAAAGTATCATGTACTCAAAGTCTTATTTTGGTACACTCACCCAGTGCTTTTAAAAATATAAGCCACTATAGCTCTGCCTCATGGATTGACTTTTTATAGCAATACTTGAATGACTTAGAATGACTTGAATGACGAAATCAACGAACTAATATTATAGATGAGTTCGTATTTACATTGTCAGCGAACGGAAAAGGGTTCAAACCACTATACATCCTCCATATATACTCAATTAGTACATTCGATAAACTTTCCTTCACCATGATGTATTTACTACAACTCGACTCTAATAATGGGAATATCGATATGAAATATAATAGATACGGGATTCAGAATTTCATATGGTGTACTAAATACATATCATGGTAACGCGCGGGTGTTTTTAGCACAGTAAGTCAAAGGTTAAACATATTATATTTATGTGATAATAGAATCAATTTCGATTTCGTTAGCTGAATTTCTTCCAAATTGATATAAAATGTATATATTTTTATTTTGATATGTATTTTGAAGAATCGTCTGAGTTTTAAAATCTCTTCATAAAATACGAGCCATGATGAATTGATTGAAACTCAAACATTTTCATAATACGCATTTTGAAATCAAATTCTACAAAAATATTTTGCAATTATCAGCATAGAAAGTTTATTAGAAAGCAATTTCTTGTTTGCCAGAGTTATCAGAATTGTAGGGTTATCAGAAAAATAATATTCTATTATATTAATACTATGATGATATTGATACGGTGTATTAATTGTTGACTATTAGTATAAAGTATAAAATACTAGAACATTGTACATTAAATTAATTGAGGAAATAAAAAGATAGCAAATCTGTCAGATAGCAAATCGTATTTGAGAGAATATAAGGATGTTTAATGTTTTTATGAAAAAACTACCAATCTTAAAAGTAAAATATCGATTTTGAACCATGATCTTAAACCTAGTTTTCAAGTCAGCTCCACAAAAATTATGATAGCCAAAGTGATCCCAAAATGACATGCCCTCACGCGGCTTAAAGCTCACGTTCTAAATTAAGCCTTGTATCATTTTTAGCACATATCTTAGGAAGAATATTTATCTAGGTCAACTTATAAAGACTTCTTACAGGCAGGGCTTTAAATATTCCCAGTATTAATTTTGAACGCATTTCGAACGTTACATTTAGCACGCACACATATTCATGTCATCAAAATCAAAATGAGCATTTCATAATTCACGTATGCAAATATCGCGATCTGACCTCCAAATAAAACATCACTCAATAAGTCCGTAGGATGACTAATAAGACAACAACCTGTTCATAGAGTGACTAATAAAACAACAATTTTTAGGGAAAATTTGACTTTATTCATTGACATAATTTATTACTTTTATTCCAACGCATGCGTTCCACAACATTTCGATGCCTTTTTTGTAGCACGATTTACCTTTGGCCTCAAAATAGGCTTCACTTCTTCAATGGAGATAAATATTATATTAGTATAGGTTGTGGCAATTATTAGTATTTGTTATTTCGATATTATTGGTACTATAATATTTGCATTCAACCTTTCATCTCTGGTATTGTCAAGTGTTTATACTGTACTACTTTTATAAAATTATATTAGGCGTGTGCCGAAAAATTACATTACCATGAAGGATATAATTAAACGAACAAATGTAGCGCAGACAAAAACACGATATAATCATATATGTGTGTAGTAAGCGATTTTTTTTTCACAAATGCAATTATAAGTTTAGTTCTTAGTTCTTATTTTTGCATTCAAATTTTATTCAAATCGATATTCAATTAAGCATAATCTTCGAACTGAAAGTAATCGATGGCATGATCATGAATGATTAAATATTTTTTTTTTTACTTGAAACATTTTGTATTTTGCAACATTTTTTTTTAACATTAAATATTCAAATTTGGGACTATTACTTGGGAGTATTTGGGAAAAATTGCGTCATCACAACCTGCATGAATCTAGAATTACTTAAACTAATACTCAATACTCGCATTGATCGTGAATACATTTTTTGTGAACTTGGAGAATTTGTAAGATTTTTGAACATACATCTCAAATATCTTGAGTCTTTAACCTTCATGGCAATTTTTAATCCTATATTTAATGCAAGATCCGATTAATACTGGAGTATAAGCTTTAAATTAAGCGCCATTATTGCTCGTGTATTAATTTTGCAAAATGAAACCCAGTATTATCTCGTTAACTATTATTTACTATCGATGATGATTAAAAGATAGATTGACCTGACTTTATTAGACAATCCCTATTTTTTATCATAAAACAATATTTGCTACAAAAATTATTCGGTTTCACAACTGGATAGAGTTGTAAAAATTGCTCTTCATTGCTTTGGTACGATTAGCAACAATTCATGAAAACCCTAAATCTTTGTTTATTTAATTTATCTATACAATAAAGGTGCTCTTGAATTGATGACTATAGATAAACAAATTTTATTGATAATTAATTCACAACTTTCTTTATTTGATAGCAATATATTAGCCATGTAAAAGTGGTTCAATAAAAATAACTATGTAAATCTATTCTTTTCTTAAATTTGAGAAATTCATGAATTATTTTTCTTGAGCAAATTTCTATAATCCAAATGTCATCAAACATTATTTTTGGTTTTGTATTAATTATTTATGCACAAAAATGACTAGTCCCATTGTAGGTTGATTAAAATGATTTAGATGTATTTTGCTTCCAAAACATTAAATTTAGTTATAGGCGTGAATTTGATTTAAGAGAGCATTTGATGAGGCAAAAAGATTAAATATTTTTATATAATGAATTTATACTAGAAAGACATGAATCATTTGATAAGTATGCCCGCATATGCTGCGGGTGGCTGATCCAAAAAAAGTTCTATTTATAATACAATATTATTATTTATTCCAATTATTATCTCAAACAATATATTTACTATCTATTTTATTATTTCATGTTTCATATCAACAGATATCAACATAATAAACCTTAAAATGTTAATGGAATTTAACCTTTTCTGTTGAAAACCATCAGGTCCATGGTCTTCTTAGAACAAATCATTATATCTAAATAGTAGAAAGCCATATAAATCAATTATACAAGGTGTTTTGTACATGGACTGATTTTTTTTTTTTTTTTTGGGTTAAGGGAGTCACAGGTAAGGTGCCCACAAAATAAATCCTAATTGAAGGAATAAGCCATGCCTTTGCAAAAATAAAAGAGGAAATGCTACTTCAGATAAGTACAATTGAAATAAGAAAATATGTAGTTTGTGCAAAGAAAATAGAGGTGGCGAATTTGAACAAATTTTGTAAATAAATAAAAATATCTTAAACATAAAAAGTATTTTCTTTATCATGTCCCTGGTGAACTGGTAACTCTTCAAGACATATAGCATATCGTTGTAAAGGGTATGAATGTAGAGATATTTTTAAAATTAAACTAAGTTCAAAATAGTTGTTTGACATTTCTCATTAATTTGCACATTTTTTGTGACTTTGGAAGCTCAGAAGTAATTTTCTTTAAACTAATTGCATAAAGTAATGATTTACTTAGATCAAAAATACATTTCAAAATACAAAAACAAATATTTATTTCCATTGCTACCACAGATTAAAAAAATAGGACATGTTTTTAAAATGTTAAAAAAATCTATTTGGACAAGCCTGATACTTAGAACATAGGGCCCATGTGTAGAACGTAGCAAAGACCCCTTTAACCCCCAAACATCAAATCTTATTTGAGCGACTATTATAGATCCTAAAACTAAAGACATCAAAAGCTATATTTTGTCCTCTCCAAAAAAATTAGATTAATGAAAGTCTTTTGCTTCTGAAGGGGCGTTTATATATTATATAAATAATAATATCATAAATGTTGAGAATCAATGATTTTGGTTTGTTATTTTTTTTACTATAGTTTATGTTTAAACATCAAGTTAGGTTACAAATATAAAAAATAAACATTTTCTAGTTGAAAACCACTGGATTTTTTATTACAATTTCTTCAGTCTAAGTACAAACTAATAATTATTCAACAAGTATATTTTTAAAAAAATCTAAAAAAAATTACTATCCCGGATTATGCGCTCTACGAAAATGAACTCACTAATCAATGGGTTGAACAATCAATTATCGGTGGCAACATAGTGAATATAATCAGGTAAATGCACATCTCTTATTCTTGAAATCTTCTTATTCTTAAGCAAATTTCGTAAAGATCACATAAGATTCAATGGCATATCCTTGACCTTTGTAAAAGTCTCTAACATAGTTCAAGTGCTTTATTTAGCCGTGAAAACCAAGTCTGGCATATAAAAAAGCACCTTTTAAATTCGTGCTTTAAAATATGTCATCACGGTGCAAAGTACACATTATACAAGAATATTATAAAATATATTTCAAAACGGAAAAAACAAGTCAACAATATGGTAAATTAATCATAAACATCATCGAATTTATTGTCAAAAATGACATAAAATCAATGTCACACCACTGAAAATTGATTTTTACAGCATTTTCGTTTGCAGGTAAAATATGATTTATTGTTTGACGCCATTGGAGTTGGCAAAAATTAAAATGTTCTTAAAGTTGACACAACGATATTCAACATTTTGCAACGACAGCGACTTTGGCGAATTTGTCACACAAATAGAAACAATGCAATTCTATGATTTCGCAATTGATGATGCCTAGAAACGCATTTAAGCTCGATTCAGCAGAATATTGTGACAGATTTTTTTAAAAAAATACTATGTCGATAATTCATAATGAAGATAGTAAAAATTTGTTATGTTGAATTAAACATGAAAGGAAAGCAATCTTCCATCAACGGCTCATAATGTGATGTTGCTATTTAGATACAATTATTGTAGATTGCTGATGAATCTAACATGTCTAGGCAATATGCCAAGAAAATGAAGCAAAAGACGTTCTCCAATGTTAGAGAATGATCAAGTAAAATAATATCTGAAATGATATGCACTGTGTAGGAGATTAAATAAAATAAAATATTTGAATAAGATATTATACTTCAATCCACAATGTTTTTATTTCAAACTTGTGTACTGACGGTTAACAAAAAATAAACGTGCTATTCAATCATTATCAAGTTCAACAACCAGAGTTCATTGTAAGGGGTTACATACATATCATCTTCATCAAATATTCACCTCCACATGCGCTCGATATTAAAAGAAGCAAGACTCCTTTTCCTTTGCGATGATATGTATTTGGTACACCATATGAAAAAGTTATTTAAAAGCCACAATATTAGAGACTATTCGAGGCAATCATTTTGATTTTACTGAAAGGATTTTGAGGGAAAAAAATATGAATAATCCTATAAAAAGATTTATTTGAAATTTCATCAATTGATCAAAGTACAAATTCATCAAATTGGCGAAAATAATAAAAGTGAAGAAATGACTTCTCAACAATGGAAACTCTAAACACCTACTTCACAATTTCAAAAGTGTGCTCCTTTTGATACAAAAATTAATATTCCGCAGGTCAATGATTGATAAGCATACGAATTATAAATTTAATTCAAAAGTCAGCGGAGTGTTTTTATGTCATTTGGATGAAAATTAACGATTCTTACCCAAAATATTGAAACGTGCAATCACGATTGTGTTACACGGATGCATAAAATATTCGATTCATAATTAAATTTCAGGTTAAATCAATTCAAGTCTATTTCAAAACACATCTTCCTTGAAACAGGACACGCATTAAAATGCAAAATCTGATTCGCTGGCCGATCGCTCTGATATCGTCATCATCATCGATCGTTAAAAAAAAATCATGAATAAATTAGCGTTCAGCTGATAAATTAATAAATAGAATCAAAATAAAATGTTTAACGTTTGTATTGACGCTCGAACAAAAATATTCAAAAATATTTCCAGCAAAAAACCAATAGAATTGCATGAAGACAATAATTTTTTCGCTCGGTATTCATCATTAATATTTAACGAGCATATTGATGATTGGAAATGAGAATTTCAATCTTTTAAGATTTATTGAGAATAATATAAAATATTTGATTCTTTCAAAAATTGACCCAGTTGTCAAATTGGTCTCAAGGAAAACTGTGATTTTTATCACAATTGCGACAATCTAAGGCAAACCTTCCAATGCATGGCACAAGAAAAAAATATATTTAATTTGTATGATTTTTTGATACGTAGATAATTTTATCGCAATGCGACCTGATGACATGAGATTAGCTTGAATTTTTGCATACATTTATTCGGTTGTTCGGTTAAAAATGACTATCCGCTTATAAATTTTAGCTATAAATGACAGACAATTAAAAATCAAGGACAACGTCAACTCAACTCTCAGATTTTCAAAAATTATCAGCTGTTCAATGAATCGGATATATTACTTTGGAAACGAGGAGTTGAATATTAATTGATCATCAACGACTCTTATCATCATTTGGTCGATCGTAAATGGAAAAACAATTTTAAGATGCTCATTTTTATACGAAGAAAATGTTTTAGAATTCGAGAAGATTCTATATACTTTTCGATATTTAATGGCACTTTCTGATGAAGTTTGCAATATAGTTTGATCAAAAATATGGCGCAATAGAAATAAAAAAGTACGAAATTCGATTTTTATCAATTTAACTACATTGATTGAGTGTCAACATTTTTAGCGATTAATATTACAGTATTTTCATCGAACACACTGTCAATTAATTCGATACAAAGTATATTTCATAATTTAATACATTCATATCAAATTGCCCACAGAGATATAAGAACAGAGAGTTTTAATTAATGATGTAAATTAGAAAAAAATCACAGACAATATAAGGTTTTTAAAAAGATAAAATTTGACTCTTTGCTATTTAATAATGTATTTGGACAAATTTCACAAAATTTTACATATTTCGTTGATCACTTTTACTTGTATATTTATTATATTATAATTTATGATATTTTCTACTTTACAAAATTGCTAATAAATATATTTAATAGAATTTATAATTAATTGAGATTTTTTATTATATGAGGTGCACATGGAACTTACCGCTTTTTATATGGCTTGATTTCACTAAATCTGATAAGTTTTTCACTCTTCTATCACAATTCTGTCACAAATTATATGGAATGAATTTTTCAAAATCACTTCACTGCGATTTTATGTATTTTCGTGTTTTGAAATGTCAAATAAATGGGCACGTGGTAATGTTGGTAGCGCGTGGTTTATTTGGCGCGCGAGTTCAAAAATAGACGTCGTTGGTCAGCAGGTACTCTTCGACAAAAGCCCACGGAATATCTTCACGCTTATTTGTATTATGCAATGGACGACGTCACGTGTAGACTAATGGCTTTGAAGGTACCTGCTATTCTTACAGGACCGATCGCTTTGAGATTCGAAATCGAAATGACGACACTTTCTCGACAGCTTGGCCAACAATGCCGTGGAAAACTGTCGGAGTAGGCAAATAAAGCTTCGCGTTGAAGGTGATCTGATGTTTGTGCGCGTAAAAGGAAGCAGTCGTCGCGTCACTACACAATTAGCAATTGCTGATTTTTTATTACTTTTCTAGTCAAAATATGTATTTGGTGGTCATGACTGCCATCAAGTAAAAATACACTCTGTACCGTTAGAATCAATAGCTACGATCAAATATTGTGTTTAGCGAAAAATCTTCGCTTTTCACACGCACTCCCGGATCTAAATAAACTGTCTGTGCTGTAAACATTTCGTACATGGAATAGTTTTAATCTTTATAAACATTTCTTAGAAAGCCAAAAATTTTAGGTCCAGTCACTAGGTCAGGGTTACCCTCAATTCTTTCTAACCTTCAAATAAACAACATTTCTTTTGAAATAAATAATTTAAACACCAAGTGACCACCAATATCAAATAGAAATTTCATAGTTGCCAATTGATTGGCCAAATATATTTACCAGCTTAGGCTTAGCAAATTTATTTAAATATTCAATATTTCAAAAACAGCTTAAATTGGTCACGAAGGGATATACACATCCTTGGCCGAAAGTATTGAGCATCCTATAAAATCTGCAATACAGGACAAAGATGAATAATCTATCATTTATGCTTTACTACGTTTGGATCCGGAAGATCCACGCCTTTGAATTCAAATCGCGACCCTGTTAAGTTTTACTTGCTCCACTTTTACAGAAAGTACATTTATGTAATTGATCATCCACAAACGAACATCATACTAACCACTATAGTAGGCGTAATTCCTAATTGACGAGTTTAGGCGACGCAGTAACTATCTAATCTATGTATACATATATACAGTACATATATGTTTTTCAAACTTTTATATTACCAGTTCCCTACCGGTGATGTATTTACTACACCTTGACTCTAATAATGTCAACAGAAAGAAGCTCGCCAGAGTCCAGCGACAGGGAGCGCTCCGAGTCACCGCAGCGTACAGGACAGTGTCTGAAGACGCGGTGCTGGTGATTGCTGGAATACCGCCGCTGGACCTCCAGGCAAAGAAGAGGGCCTTGGACTACGAAGATCCTAAAAATCGCAACGAACATGACCAGAAACTGAGGGAAGCCTGGCAACGGAGATGGGATCAGTCCAGCAAGGGAAGATGGACCCATCGACTTATCCCGGTCATAAGTCGGTGGAGGGCCCGGGAACACGGTGAAACAACCTACCGCTTGACGCAGACGCTCACTGGGCACGGATGCTTTGGTGCGTACCTGAAGCGGATTGGCAAAGAACCATCCGCTACGTGCCAACACTGCCAAGCGGAGGTCGACGACGCAGAGCACACCATCATTGGCTGTGAGGCTTGGGCACCCCAGAGAGAACTGCTGAAACAAGCACTCGGGGTGGCCGAGCTAAATATCGACAAGATGGTCCACAGCATGATGGAAAGTAAGAAGAACTGGGACCTTTGGCGCGACTACGTAGAAGACATCATGAGCGCCAAAGAAGACAGTGAAAGAGAGAGGCGCAGGGCGCCTCTCCAACAATAGAATAGGGCCACCAAATGGCTAGACTACCTGTCACCCTTGAAGCAATGTGATAAACAATACCAGGGGGACAGAGGAGACCAAAGGGAGCGGTTTAGTGAGTAGGCACGGCTGGCCAACATCCCTTATGGAAGTTGTATCAATACCAGCGTGAATCTCACACTCAGTCTTTGGAAGATTCCGCGCCCACAGGAAAAAAAAAAAAAAAAAAAAAAAAAAAAAAAAAAAAAAAAAAAAAAAAAAGACTCTAATAATGGGAATATTGATATGAAATATAATAGATACAGGATTCAGAATTTGTGTATTCATCCTTAATATAATTACAAATCACATCAAAGTATTATAGTATATAAGTATTCATCTGCAGCGACGGAAATAAATAATTTGTCGGGAAATCGGGAATTTTGCAAGTTTTAGTCCGTATCTCAGCAGAAAGGAATTTAATCAGTCACATTGATGGTATTATACGAAAATGGGGGCTCACGCGGTCATCAACTCTTTTTTTTTCCTAATTTTGACACTTTTTCAATTTACGGGCGGCAATGTTTCATTGTACGGCCAGGAACCTTCTGCTTATTTTTCGCTATACGGCCAACTGTATCAAGGCCGTAAAGCTAGGTATGATTGTAATTTTATTATGCCTTCTTTTCACAATCAATAGATTAGATTTAAAGCCAAATCCTTTATCATCAGCATCAAAAAAATTTTTTTCTATTGAATTTCGATTCTATGAACTGCAAATAAGTCAAATTCATAGAATTGCGAATGCGATATTACACAAGTGGATTACTCAAAATCAATTCTAATCGTCATTTTGATTGCATTAAAAATGTTATTGATTTTAAAAGCATGTGAAATCCAAAGAAAGTGGGAATTATCAAAATGTTTCTTATTATTAAAATGAAATACGAAACGTAGCGACAGTGTGTCAATATCGACGCAATCCTTAACTACAAATGGCAAAACTGGTGTGGAGCAAATATTGAATGCAAAAGTTATGTAGATATACAGGTTATTTAAATTCTCCATAAACAAATTTATCTTAAAATAATAATATACAAAGTGGTCAAAAATCTTCTTCGAAAATCCCTGAATTTTATTGAAATATGCTAATTAAAACTCATCAAATTTCGAGTAGTAAATTAGTGATGATGAAAACAGGATACCACAGACCGACGTAGTAAACCACGTAACATGTTCTTCTACGGAAATCGACACACCAAGAGTCAATCAAGATTTAGTGAAGATACAAGTGCCAGCAAAAAAGCTAAGGCACTTGGAAAGGAACCTGAAGTGCACTCTTCTCCATTGCTCCCCGACCTTCAGAAAGATATTCTTCCAATATATATAAGATTTGTCGAAAGATGAATTATTGAAGAGATATTTAGATGGTCATATGCAGAATGCAAACGAAAGATTCATCTCGACGTTTGGTGATTGGCTCCAAAGCATCTACATTTAGACTTAGAAGTGATCGAGGTTGCAGTATTTTTGGCTTTTGCCTTATTTAATGAAGGGAATTCAGCAGCATGATTATGAACGAGCTGAAAGTAGTCGTTTTTCAAGTTGTGCAAACGGATGAGCAACGCGTCAATAAACAAAATAAACGAAAAGAGGAGATGCAAGCCAAAACTATGCATATAAAGAAGAAAGGTTGCTATATGGTCCTGAAATAGCTGATTAACCGCTTGGTAGTTTATACTTTGTATGGTTATTGTGCATCTTTTTTTTACAAAGGTCCAAACTATATTGTAATAGTAAAAAAAAGTATGTTTTGTTGGTTTAACGTTTTTTTTTTAATATGTTAAACATTCCCCTTTACAGAGGTGAATGTCTGGATAAATATTAAACCTTATCTAGGTATTAGGAGCTTATAATTCACTTGTGTGTTTTTTTTTGCAAATAAATAAAATATTAAATAAGATAAACGACTATTTTAAATTTCATTACAAAATAATAAAGTACTTTAAAGGATACAGCCATTTTTTCAACGTGTATTTATTTATCTCGTTTCAATAATTTTTGTCCACTATGCATATCAATTCCATAAACATTAAAACACTTGCACCATTGTACTATTTTTGTAAGTTTTGAAGTGAAATAAATAAAGTGATTTCATCACTGCATTGCATGACTATTACATTATTTACGATCTTAAAAAATACAGTAGAAAACTACTTTGTAAAGAGAGAATTCTTTTAATCTGTATGCAAAGTCCTGATAAAATTGTATTTACATTTATAGATAAAAACACAGCATTTATACAAAAAGAAAAGCTTTTTATTTAATATGTATGCATTTATGGTATGTCAATGTCCTATACCGCGTTAATGACATCATAAATCATTTAGAGATTGTTAAATAAAAAAATATTGCATTGTCTGTATAAAAATTATTTGAATCATCTGAAAACCTAAAACAACATATATTTTATACATTGTGGATTAGTTTCTCTTATCTATATGAAATGTGTTTGGTTTCTTTTTGAAACTACTTTTATGAGTAATTTATCTAATAGCAAACTTTTGTGCAATAAAAAAATAATAAATATTGACAATGAGGCATTAAATTGTCATGAGTTTCTTATTATCACATCAATTAAATTAAGAATAAATTGACGCATTATTGGAGCTCGAGAACAATCGATAAACAATTATGATTCGAACTGGAAAGACTTAATGTAACGCTTTTGATCACTATTTGAACAAACATATTTTTCTTAGATATAATTTGAAATTATTAAAGTATTTTTATTGTCAGAATCTAAACCAGCTTTTTGTACTAGTTCTATATTTCGTATAATACAGCATTTATTACGAACCCATTGACCGTTTTATTTTGTGGTTGTATAGAATTTTTGCACCATATTGTTCTTTTTGAGATATTTGATTATCTCACAACGCTTTTGCTCACCGCAAAATCCGAATCTCAAAATGTAATTGCGTAGCGCTGATAATTGTAAAATTTTCAAAACAACTAAATAAAAATTGATCTGCAATGCAATACTATTTTTTATCTATGTAAAAATATCTATTTACTTAAAAAAATAAATCATTAAAGCGGTAAAAATTGCAAAATGATATAAATATTTTGGGTATGATTTTTTATGAAAATTATTATTAGTATTAATATTTTTATTAAAATTAAATTATAGTTTGCATGAAACAATGCACTTTTTTAAAATTTTAAATGACAATACTTATATTATAATCATTTATTAAAATAGTTTACTACTTCAGATGCAAATAATAATTAAATGCCAAAGGAATTCCTGACAAAATGACGTCAAATTTAAACAAAATCCTAATTAAAAACCACTTTTATGCCATTTATTTTTTGCTATTATTTATTATCGGTATTCCATTGCAAGTATTTCTATAAAGTCAACTTCTGAATGTTTAAAAATGTTAATTTGCTTAATTATGTTCAAAACATGTTTTTGGAACAACGTATTTTATAGATTATTTTTTTAATATACTGAATTTGCATGACGCAAACCATTTAGGTGACTTTCTTTTCAAAATTGATCATTGCTGCTCATCAGGTTACCTCAACTAAAAATATGCAATTTTTCATCAAAGAATTGCTAATATAAATAATATATGATTCTAAAAAATTTTTTTAAAGAAATTTTCAAACAGGTACTTGAACACAATATTATTTTATCAAAATATAAAAATTCAAAACCATGTATTATTTTTTACCTCCTAGATTCAAATTCGCAAAAATACATGTACAATTAAAAACCATGTCATAGTGATCAGTATTTGTCCTATAAAGGGGACTGCATAATATGCATAATATCAATTTCTGGCTCATCCATTTTAATACTTTAGAGTCCGGGCTATTTTCGCAAGAAATTCATAAAACTTCTTTCGTAAATTTGATATAATTCTTAAACCCGCTAATAGATTGAAATGTTCTCTCTATTTAAATCTAAATCTATACCTATTAGATAAAGCGGAAAGAAATGTCATTTTTTTTGTTGCGTCTTTGCCGTCAGTTTGCCTCGGGTTGCTGTCGAGTGAATAAGTCAAGGTTGATGTTATTATGAAGCTCTTTTGTTTGTCTTACCTTTTCAAATATTTATATATTTTTTTAGACATAGTGAAAATGTCCAAGCCAGAAATTGATGAGACCCATTTGCGATCTTGTTTACCGTTTTTATTCGAAAAAGGATTAAAAGCAAAAAAAGCTACCCAGAGCACCCATATGGCATGTGATACATATGGCAACATATTGAATATTCGAAAATGCCATATATGGTTCAAAAATTACAAAAGTGGCGACAGAGATTTGAAAAATAAACCAAAATCAGGCCGATCTCCAATAATCGATGATGATGCATTAAATTCTCTGGTAGAATCTGATTCTCGAAAAACAATAAAGGAATTATCGCTAAACATCGGCCGTCCCTGGTCGACAGTAAAAGATCATTTGAAAAGACTCGGGAAAAAACATAGACAGGGAATTTGGGTACCGCACGAGTTCTCATCAACGGTTTTGGAATTGGATTGTCCAGGTATGAAACCGATCCATTTTTAAAAAGAATCATGGTCACAAATCTTAACCAAAATCCCTAAATTCACTAATAAAAGGGTATGATTGGCATCGTAAATTCAATTGCACTGTAAATTTTAGTCGAAAAATATTATAAAGTACGTCAGTAAACGATAATAGCTGAATTGGTGAATAAAACTAGGAAAATGTACGAAGCTCAATTGATGAGATAAATGAAATAAGTTTAACTATGCATTAACCAGGCAAAATATATTTGAATTATATCAACATATTTATAAAGTATTTCATGAGACAGTTTCATCATTTCATCGATTCAGTACTAATATAATAAGATCTTTGACATTGGCATATCGACGCACTGGCCATAATTGACATTTGTTCTCAAAGTGCTAACAGCAATAATTTGATAAATCTGCGATAATTGAAATCACAATGATTGGAATATGTCTTCCCAACATAGGCAGATGGAAATATTAAAATTTGTTTTGTAAACATAGAGAACGCGAGAAGAAATTATCTAGGGCGATTGGTTTACTTTGGAATTTAATAGCAATGAATTTCTTACTACAGCTTCTTCTTCTTAAAGCGAATTCTTCTTAAACAAAACATCTATTATCAGATTTAGATCATTTTCATAAGAGACTTTTTCTAGGAAAAAAAAATATTATCTGGGTTGTTTTCCCATTTGTCTTCTATGCGTGGTTACGTCAGGATAGGATTATTTGAATATGAATTTTAGATAGACGCTCTATGAGTGAGTAGCTAATTATCGTTTTTTTTTAAGTCACTTATATGCGGCTTAAGAGTCCAAGTCCTAAATCACTATACCAACATTCGGTCTAAGCACTTAACATAGTAGATTTCATCAAATTTAAAAAAAAGTGCCTAACAAAAAAGCATAACGTTTTCCTTTTTCTCTCCGTTCTTGAAAAACAAGACCGGTGAAAAATAATAATCTAATTTAACTTTTATTAACAATCCGACTATAATTGCAAGGATAATAAATATCTTTTTGTCGAGAAGGAAAATTGAAAACTGGAGCTATAGATAACTATAAGGAAAACGACAGTAATGGTAATTGACAGTGCAAATAAAATAAGAGAATATAACATTCTTCATGAGCTAGTCTATGTACGAAATTATCTTTCTCGGTTCTAATATATCTGCAAGTAGGAAGGATTGAAAATAAATCCGAATACGCATTGGAATGACAAAAAACATATACACCATCACAAAACCCTAGCTCGTTCGATCACAAATCTTCTCCAACTACTCATGTAGAACAAAGGCTTGAACGATAAAAGCAACAGACTGGCAATAAATATATACGCTTAAAACGTGGTCTTATTAATCCATCAAGAGTTAAAGTTCATTGATACGTGACCAAAATAGGAAAAATGCCGATCTGTTTTGGGTTAAATTCGAGTTTGTTTCTTTTTTATATTAAAAGCGTTCCTACGGAAATACAGACGATAAAGGATACTTATTATATTAAATAAACGCTTTTGCCAACTCTGATTGCTTAGTGTTTATTGAATACACGCTCTAAAATAATTGAATAAAAAATATGAGCAATAATATATTTTTTCTAATACTCTGCATATTCCCGAGATTTATCAATTGAACTTGTAGCTCAATCATCTTGGTTGCAAGTCTATAGTACGAGTGATGAAACCATGTTAAAATAGTTCCATTAAAGGAAATGCATAAAGACAAATATATATGAATTTCTTTCTGAGACAATTATGTATATTTTATCGAATGTCAATGATGATAACACGTGTTCAAAACAATACGATTCATAGAACATTATTTGTCGTTGAAACATTCGAAAATTTCCTGATGTCCGACTGTTTCAGACACATTTGGCTAAGATTCATAACATACAATATCGAGCAAATCTGAAAATAGTATGTCCCAGAATTAATCGGTCATTCACGTGTCGGAATCTTCTACTATTTTAATTCATCCATGATGTCAACTAGAACTGTTTTACGTCGACTTTTAGCGCTTTGTTCATTTGACCCTTGATCTTTCGAGTATTTTTTAAATGCTGCATACAAAACCCAAAAATAAAGTGTTATTTTAGTCACAAATGAATGGTCTTTATAGAAACATAGATATTTATAAGCTTCTAGTATTTAATGCGACCATTTTCGTTGAAGCTACCGTAACACGACAGTGGTTCATAATTGCATTGAGTTTCGTTTAGATTTCGTCGTCTTCCATCACTAAAATTCTATCATTAGTAAGATACTTCGATTACATAACAAAGTCACATTTATTTGTATGTTTGTAAATAATTTATAGTGAAATTTGCATTGAAAATCTCCATGAAAATTAATGATCTCTCCTGTCAATAATCATCAATTAATCATACTTACTTTTGGTGGCGCTCTATGAGAGAACCCCAAGCCACCGACAACTCTTGTCACCATTTTCGTCTGTCCTGGACCTCCTACCTCCAATTGCCCAGGCCCAAACGTGTGGCGCCTTTTTCCACTTGACTTCTTGGCCAAGCCGTGCAGAATAAAAACCATAAACGAGGTTATACACTCAATTCTTCTGTGCGGAGCCCCGATATGGCATGAGTCGCTCAGACATGAGAGCTACAGAAAGAAGCTGTCAAGGGTCCAACGGCAGGGAGCGCTCCGAGTCACCACAGCATATAGAACAGTATCTGAAGAAGCGGTGTTCGTGATCGCTGGAATCCCCCCGCTAGACCTCCAAACAAAGAAGAGGACCTTGGACTTCGAAAATCCCAAAAACCATAACGAGCATGACCAGAAACTGAATGAATCCTGGCAGCAGAGATGGGATCAATAAGGGAAGATGGACCCACCGACTTATCCCGGTCGTAAGCCGGTGGAGGGGCCGAAAACACGTTGAAACGACCTACCGCTTGACTTAGGTGCTCACTGGACATGAATGTTTCGGTGCGTACTTGAAGCGGATCGACAAGGAAGCATCCGCGGCGTGCCACCACTGCCAAGGGACTGTGAGGCTTGGACACCCCAGAGAAACACACTGAAACAAGCCCTCGGGGTAACCTAGCTCAACATTGACAACATGGTCCACAGCATGATGGTGAGCAAGACGAAATGGGACTTTTGGTGCGATTGCGTTGAAGAAATTCTGAGCGCCAAAGAGGGCAGTGAGAAAGAGGGTCAGAGCGGCTCTCCAACACTAGAATAGGGCAAATTATTTGAGGCCAGACAACCTGTCATCTTGAAGCAATGTGGAAAACAATATCAGGGGGGCAGAGAGGGACAAGGGAGGGGTTTAGTCAGTAAGAATCTGACACTGCCCTGGGATCAAACCCAGGGTGTCTTATGCAAGATTCCCCTCCCACAAGAATAAAAAAGTCCAGCTTGGCTTTCCTTAAGTCTTCCGACGGGTCTGCTGCCACTCGGTCGAAAATCTAAGACGGCTTGGGGGACTCGGTGTGTCGGCATGACCTACCCAATGGCGACGGTGGCAAAGGACGAAGCTAGTAATTGATGCTTCGCCGTACATGACCATAACCTCGCGATTAGATCTCATTGTTTTTGGAATTTTTTTTTCAAAACTTTCCTCACGAACCACCCGAGGGGTATCAAATATTATAATCATTTTCCCCCCTTGTAATTATTTATATCCGTGAGCATAATCTTCTTAGCTGCTAAACTTTGAGCCAATTCAGCAATCGTGATCTTATAGAACTTAGAACCCACTCTAGAACTCGACTGATCCTTGAAATTCGCAACTAAAAAAATACATTCCCCTCCAAATGAACCAATAAATGCAATCCTGAACGCATTTATATTTATGACCTATTATTAACATTGATTTTTTTCCTTGAATTTGTTTTATTGAATTTTGACCACAAATTGAGCAATTGATCATAAAATACTTATATTGGATGCAGTCATTGGCATATCTAATCAATTCAGTTTTCATCCAATTATTTTCTGCTAATATGGAATTTTTAAAGAGCTTACAGGTAACTAAATTTTTATTATATTATTGAAATTATTGAAACATCCGTACTTTATTCGTACTTATCTGCTAATTTAGGGTAGTAAATAAACTTTCATATAAGAATAAAACTAGAAGTCGATACCGAGAATATTTCAAATTGAAAAATAGCTTCCAAGGCAAAATAGGTGGGGCCCCTGGTATTAAAGTTATGAACAAGCCTATTGTCGGTTTCTGCAAAATATTTTTGCATATTAATTTTTTTTTATTGATGTGAAGGCCTTCATAAATATGAACTTCGACCAGTAGCGCTTATTTAAGTAACCGCAATTTATGGTAAAATAAAAAGCAGCATTTGTTGTTATTATTAGTCTTAATAATAGCCTTCAGTGCATTTATAAATTCATTAGAGCAAATGTGAATTTAAAAAAAAATATTATTGCCTAAAATTTAATGTGATTGCCATTTTTTTCATACAAAACCAAACTCACAACTAAAAAATATTAATTCTTTATTGAAACGCACTACCGCATTCTTTATATTTACTTAATCTAACACCTTTTGATTGCTATCTATTTCAATCTTTAAAGCATTAATTAAAAGCCATTGAAATTTGTCCTCTTATTTTCAATCGATATTCAATATTTTCTACAAGGGGATAAAAGTCTTGCAAAAGAGGTAATGAAGGCGACTATATTTTATATTGACTTGAAAAAAGTTTTAAGTTCTTAAAGCAAGATCTGTGTTTCTTTTATATAATTTTTATTTAATAAGTTATATTATTATCATATGTTATATATTTCGATGTTAGTTCTAATTATTACATGAGGCATGTTCAGAAAGTAAGTGTACTAGATTTTTATGTATTTTTGGTCATAGTACACTTACTTTCTGAATATGCTTCGTACCTTCAATTAAATTTGATATTATATTTGGCGCCTATGTGATAGCACTAAAAAAGTCCATGAAAAATAAACATATTAGCCAATATCGCTTATTGTAAGTCCAATATTTTTTTAAATTTATTATATGCTGTTTAATTCATTTTTTATTATGAACATTATCGTCAAATACACTGAAAATGACTAGGAGCTGACACAAAAAACATTTGAAGCCCAAAAGGTTAAGAACAGTAAATTCGACAATGTTATTCGTGGAGAATGCTTATTACAAAAAAGAGAATATGTTTTTTAAATTTTACTAGAAAATATATTTATTTATATTTTTAAAAGCAGTCGGACACCAAAAAAACAATGCAATCTTTTTATGTTGTACAAAAGCACATTTTATGATTAAAAAAACGTCATCATTGTCATGGTCAATGTCCGAGCTAATTATATGATGACGTCAGATGTTTTTTTTTTTGTTTGGGTTTTTATTCATTCTTAATGTTAATATTGATAAGCTTCAAACTTCTTGTTTTTATTGTCACAATTGACATATCGCATGATTGATATTACATATATATGACGGACGTTGAATATTTTATTCTGTCCAGTATGAAAAAACCCGAGTTTTGGTATAGTTGGTTAAGTAAGTCAAGCGTAACCAACCCATGTTACATTACGCCAAATGAGACAGATTGAAAGATCACAATTGACGAATCTCACCATAAATTTTTTCAAGTATCCATATTGCCAATTTATTACTTTCATTTCCTTCCGCATATGGCTTAAGGAGGGAAACCAGTTTAGACGGTTCGAAAAATCGTTTTTAATTAATTTTGTTTTTTTTTACCTTATTCAATGAAAGGTATTCAGCACTTGTAATGATTATGAACGAGCTGAAAGTAGTTGTTGGCTCTCAGAGCTTTAATTATGTACGGCAAATAGATGACCAAAGAAGCTCGGAAAGCTCCAAAAGAAGAAATGCAAGCTCAAAATTATGCACATAAAGAAGAAAAAGAGTTGCTATATGGTTTTGGAATAGCTGGTTAATCGCTGTGTAGTTTATACTATTTATTACCGCCTTAAATTTCTCGTTTATGGTAATTTTATTTTCAAATGCGTTTTTCTTAAAACAACTTTTTTTCAACTGGCGGGAACTCTAACTCAAAAAACCTTTGACTAATCATTAAAAATATTTATATAGAGATTTTATACTTAATTACAATAGACATGAACCTAATTTTGAGATATTATTATTATTTAAAGTGTATTATTTATTGCAAGAAAGGTGCAAAAGAATGGTAAAAAATCGTACCATTTTGTTTAAGCTCTCCTAAAACGTATAATTTTTATTTTTTTAAATCAAAACTAACTTTTTATTCTTAAAAAATATATTATTAATAAAATAAAAATGTTTTAATGATCTAATATATAAAAATAAGTTGCGTTTCCCGTCTAATGCTCGGGCGAAATGGGTTGATATGCGCGTTCATCGGATTGAGACAAAACTTGATCCACTTATTGCCAAGGGATCAGGGGGTGACATAGGCATAGTACAATTAACTTACAGTAGATTTTTAATTCAAAACTTAATGTGTGAAAGTTGTTGATTCTGACGTGTTTGAGATTATGCGTTGCTAAGGCTATAGGTATATAGTACCTACAAGTTGCAGTAGGAGGCGTCGTGTCGTCGTCACATACAACACATACGTCAAACGTCAATGTCATTTGCAGGTTAACCATCGGCGTGAGTCAATTATATCCAAATTATTTATCGCAAGCACTTTTAAAATGCTTCATTTCATTCATCGCTTATTCACGTACGTAACAATCGAAAAAATACGTTCGAGTGTTATCCGATCAAAATCAGACGACCAACGTGCAACGAGAATCGAAAGTACATGTTGATTTGAATATTGCTGCATTTCAATATGATATTCATTACGATTACAGTTTGCATCCCAGTGTAAAATGGATAAAGGTTAAATCCTGTTAACGGGGGACAAATTTATTGGTAAGTTGAAAACGCCTTCATTTCGACACAATGAAAACAAACAAACCTAACCTAACCAGATTTGAATTTAAATTTAATTTAAAAAATAAAAACAAGAAACAAATGAATAATTCTTTTATTTAATAACAATATGTTGACGTTGAAATCAACAATATATGGATCTTCTTTTTCATCGAAAACATTCAAAGCTCATACCAACGTCGGATATTGTCGTGCAAATTGTACATGCAAATAGGCAGTGATATGGCAGTAGTCAGTATTGAAAGACTTGATGCGCGCAACGATCGAGTTCAAACTCAATTTCAAACAGGTAGATATATCAGCAGTGACGAGGCTCTTTGGCCTATTTTGAGCTTCCTAATTCACAGAAGCAATCCGAATGTTGTTCATCTCAGTGTTCATCTCGAAAATGGCCAAAGGCAGACACTGCAAGAAATGTTGCTGCTGAACCAACACTTGCGCTGTGTGAAGAAGATGTATTTGCAGAGACATTATGGTACGCACAAGTTCCTAACTATTTTACATGAAATACTACATCCGAGAATTTTCAACGACGAGGGCAAGGGATGCATGATGAAGGCTATCGAAATCTGTATTCATCTGATGCATTGGGCCCTATTTACACATTACATCCAAATAAAGCCGAGTGTTACTATTTAAGAATGCTTTTGGTTAATGTCAAATGTCATACTTCATTGAGAAAGGTCGAACGGAAATTAGAACATTACTCGCCATCATTTTAACCACATGTCCGTCACCCAACCCGAAAGATTTGTGGTAAAAATTCAGAGAGGATTTGAGCGAAGACATTTTACACACCGTTAGCAATGACAATTCAATTGAGTTTTCGGACAATATTTTCAATCAAACTCTGATCGAAATCGAAGACATTTGCTTAACCATCAATATCAAAGAATTCATTCAACAAGAATTCGTTCTGCACTTGAACAGCAGTACGATGCTAATGATTTGGATGCATTTGTCGAAGCAAACGAACAACTTTTGCATGCGGAACAAAAATTGACCTACGATACAATTACAAATGATCTGTTCTTCCTTGATGCGCCCGGCGGTACTGGAAAAACGTATCTCATCACTTTACTATTGGCTCACATTCGATCTCAAAATAGAATTGCTTTAGCTCTTGCTTCATTAGGTATTGCGGCAACATTATTAGATGGTGGATGAACAGCGCATTCGGCATTCAAATTGCCATTAAATATGCATTTATTGGAAGCTCTGACATGTAACATTCCTAAAGTTTCTGACATAGCTAAAGTTTTGAAAATTTGCAAGGGGATTATCTGGGACGAATGCAATGCTTGATCGAACTCTTAAAGACTTACGATCAAATGCAAAACCGTTTGGTGGCGCTCTAATTTTATTATGTGGCGTCTTTCGACAACCTCTTCCAGTGATGCTTTCATCGTCACCAGCTGATTCTTGCCTCAAAGCATCGCATCTTTGGAGAGACGTGCGAAAACTAACATTAAAGACAAATATGCGTGTACATTTGTAGCGTGATGCGTCGGCAGCCACATTTTTAAAACGACTATTGAACATTGGTGAAGGAAAAGTGCATGTTGATGCTACCAAGTTTATTTCATCTCCATCGAACTTTTGCGTTGTTGTGCCATCCATCGATTTACTCATTCAGAAAGTTTTTCAGCAGATTTTTAATAATTATAAAAATCATTATTGGCTTTGTGAACATGCTATTTTGGCAACAGAAAACACCGACGTCAATAAAATCAACCACACAATACAATAAAAAATTGCAAGCGATTCTGTTACCTACAAATCGATTGACAGCGCCATGAATGCAGACCAAGTTGTTAACTATCCAATCGAGTTTTTAAATTCGTCGGATCTTCCTGGTGTGCCACCGTACAAATTGGAACATGACTCACTATCATCATCGAGACAACTATATATTCTTAATGGAAAGTCGAAAGTAGAATATATGCTCATTCCCACCGACGTGCCATTTGATAAGAGACGACTGCAGCTCCCCGTTGGACTTGCATTCTCAATGACCATCAACAAGGCACTTCAAGTGTGCGGAAGAATCTAGAAAATCCACGTTGGACAGCCGAGAACTTTTTTTGTATTTGTTAAAGACGGAAAAGCCAAAACTATTCTCTACCCTAAAGCACTTAGCAGAACAATTGAGTAAGCAAAATGTATGCTTTTAATATTTTTTTCTTTATATATCATTCAATATCAATAAATGTATTAATTGTCGGAAAAAATATCATTATTTATATCATTGCTAATTAAACAAGATAACTCTTTCAAATTTCAAATGGTATTTTTAGAACTATTTCTTCTGTGGCAGCAACGCGCCGGGTACCAGCTAGTTTTAAATAAAAATTGTGACTTTTAAAATTCCCGCCAGCAGCAAACTCTGATGGCGACCTTCCATTGGCATCAGCTTATAACTCAGATAGTTCCGGCTAAAATTATAACATAGCATCTTATTTAAAATTGATTTATAAAACGAAATACTTAAATTAATGACTATTCTAGAAGATTATATACATACAAATCTGCAAAAGAAATAATATAAAATTATGTAATTCTGACTAGTAGCTAAATCTATTTTATACCCTTTTTTGGGTATCGGAATCAGCACATGTTTTTTTACGAATTTTAGCTCAAGCCTTTGGGTGGCAATTTCAGCCACTCAAGTAAGAAAATAAGGAATTTATGGCGAGATTAGGTACTATTTTCAGGGAATTAAAGTTGGTAGAAAGGTACTCATTGTGATTTTTAATGGGAGGGATGTTTGTTTTGTACTGAAGTTGAGAGCTACGGAGATACCAGAAAGCCCCAAATGCTCATCGTATAGCAATGTTTTTAACATTTTTTAATTTGCTATTGTCACTATGCCGGTATCCCAGGACTGGAGAGTCATAGATCATAACGGGGGGTGTTGTGAAGTTGTAAAAGTTTGATGATATCGTCAACAAGAAATTATTATTATGGTCGTATTTATAAACCCATTTTTACTCAATGGAATATAAACATAATTAAGATGCCTAGTACCACACATAAAACACAAAATTAAAAATTAAATGAGATATTTTCAGATTAAAATGCCTTTGACATGCCTCTGAGATCATTTCCCAGAACTAAAAAAAATGCAAAATATGTCGTTTCGTTTATATTTCGTATACACATATTTTTTAAACTACGATAAAAACAAGTATCTTGGTCGTTTGATATGCGAAATTAGAATTGAAAATTTCCCTTTATCCGATATTTGGAACTTCTCGTCAGATTTATGGTTGTTTTTAAGTTTGATGCGAGTTATGTTTATATATTTTAATTATGTTGAAAACGGGTATCCAATCGTAATTGATAGTCAACTCGCTAGGCTTGAAATGATATTAAATTTATTTATTTCACCAGAACCTAATATACCTTGAATTTATGCGTAAACCTGATATTTGTCATCAATGGGGTAAAAATAGAAAAAATATTTTTAACCTTGTACGATTCTCAATGGCAAATATTTTCGAAATGACATATTTTTAATGTGGGATTTTAATAAAGTTGAAATTTTAACTTCATGGACTTGTAATACAAATTTGGGAGCATCCAAGTGCTTAAGGCTGATCAGAAACGCACAATGAACAAAGAACAACAACGCGTGCGTTACACCGTTTCCCAATAAGTACATCGGTCCTGACGTAAACTAATAAGTAATTCTCGGTTGGTACAATTAATTCATTATGAAGTCGTATGCAAATCTTACTAACCTAATTTTTATCGTGTGTCAACAAGCTATGGCAATGAAAAGGTCGCACGTATGCCAAGATCTTGTGTCCAGCAAAAATGCGCCTGATTTGCGTAAGAGTTGAATGATTCCATTTACAAACATATCCCATGAAATTCAAACAATGAATATCTAATTTTGGAAACGATATCAATTCTCAGATTATTCTTTATAAATCCTCTTTCAAATCTTCAAAATGTCTTTTTTAAACTATTTAAAAAAAAAACTTAAAAATGCGCACAAACTTTTGGACTGACCTAATATTTATGTACTGTAAATTGGCTTACAATTTGTTAAAGATACGCATAAGAAATAGATAATCAATACATCTATAAAATAATGTATAGTCGAGTGTTTATTCTTAATGGGTATACATTTTAAACCACTCTTTTTTGGAATTAACAACATTTTAACAATAAATTATTTCCCACTTTCCATGTTCTAAGTAAAATTAATACTCGTATGCAAAAATGCGAGGGGGGACGCGCCTTTATTTGCCTTAAAGCTGAATAAACATAGCTCTGCTATTTACCATTGATGTTTTATTAAAACAAATAATAGATTGCAGTGCATTCGACTAGCATTTAATGCAAATACGTGTATGCAAAAAAACTGTTAGGAAGAATATGACCAATCCAAAAAAAACTATAGACACTTAGTATAATGTCATATATTATAAATTAATAAAAAACTAATTTAAAGATCTTTATATGCCCATTAATAATTTAAAAATTTCGATTACGTGTTCACCATTTAATAATCAATATGCATAATTAGCATATATAAATACAATTATATTATAAATGCTTCCAAGCAAAATATTATACTTCAATTTATTTCATTAGTATTCTCCTGTAATTTTTGTATGTAATTTTTTAAAGAAGTTAAAGATATAAAAGATGTTATGTTTTGCCACATTCCATTATTATTGTAGTTAAATAAAAATATTTGTATCGTCTTAAAATATATCATAAAAATGTATTTGATGATACTTCTAATAGAATAGACTGCATGATTCGTTTGCTATTATACTAAGTATTCAGTGTAAAGGTGAATGAAGATAATCAGTAAAGATAAAGATAGCTGATTTGAATCAAGATATTTAATCTTAAATCTATTTTTTTTAATAGATAGCAGTTAATTTCCGGGGGGAAAAATGAGGATCTCGTTCTACGCCGTATTCCTATCGAACATTTAAATGTGCAACACAGTCAAGACTGAAAAAAATTCGATTCGACAATAGACATATCTTAGACATTTCAGTAGTGAGCTAATTTAAAATCGCCATAAAGTTAGATGCTATATTTGCTTGTCCACCGCGTATTGTCGTACAAATCCATTTATCTGTCAGAACCACAGCAGCGTGTATGAAGCTTGTATTTAGATAAATAAACACGTTCGATAGCGCACAATAATCGGTAATTTCTTCAAGTAAACCTAAACAATACACATGAAATACAATTAAAATCGATTCGTTATATCATTCACATATCATTATTACTCTCTGTTTTTCTCTAAATTCAACATGCAAAACTCTCTCCGTCTCTGTCTGTCTCCGAGCTCAGCGTGTAAGGATGCTCTTTCTGAATCATTAGAATTCGGACAATGTGTCTTACCGCTTTAAGGATTTAATGATCAAAATAATAACTTGTTTTCAAAATAACGCGAATGATCGAACTTTCTGGAAGCATTGCACAATAACATTCCAGGTGTTGATAGGAGTAGTGTCTATATCTTAATTACTTTAATTTCCATAACAACTGGGCAACGGAATTATCTTCCAGAAAGATCGCTATAAGGAGAGTATCAAAGAGGTACGGGTCGCCATACAGCTTCAATTAAAAAATTCAAGGAGGCATTAGGTGTAGGACCACATCCGATTAAAAAACTCAGGATCCAGCTACAGCTTCAACCTTCGAGCCGACCTTCAACCACGGGTCTTGGGAAGCTCATCCTGAGGATATCGTTGTTGCCGTAGGGCTGATAATAGAGAGAGAGAGAGCGGTCCACGGCGAAGATAACCGGACCCTGATATTTGCCTAGGGCTCGCCCAAGTTACACTTGTTTTATTTGAAACATATTTTGGTGTGGTCACTGTTAGTGATGAGATCATTTTAGAACATTTTAGATCTTTTTTATTCACATTGTATCAAACAAATACATTCATAATAAATGTCATTCAATTATAGTATTTAAAATAATTCATTTGGATCATATCCCAGTTCAAATCAAGCTTTGAACCTTTATTTATTAAGCGTTCTCACAGAAACATAAACGACAAATGAAAATCAACATTTCGCTTTCGAACCGTCCTGTTAAGAACAAAAGCCATACCTTTTATTGTTCATTAAAATATTGAATATTGATTTAACTCTTACGCAAGTCTGCATGTCGTGGCGGTCAAGTAAAGTGTTATTGATATCATTTTTGGATAATCAAAGGACTGCATTTACTTCTTTCCAAAACCAGACAATGGTAATTGAACTGCACGTTTTCGCATTGTAAATATTACAACAAATAATTGTCATGTGTAAAGTTACGTGGTCATCTGATCTGTTGTTGTCATTTGTGTTATATGCCATTAATCAATGAATTGCATATATCAATTTTAGCTGGTTCTTCAGTTCGATCAAACTTCAGGTTTATATTTCAATATAATACTTTTCAAATGAATCGTTTAACAAAAAAATATTGAGAAATTCTGGGTTAAATGATAATTTTTGTTGCCTAATTTTTTCATCTCAAGCACTAAAATGTGGACTAACGCAATATATCGTGTTTTAAAGCCATATACGTAATCTCACATCGGAGTAGATTTACATGTTAAATAACAATGACCAACCCAGTCTTCTAACATCAATGCAGGGCCACCTTGTCTTGGCAACAGCTTTCACTACTTTCCCTCTCATTTTCATCTCGTAAACAATTTTGTGGAGAAACGACGGTTAACACATAAATGATCATAATCATTAAGACGTGCATTCCGTATGAATCATAAACTTGAAACGAGGTTCTTCGCAGCACCACGCAAGCATGTTGGAAATCATCAAAAACAACACAATCGGTTACCTTCAGTAAGTCAAACAAACTGCGAAACACTGCTATAAGTTGCAAGGGTATATTCATTAAAATTGCTCAAACGCGCCTTCCAAATTATTTTACTTCGGCTGAAGTTTTACAAAATCTACAACAGATGATTGAGAATTAACATATTTCAAGTTGATGCTAATTTTATTAATGCCACTTCAAGGGTGATCAACTTTCATTACTAAATGGAGATGTTTATTGGATTTTTTTTATATCGGTGCAAGCAATTTAATGTTGTCTTTCATGTTTGGTATGTTAATTTTAATATATACATGCATTTAGATATTTTTAAGAGTTCTGTAAGCTTCCTTGAGAGCTTTTTTTTATAAAAAAAAAATTCATAAGCTAATACACAGTTTTTACACAAAAATCCTAAATCATACTAATCGACTCATTTCAACAATTGGCGATTACTTTAATTAGCTTATTATATGTAAAATTTATTAAAAACCATGATTTATATTTGTAATTAAGATAAGCCTGTCCTATCCTTGTGTGTCCGCCCTCATAAAGCAAAATTGACACTGGATAACAAGCGAAAATTAAATTGGGATATGTTATCGCATCCTTCTTATTCACCGGACCTCACCTCGACAGATTTCCATCTTTTCAGATCTATGGAGTACAGTCTGGAAGAAAACCGATTCAGAAATTCAGTTAAAGTGGAAATGTATTTAAAATAGTTTTTACTTCTTGGTCGGAATCTTTTTTATTAATAAATTTGAACTATTTTTGGATCTATCAATATATGGAGTAAAAATATTAGGTTACATCCATATACGTCTTATATTTACATATCCTTTTTTGTATCAAAATAAATACATAAAGCTATTTGCTAATGAACTGGAGAAGGATTTTTCTTTTGGAAATCCACCTGTGCAGTTGAAGAAGTGCAGACAGAAGTTTTACAAAATCTACAACAGATGATTGATAATTATCATATTTAAAGTTGATATCAATTATATCAATACCACTTCAAGGATGATCAACTTTCATTGCTAAATAGAAAAAGATTTTTTTGTACTGGTGCAACCGAATAGCAATCTAATATCTTTAACGCTTGATATGTTAATTCTAATATATGCATACATTTAGATATTTTTTAAGCGTTCTTTTTTTGTTTGTTTTCGTTTTACACGATCTAAAGTTTGGTAGGGACTAATGATATTGGCACGATATATTTAGCATTAATTTCTCTAATTGATTTGATTAAAATACTAGAGTAACATTACAAAATTCGTTACATTTCAACCTCAACTATAGTCAATAAAAGCAATAGTGGTGTACCAAATACATATCATCGGTAGGCGCGAATATTTTTAGCACAGTAAGGGAAAGGTTAAGGTGGCTCCTATAGACCTATAAGAGTCCTGGCCATCGATGACATTTTCGAATATATTCGCGCTTTTTTCGATATTCGTAAATTCAAATATTTATAAAATTAATCCGATAATATTCGGTTTTTTTGTAAATAAGGTTTATTAAGATGGAACTCAATAAGCATGATTTTAAAAAAATATTTACTCTCTGAATCAGTCTACAAATCATTAAGAAATTTAAATCGGATATTATTACTGACGAAGAAATATATTTTTTTAGGAAAATTACTGTAAAATGTTCTTCTTTCAATCGAAATTACAATAAAAAATGCAAAAAAATACTAACAATGCTACACTGATAACAGTAAAAGATGTTTATCCTTTTTTTAACTTGAAGAAATGAATACTAATTTTAGTAAAACTCAAACCGCGAATGGAAAAAAAATACAAGACAAAAAAAATCCGAGTTATATTTGAATGGCCCTCGTATATATCTAAACTATTCGAATACTCTAATATTCGAATATTTTACCAATTTCGTATTTGTTATTTGAATAATTGATTTTACGAATATTTAGGACCCCTAGTTTTGAGCCTTGTGTGTCCATCCCCATAAAGCAAAATTGACACTGGATAACAAATGGAAATTAAATTGGGAAGTGTTATCGCATCTTCCTTTTTCACTGGACCTCGCCTACATAGATTTCTATCTTTTCAGATCCATAGAGACCCATAGCCTGAGAGAAAACCGATTCAGAAATTCAGTTGAAGTGTTCAAAAAATACTTTTATTTCCTGTATCAGATCAATAGAAAAAATACGACAAATGCTGCACTTTTTGATATCCAGCAAAAAACATCTATTGGAATACCTTATAACGAAGCTATTTTTTGTTTGAAAAAACAAATTAGTACTCTTAAGTTACAATAAAATAATGTCAACATTTTAAAATGGTATCTCTTTTAAAAAAAAATCATGAAAGTTGACTCATTTTCTTAATGACTTCGATAAAAATAACAGATGCATACTTATAATAAACTCACTCATAACTGTTTTCATAGTAAGGAAAATAAATAATTGAACGTTCCTCGTAGAAGCATCGTTAAAATGCAATTAGGATCGATAGATGAATTTTGGACTATATCTTACAAGGTTGTTATGCAGGTTTCTTTTGTATTGATTTTATTTACTATTATTTGCAAGATATTTAGCCAGTAATATAATATGTCAATGACAATGTAACATTGAGATAATCAAATATAGTTATTCACATGCTATTGAATGCTAAGACTCTATTTAAATTTTGTTTGAATGAAAAAGTGGTACCATGCCTTGAACTACATTTTGTGTCCGAGCGAAATTTATGACGGATCCATCAGTCATCATACGCATTGAATTACACATCAATAAATACAATGCACAAAGGTAATACACATGGAAAATGTGTTATCATATATCAAAAAGTTATCAATTTCATAAGATCAGCGCGTATTATTTTTAATTAATCAGCGACAATTTTCCACTTCATTAAATGAATTAGAATGCTAATATTCCATGCATACGTTGCACTATACCGAGGTACTTTGAGTATCCAGCTCCAAGATTCTTAAAGCAATTCTGGAGTTTGAAAGGAGAAGTATGTCAGTTTTTAGTAACTTTAAAACTAAACTTATTTTGACCCAACATACTCGTAGTTACATGATCTTTTACGTTTGGTATAACAAAACACTTGGACGATATAAATCTAACATGCTTTGCAAAATTAGGGCATTCAAATGGGAAAATCAGTTGAAAAATAAACGCACTTTCCAACATGCAACAGTAACAAATCAAGTTTAGATGAAACTGCATCGTATCAAAAATACAAGGAAATAATTTTAAATCTTAGAATTAAATTTGTAACAAGATTTGCAAGTGATTTTATTCTTTGGAAGACATTTTTTCTTTGATTTTTTCAATAAATATAAAAACAGTAAGTAAGTAAGTAAGTAAATCGCAGGATCGTTAATGAATAGTTTTTGTTTAAAAGTAACAAAATGGCGCTGGTTTGAAAAAAAGTTTGGAAAAACACCTTTTTTGGGGATATTTTTTAATGTAAAACGTAAGAAAAAATAAACATTTTGAACTGGTTTTGCGAACTGCTATAGCCATATATATTTTAAATAAGCTCGTAAAATTTCAGATGAATCGGCGACTTGGTTTTTCAAAATTCTTTCCACACCACATGCAAAAATGTCGTTTCGAAAAAAACGCGTTTTAAGTTTAAAGTACTAATTTTTTTTTGAAAAGGGAAATATACTACTAATCAGCGATTCCAGCTTCATAAAAAAAATCTTCAGCTACCTCAGCCTCTTCTTTTTTTGGCTGATTTGCCGTATCTGTAGTCGAATTGATTGTTGTTTCATCAAATATTTTTAATTTGCCAATCAAGACAAATTAGCCTTTAATGCATAATAAATGAATTTTTTCACAACCTTAGAAAAAAATCTATTAATTCAACCTTAAGGATATGATTTTTGGAATTGAAAAAAATGACGAAACTGTCAAAATAACCGGATTCATGTGTAACATGTGGTAAAATGAACATTAAATATTTATTTTTGGCATTTCAATTGACATTCATTTCTTCGCCGCGTTAAAATTTGACAAAAAAGGACAAATAAAATTTGACATTGTTCTAAATAATATTATGTGCATATTTATTATTTTAGCTAATTGTGTATATGCAAGGGAAATAGTCCTACGAACTTATTGCCTAATTTATTACAACTTAGCATCTAAAAAATAAAAATGCTGATTTAATAAATTGGTTATTAATCAAAAAACTATTGATAACTTATAAACAGGGAACTGTTGAAAAAATATCATATTAGAATATCAAAAAATCGTTTTGTTTGGAAATTCCTCAATAATTATTTTGATTGCCTTCAAATTGTTAAATACGTGGATCCTCCTTTTAGCAAAGCTTCACATTTCAACTTTTCAGTATTTTTATATTTGAAGTCACGTTAAAACATATTGGAATGTTAATGGCTCTGTATAATTGAATTTAAATATTTTCACACTTACAAACTGCAATGTCAACTCTTAGCTAATTACATTTCTAAAATTCAAAATACAAGCAATATAGTATATAAATATTATTTTAACGGAATAACCAGAATGTGTCAAAATTACAAAGTTTGCATTTTGCGTGTAAAGAGGTAAAACACACAAAGGAAACCAAATCGATTTCATCTAAATGTCATACCATTGAAAAATAATTTTCATACGTCAAAAATAAAATAACAACCAACATTTAAACAACAATGCTTATTAAATATAATACGCTTCCATTTATTCCAAATGTATTCATTGGAGCCAATTTATTTTTCTAGCTAATTACATATCTCGGATACATTTTTATGATACATTGCTCATCATTCATCCATTCACCTTACCACTTGACCTGCCCAATGCTATGCCAAACAATTTGCGTTTTGAACTATTTGTTTTTACACAATCAAATCTTATTATATTCATCATCTCATATAATTTTATTATAATAATGAGATCTATCTTCATTAACATTATTGAGATAAGCTTAGCCTATTTATCAAAAAAGCTACTTAAAATTAATAATATTGATGATATGAGATGAAATATTTTTGGTCAATGAAAATTAAGTAATTGATGATGTTAATTTATTAATTATAATGTTTATCTTTCGAGATTTGAATATTATTTGTTGTTATTATATTTTTTACACTTTGAGCATTGAAAACGAGTCTGATGAATATAAATTAACATTTCAATAAATAAAATAAAATTGCTGAATCCAACTGACACTATTAAATAAGTGCATGTTATCGTGGCATTGAATTGTTAAAAAGAAAAAAAAAATCAATCTAAGCTTTTTTCAATCAGTTTCATGCATGCTTTGATTAGATCATTAAAAGTTGAATTATTAAAAAATAATTTGGATACTTATCAATCTGATTTGCCAATATGAAATACTTCGATTGAAATATCATGGCAGAAATAATATTATTTTCGACACTCATAAAAAATGTTTTAAAATCACTGAGCGTGTATAAATTACTACAGTATTTTTACGCCAAGTTAAACCTTTTTCAATTCAAGTTAAACTTCATTTCATTCATGCTAATCCTGGATAGTAAATATTAATGTTTCCGATCTCACAAATTTGCTGATACAGTGATTTTACATTAGATACATTACATTAGATACATACTATCAAATATTTTTCCTATAATTTAGATCCGGAGCTCTTAACCTTTTTTGACCACGATCCATCGAGATTTGAAGCTTTTCACAAGGGTGCGACAGGGAAACTTTCTTATTTTAAACGCACACCGTGACGCAACAATTATTCTGAAAAAGATAAAATGGTATTAATTGTAAATATCAGGACCTAACGTTTGATTGATTGATATATATTATCCATAATAGCCATCATTATACCATGTTTTGTGAAAAAAAACGATCAGATGATTACAGTCAATTCTGTTACTTATGTTCACATGATGAAAGAGTTTTTAACCATATGTGAACAGTGCTATCTAAAATCCCTAATTTACTTCAATTGTCTAAGAACTGTGGCTTAACTAAAGAATAGTATTTAAGCTGCTATCAACAACATATCCTGTTGAAATGCTGGAAAAAGTGGAGAGAAAGCTTCAAAACCCAACTATCTCAATGCATTGATCAGAACGGAGACAACCTTAATAATAACATTTTTTAAATATAATAAATAAAAACTTTAATTATTTTTCTATAAAATAAAATAAATATTTAAATTGATACCTTCTATTCTGTTTATGTTATTCATTTTAAAATAAGGTAGTTTCCCTGCCACACTTTGTAAAATCGTTCAAATGTAGTCATGCTCGATCTTTGATCGATGAACATTCGACCATTTCATTTAAGTACTATACAAGATTGTTATGTAGTTTTTATTTTCTATTATCGACAAGATATTTAGCTAGTAATATAATATTTCAATGACAATATGACATTGAAGTAATCGAATATAATTATTAACACGCTATTTAATAATACGACTCTATTTCAATTTCAATTGAATGAAAAAGAGGGGCCAAGCATTGAACTACCTTTTGTGGCTGATTTATCGGTTGTATTGAACAGGTCAAAAAAATTGTCAAAGCTTATATTTCGATATGCTTGGAAAAATATCTTCATGAAAATTTAATTTTTCTCTGCCCTTTATTTGAAAGCGTTAAATTATAACACAAATCTTGAACTGAGTAAGTCCTTGCTATTTAGAAAAATACGCTAGCTAAAATTATTGGTGGACTTTTCTTTAAGCAAACACAATGATAATATTTTCATGTGTGTAAGTGCCAAATCCTCAACTTTTGAATCAATTAATTGTACGATACGTTTAATTCTAGATCACAAATCTTTTATTGCTTATAAATGATGTAATAATCTATAGATCAGCTTTCAGTATTTTTCTAGTGAACATTACTACCATATGATCATCAGATTTTAAAGTGCCGTGAAAATAAGTCTGTGATATTTCGGCAAAAATTATAATTGATAAACGGGTTTCCTATTATGTTTGAACATCGTTCGTGCGTATAAGAAATGTTCAATAGCTTAATTGACTATTTAAATATCATCGGAAACAACGTCATTTCAAAAACTGTCATGTCAGAGTGGTACTTGTTTCGATACGTCGTAAGCATTCTTGGTATCAACCTTGCATCCACTTTTGACACGTCAAGACGATGATGCAAAAATACTCAAACGGTAATAAATTAATTCCTGTAATCTATGTCGTTTCCGAAATTGTTTTTCCATGATTGGTCATCTATCGACGACACTCGTCCTTGTTTGTTAGCGAATTCAAATTTGTAGACCGACTTAGAAAAATATTGCAAATGTCAAGCAGTTTCATTTCTAGAATGATTTTTTCAATAACCATGGGAACATTGAACTTTGTACGAGTGCAATATTATGGAAATATAATATGATTGAACACGATCATATGATTCCACATGTTGTGTAATACAAATCCGGGTAATACAAGGTTTGAATTTCATACAAAAATCCTTCTCTATCGATACCACGACAAAATTTAACTGTCTCTTGGTATTCATCTTCTCTTGGTGATTTCCGGGGACTACGTCTAATCATAGTTTTTTTCCAACAAGTATTTAAAGTCGATTTGTAAAAGTAGCAATGAACCCTTGCTGTTAAAAGAATATATCCATCACCAAAGGCACTTATTTGAAATTAGCGGTTGAATTTATAAAATTCGTATTATTTAAAATTGATCTATTGGATCCTGCATTGCATTATAAGTGCGATTCACGAGTTTCTATTCTCCGCGTTTGGAAGAAAATGTGATCAACTTTCCTAAAAAAAAGCAATTTATTTTTAATTGCCATCGAATCCTACTCGTTTCTAACATTTAAAACAATTTTTGATGCAATTTAGAATCTCCGGACGTCACACTCGTCCAATGACGTCAAACAATTCACGGCATGTATCTCATTGCTACTTGAAATCTTCGATAGATTCGCAGAGGTCCATACTAACGAACGACAATTCAAATACTCACGGACGACAAATATTTGTTGAAATAGAAAAACGTCAAACCGGGTGCTTTTTTACGAAGATTCCTGTACAAATTAAAATAATAAAATCAAAGTCATCAAGGTCAATGTACAAGACGCAAGAAAAAAAATCTCAAAGCGAGGACATGGCGTCATTTAAAATCAAACAAGATGGGCTATTTGTCAAATGTACAATTTTACACAAGAAGCTCCTAAAATTTGTCAGATACTTTCGTCAAGGATAGAAAAAATCACTCTGACAAGAGACCTTCGTGTATAGCAGCGGACAAACAAACATAAGCTTCATTGTAAATCAGGCATTCATCATGTCGAAAACTAGCTTTCAATTATCAATCAATACATGAACAGAAAATAACCATTGATATATCCATTGTCTTTTTACCGGAAAATAATTTTAAAACTAGTTACTATACTGGTTGTCATGGCTTGATAAAAAATCAACATTTTTATGCTAAATTTGCTCTTGAAAAACGTACTTTGTTTTTGGACTTTGGATATATTAAAATAGTTTTTTATTGGACATGTGTGATAAATATCCGTATTGTAATTAAATATGCAGGGAGTATACATAGACCCTATGTTAGTAACTTCACCTTTAAATCGTCATAACTTTTTAATATGTAGTCGTAATAATTACGCGAAATTACTGTTTTTGTATTTTGCAATATATTTTTGATCCAAATAAATCATTATTTATGCAATTAGTCTAAAGAAAATTACTTCTAAGCTTTCAAAGTCACATAATAATATTTCCAAATTATTATCTCAATCGAGGTTTACCTGATTTCCTTCATTTGAAAAAGTAAATACACCACATGAAAATCCTTTTATTAGTAAGATCTTCTATGGAGGTCTTTTAAAAATATGATCCGATATAGAATATGACACTTTAAGAAGAAAAAATCAAATGGACCAGGGCCTCAAACTTAAATTGTGTGCACTTTTCGATAAGTTTCACGCCTTGATTTGGCCAAAAGTATAGACGAAAAGCAACAATCAATCAAATACAGCTGTTTTTATTTTCGGCAGAATGCTAATAATGCAAATATTTATCAGATTCCATATTTACCACGATTCCCATATCAGTTGACATAATTATAGGGGCTACAAAGCGTATCTTCGCAGTGGACAGGATATCTCATGATGGCTTATATGAAATCAAAATTTTTATTAAAACCTGTTAGTAGGTGATTGAACAGAAAATTGAATTTTTGGCACTGTTGTATGAAAAAAAGTACAGCTTTCGATAAAATTTACTTTTTGTAATAAGTTGTGATTAAAGTAACTAAAAAGCCTTCGTTTGATCGCTATTTAATCCTATCTAGAAGAAGTATGTAAAATTTCATAAAGATTTATTTTATAGAGAAAATTTCTTCTATTTTACATAAAATGCTAATAAAATGCATACATTAACTAAGATAACTCATTTAATAAAAATAAGACTTAAAGTCCAAAACATTATTTTTTGCAGCTTGCACTTTGTACGATATAAGTCTGAAGATATGTAAATATTATATGTGCGGCGATTCTCTGAACTATAATCAAACCTAACAATAAAATTATAATTGAATAGATATGCATAAAAAAAATAAACAAATAGCACCAACAACACTCTGTGTGCTGAAAAAATGTAGCTAAAGTACAAACTACATTGTCAGCTGAAAAACAACGGGACCAAGTGTTTGGGAGGGAAAGATTTGAATAATAAGAACGACGAGAATATTCACGAATTGTTGATGGAAGAAGAGACTGATTAAAAAAATGCTGGAAATTGCATCTGAAACAATATAAAAAGAAAAGAATGACTATACAGTTGGAAATATTAAATTTATTAAACATTTTTCCTAAAAAAATTAAATTGAATGTTGTCATCAAATTGGTTTTTTTACAAACTTATTATATACAAACCAATTGAATGCTAACCTTATTAACCTCAGATATTGATCCCTCTTGAATGTTTTGACCCTCTTCAATTTCTTGTTCATTAATAGTATTATTTCAATAGTTAAGGACTAGATTGTTATTTGAATTCATACATTTTTATGAAATACATTAAATCATATTAACTAAGAAATATATAGGTCCAAAAAGGTTCCTAGCTTTATCAAGATTTTTTTTTTGCCAAGAGCTAATAATAAAGATATTCCTTTACAGATGAGGAGCATAAAGCAAGTGCAAATTACTTAGGTCAATAACAAAAATATTTACGTATGCACGTTCAAGGAGGTTTCTTTTGAATATGTAACTAATACCTATCAAAAAATCGACTTCGTACGATTGTGTTTCAAATAGCATATACTCAAAGACGTGATGGTTCCACCATCGATCATTTATACAATAGTAAGATTAAAATGTAAAAAATAATCATGCTGATTAAATGCAATCATTAAAATTCAAAAAACGAATAGATATATTTTTTAGCAATAAAGGCTTTTACGCATAATAGTTCTAAGCATCATAACAACACATGACTCAATTCATTGATAGGGTTTTTTTGAAGGAATTGCGAAAAACGGACCCAAATGATGAAGAAGAAAATCCTACGAATCCATTGAGTAATATATTACGATTTCATATGCAAAAAATAAATATTCTGATTTAATGCGATGGTCATAACTCAAAAAACTGCTGCTGACTTATTAATAGAAAACTGTTGAAAACATGTTTTAATGCATGATAATTATTTAAGTTGAACATAAATGGTTTATGAAGCAATGTATCTCGCTTCGGATGCAACTTTCTTTTTCAGAACGTTCTCGCGGAAAAACGAAAGAATACTGAAAAGCTAATGAAGTAGATTATTTTATTTTTCTAACAATTACGAGTAAGCTACTTTTTATCTACCTAATCATCTGTATAGGATCTCATATATAGTTATATAGATCTCTCATATCATAGTTATAAATTTTAAATTAAATTCTTTAAAAATTGAATTAAATTTCAAAACAGAAAAATAGTATCGTGGACCCCCAATACTATAAACCCTTATCAAACTTCCATAGACCCCCAAGGGTCCACCTGGATCTTGGACTTTAGAAACTCATGCTCTAAACCAGTGGGGTTCGCGGATCCCCAGGGGTCCGCGAAGACATTACTGGGGGTCCGCGAGATTGTAAAAAGATCTATTTTGACCAAGAAATGTTTGTTTGTTGGAAAAATTAGGTCACAATGGTTGAGATGGTTCCGCCAAAAAAAAATGTATTCACGAGGGGGTCCGCGAAAAAAAATTTGCTCAAGAGGAGGTCCGCGAAAGAAATTTTGCTCATAAAAGTCAACGAAAGAATTAATTAAGCCGCAAAGAACTTACCGACCACACGACAGGATAATATGTTTTTGATTCTATTTCGTCATATTTAAAATATGGGAGTTATGTGTAGGAATTTGTAGAGATGGTGCTCCTTCAATGGTAGGCTCAATCAAAGGATTTGTTACCCATTAATACAAGCATTATTCGTGTGCGGAAGTTTGTTTTGCGAGACGTTTAACGGATGCACCGTGTATGGCGCATATTGGTACGGTGGTTACTAAGGTAAACGCTATTCGAGTCACTTTTTAATCCTATGTTTGACCTCCATCACATAATTTATAATTGTGTTTAAATATATCTTGTTTTTTAAAAGTGAATACCCGACAAGCTTTGCCAAGAGATTCCAAGAGTTCAAACACCTTGGAGCTATCTTCATAGAGAATAAATTGATGAATAACGAAATAAACTCCAGGATTCAACACGATAATATTAGAAATGAAAACACTATCGACGAAAACGAAGATTAAAATTTAAAAAACATTAACAATTTACAGTTCTGAGTGTTCCGCGCTAAGCTTAGTCTAAAGTCCGGATGATTTCGTAAGAAATTCATGAAACTCTACTTCTTTCGTAAAATTGATATAATTCTTAAACTAGCTAATAGATTGAAACGAAATTTTAATGGTGCCTACAAAAGGGTTTACTTTTAGTGACTTTTTGATTTGAATTATATGTAAAGGACATTGATTAAATTACTCTTAAACACACAATATAATGATAACATTCAGTTAGTTCATCATCTTCTATCTATCTATATTTGCAACACATTGCAACGCTTGCCGGATACTGGCTAGTAAAAAATAAACTTAAAAAACAGCAAAATATATTGAATAACATTACCTGCTTGAAAACTACTAATTTTTTATTACATTTTTTTTCAGTCTAAGTATAAACTAATCATTATTCAGCATGTAATTTTTTAAAAACATCATTTCACTTCCAGATCGTGTGCGCTATGAAAATTAACTCACTAATCAAAGGGTTAAAACGCATTGGAATGTTAATGGCTCTGTGGCATTGAATTCTAACATTTTTATATTTACAAACTGCAATGTCAATTCTTCGCCAATTACATTTCAAAAATTCAAAATACAAGCAATATAATATACAAAAATTATTTTAATGGAATAATCAGAATGTGTCAAAATTTCAAAGATTGCATACTGTGTGTAAAGTGATAAAACACACAAAGGAAACCAAATCAATTTCATCTACATGTCATATCATCGAAAACTATCAAATATCATTATTTTCATTATATTTCCAAATATATTTATCACCAGCTTGAAACAAATTACATTTAAATTTCCTTCTATAATTTTATTTCAATAATGAGATCTGTCTTCATAAACATTATTGAGATAAATGCTTAGCTTATTTATCAAAAAAGCTACTTAAAATTGATAATATTGATGAAGTGAGAAGAAATGTTCTTCGCCGATACAAATTGAGTAATTGATTATGTTAATTTATTAAATTTGATGTTTATCTTCCGGTAATTGAATATTATTTGTTGTTTGTATATGTTTTCAAGACACTACACTTGGTGCATTGAAAACCAGTCTGAAGGATATAAATTGACATTTCAATAAATAAAATATTTTTTTGCTTCAAAATAGAATGCACTGACCATATTAAATAAGTGCATATTATAGTGACATTGAATTTTTAATAAGAGAAAAAAATCAATATTATCGACATTCAATTAGTTTCATATCAGAGTATTTTGACTAGATCATTAAAAGTTAATGTATCAGTCCAGAACTTTTTGTAAAAGAGTACTCGTAGTACGAAAAAATATGAAAATGCTAAGATATACATATATTATACAACACAAGGTTTCATATGATAGAATTGATATCATAAACATAATGGTCATAGCAACCATTAAAAAAACCTGTTACTATCATCAAACGTATTCCATGATAATTTTAAGCATTCCAATCATCCCTTACTAACTATAACGTCTTCGTCTCCTTATAAAACAACTTTTATTTCGTGACTAATAAGAAATAGATGAATGCCTATTTATTTCCTGAACAAACCACATGTACAAAGCTTCCTCCACCTCTGGATGTTAAGCTTTCTTGAGAGTTTGCCTCTTGCCTGAACCACAATCAATGATGGGCATCAACTTTTGAATGCTCTCGCGATTCATTTTTATATTACAAATTGTGGATCGTTATTTTTTATATTTAAAAATGCTTCAACCTTCATGCCAAGTTCTACACATTTTTGAAAGATGTTTCCTTAAGACTCCTAATTTCTGAATGATACAACAAATGTTTATACTGAGAAAGGCTATGTTACATGGACAGAATCTCTGATGCGCTCCAAGCATTGATAACACACCATCAAGTACAGATACTGTGACATTGATTTTGAGACAAATCTTCTTCTTTGAAATCCAATCCACCAAATTAAAAATGGCTCCTCATGAAGTAGTAGTGGTGATTAGCTGGCAAATTAAAAAATCTTCTTCCATTTTTGTAAATCCAACACGGCTTCATGAGCTATAAGTTAATTGTCGTTAGTTTTTTTTGTTCATTTGTATACTAAACTGACCTTCATCTACGATGGCTGAAATGCCTTGTCTCTCAACCCTTTTAAATATCGGTGTTGGCACTTTTCGGAAGTTTTGACAACGATGATATATCGACGTCCGACACTAAGAGGGTTAATATCAATCGATATATCATAGATATTCATCAGCACAGGTCATCCAAAGCAATTCTATTGCGACTTCCTTCTTCACTAAAAGCAATAATTACAACCAATACTTTTCAAACAGCAAACATTATCGTTTTTCCAATATTGTTCATATGTTAAAAAAACTAGATTTAGAGCATAAAAAGAAGATAAAAATTTAAATAAAATGTCTAGATTTACAAGAAAATTTAAAGTTATTTAATACCTATTTAAATACCCTTAGACATTGTAAATAGATTTTTTTTATCGTTTTCTCCATTATTACATCATTTATTATGCAATGATTATCGTTAATGAAGTCATTTCTGGATTATTAATAACATATTATAATAAAAAATCGTATAGATCCATCAATATTAATTTCTCTTGTGATAGGTCAAGATTTTAACGATGACAATATATATGCACATCTAAAACGAGTTTCTCTTCGCATAATTTAAACAAGCCGTTTTCATCTTATTCTAATGGATTAGTTAATTATATTTGCATCATTCGATTGTTGAAACTTGGACTAGCCTTTGCTATATCATTATAATGATATGCAATGGTGAACAAAAGTGGATTTTTTGTAATATTGTGAACTAAAATACATAAAGGGGCACCTTGCTTTCATGATGCAAGCAGCAATTTCTCTTTTTTCATCAATTTAAATTCTTCACGAGTGCTACTGACGAGGACCACAATGTGGCCATTGGCTAACGATGTGATCCAAATGAATAGAAATGCATGTTGAATTTTAATCAATTGCTACTTACTACAGACGACCGATTTTCGTAATGCGTGCAAGTGGGAAGACATCATAACAACAAAAGGTAACTCCACCTAAGTCCATAGGTGATATTTCAACCTTGACCTCCATATCTAAAGACATCCACAAAAATTACCATGAAATTGGATTTATTTCTTTGAAAATACAGGAAATCCTATAATTTCTATAGTATTCTAATTAACAAGTCCAATAATTCAATGCTAACCAGTATTATATAATATCATTGCTTAAATTGAATATGTATAATCGTAAAATTTTCCAAATTTTAAATTTAAAACGTGTCATTATGTATAAATTATACTGGTAACTCTTAATGTAAAAATATAAGACAAAAAACCTGTCAATTATTATGTAAATTAAATATAATTTATATTTTTTATAATTTCAGAAATTAAAAAAATATATATTCCTATCTTTAACCCTTTAGACTACATATCTTATTAAGAACCCCATACATACAAATCATACGTCGTTTCGACGTGTGTAATAAAAAGTCGTTTCTTTGACAAAAATAAGTAATGCTGGATTACTATTTTAGTAATTTTATATTGCTCAATATATCTAGTCAATAAAATACCAATCTTTTTAAATGTAGTGTTATTAAATTATTAAAAACAACTCTAAATATACATTTGGAAAAAAAAAACAACCAAAAATGAGATCTTCTCGCAAACTACTATCAAAATATATGTTTTTCTTAATAAATCTAAATTCTAATAATTAATTATTATTGTTTTCATCACATATATTTCTTCTATGTATAGTCTTTTTGTATGGATTTAGGAACTAATAACAAGATCGACAGATATTAAAATAATGTTCGCCGCAAAGTGGCTTTTTGCATTCGTGACATTACGACTTTGTCATCCTGTTTTTTTTATACGAATATTCGGAACAATATCGACGTTTTTTGACTTTTGGTTGATGATTGATACTTTCAGAATATTGTTCGGTGGGTTTCGGCAACAAATCTGTTATATTTTGGCGTAAATTTTTAACCCCTCCTTTTATTTTGTTATGAAATAATATCATTTACGGTATCCTGATGTACTGTTTGGGTTTATTGAATATCTTTATTTTCATTATTAGTTTTTGCTATAGAAATACGAATCATACGTCGAAGTGACATGTATTATATTAAAAATGCTGGCACTTACCAATGCGATACGACCATTCCTCGATAGCTCCTGGCAGCGACATATGTAGTTGATTTGCGACATTACAAATGAGAAAGGCAAAATGCAAGTGAAATGAAGATAATCTAATATGTAAAAAATAGTTTTTGTTTGTTCGTATTTAATGCGCTGCAGTACCGTTCATCCGATTGCGATAAAACCTTGACAACTTATTGTTTACACTTACGCAAATCACATAAGCATAGTAAAAATATTTTTTGTGTACGCAATTTGTTATGCGAGACGTTTAGCGTATGCACTATTTTTTCCGTAAGGAGGGGAAATGGTTTAACCACACTGGTGGACCCGTGCCCGACAGTAGTGTGAGGTTACGGAGACGCTTCTCACTAAAACCCCTCCTTATTCACTGCTGCCACCCGACTACTAGCTAAATATTGCGCAAGACTGATGCTTTATTTATTCTCCTGGATGTCGCCTGTGTGTCGATTAGGAGGATGCTTCTATTGTTCACCGTCTTGTACATTCAGCATCCTCCTTCTGCTGCATAGTGCACGTCGTGTATTTGCACCACGCATTCCATGCCCTAGCATCCGTTAACATTGAAAGTACAATGTTACTAGGGGAGAACAAGCTGATTCCCATCTCCTCCCGTAGGATGTCCCTTTCAGTGATCCATGCTGAGTAGATGAATGTTGTGTGTACAGCATCGTCGTACTCCGTTCCGCAGTGGTGGCACTCCGGGTCGGTCTCTTTGCCTATTTTGTGTAGGTAGCTACCAAAACAGCCGTGCTCGGTGAGGACTTGGGTCAAGTGGTAGCACAGTTGGCCGTGCTTTCTTTTTCCAGATTCAAAACCAGGTTTTCAGGTTGGTGGGGCGTCAAATTCTTTCAAGGCCCTGAGGATCAGGTGCCATTTCACCGAGTTGGAGGCATTCTTGACGTCTAACGCAATCATTATCGTGTGTCTAGTGGCTTTTACGATGCCACACCATGCCTGTTTCACCGTGTCTACGACTTGGGTGATGGCATCGATTGTGGATACACGGAAGCCGTACTGGACACAGCGGTCTGTACGCCGACGGACCCAGAGGTGCTTTCCCTTTGAGGATAAGAACCAGCTTCTGTCTTTTCCATGGTCCTGGGAAGATCCCTCCTGCTAGGCAGGTATTGTATACTGTCAGCAGGAGGTTCGGGTTGATATCGGCGACCAGGCCGATGATTACGTTGGGGACAACATCCAGTCCCTGAGCTTTGTTGTGCGCCAGCCGCTAAATGGCCCTGGCGAGCTTTCCCGTAGTGAAGGGCTCATCTTCGCCAACCGGGGTGGCCACAGTGTCTACCAGCGTTGGGCTCGGAAACAGGGCGGTGATCACGGACTCAAGGTTTCCTGGGTTGCTCTGAAACGAATCTGTGGTCGCTGTCCGGAGCTTCCATCTCGCGATCTTGTAGGGTTTCTCCCACGAGTCTAGAGTTAGAGCTATCTTCATTGAGAAGAAATTGACGAATAACTAAATAAACTCCAGGATTCAACTCCAACACTCGATAATTGGTGCCATCATGGTCTGAAAAATATATTAGAGAAGACAATGCATGGATTAACATTGCGCATTGGCATCACTGGACGAAGGATGCTCACAAGAAACATCACCAAGGCACCGGCAGCTCTTCCGCATCCATGAGCCCGACAGGAGACCCGAAATATCGAAAAGAGGTACTTTTGAATTTTTAATTTACCTCTCAAATAATTACTAAGCACGGTTGTATACCCTTTTTTTCAGCATTATTAAAAATATATGCAATCACTTCAATAAATATAATCAAAACATAAAAACTTTCTTTCTTTGTGTGGCAACGCAACGCATGCCGGGTAATCACTAGTATTAATATAAAATATGATTACCCTGATGAATGTATCCTGATGGATTTAATAAATCGTACAATGTAAGATATAAAGCATCTCATACAATTGAATATGCAATCAATATCATTTTTTTTAAATCAGAATATAATTGTTAATATTTGCTTATTATAGAAATTAAAAAATTATAATAAAACATAGTACATTTACAATTTCAAATATTTTGACAAACAGTTTTTAACAGCTCGAGCAACTCGAATACATAATTTATAGTTTTTTATAGCACATAAACACTACTTACATATAAGCATTAGTATTTTCATAAAACAAACTAAAGACTATTATTTAAATTTGATTACCTAGTATTAATGGCACATTATAAATTTTATAAAATAATATAGCCGTCTGTGAAATTATATGCACAGAGACATCTTTATGTAAAACCAAAGCTATTTATTACCTGTGCTACTTGTAAATTTATATTAAAACATATTAAATACTGAAATTTAGAACCAATTTACTTATTGCCCTGAACTTACAATAAAAACGTTAAATGTGCATGGAATAATAAAAATAGTAAAAGACCAAAATATACAAAATATGGAAATTTTTCCATGAAATAAAAAATGTTTCTTATTGTTTATATATATTGGCCTGAAGAAACATTATTAACAGACAACAGATTTAGCCCTCGATCAATTTAGATTTTCAATCTGAGACAAATCCTGGCCTTCCGGTACACGATTTCCTTATAAAAGACTTAGTTTTCAATTGAAGATTGATATTTCAAAGGAAGAGCATACATTTCTTAAAATCCTAGAGTGGTTCAAAAACTTTTTAAGACCCCTAAAATTTATGAGGCCTATATGTTTGTATGTTGTTGAGATGATCCTAAAGTAGTTGAAATGCTGTTGCAGAATCATTATGCGATGTCAGAAGTCAGTTATGTATAGAAGGTATGGACTGGAGCAAGTACGCTGCCTTAAAGGACACCGGATTTTATATTGTACAGTGTGGTGGCTTCATCTTCATATTTGACGTAGAATATTCTATTTGTTAGGTATGATTTGAGTATAAAGAAGTAATTCATAGTTGTTAATTTTATGTAGCAAGCACGGATACCACACTTTATCAAAAGCTTGAGTTACATCCAGGAATGCTACTGAGCAATATTTTCTATCTTCTAAGTCAGGGGTCGTCAACCTTTTTATGCCTACCGCCCACTTTTGCTAACTTTTCATGGTTAAAATTTCCTTACCGCCCACCAACATATGTAGCTATATTTTCAATCCAGTATGAGTGAAAAAAAAATTATAAGAAAAATTTGGGAGATTTGAAAAAAAACAAGTTTTTATCACCAATATTTTATTGCAACAAAAAATAGTACGTATATATAAATACATACTGAAAAAAAACCAGAAATATACATACTGAAAAACAAGAAATTTTAAAAATCATATTTAATAACTAATGAGAACCTTGAGCCTGATGTTGTGTGACTAAGTATTTTATATCTGGTTCAATTTTCGTTAAAAACAATCGAAGATCTCCTCTTTCAGTGATTTTGAGGCGATTTCTTTGTTTTGTCATGATGTTATTCACGACACTGAAACCTGCTTCGACGAGATAAGATGTGGGAAAGGGTATTAGAATATCTTTCATCTTTTCCCACATTTTTGGATACAAATCAGGCATTTTTTTTATTTTGCCAAAGTTTTTGGCTTCCCGAAATATTGAAAACATTTTTGCTTTCCTCGTCATATTTTAATTGCAACAACTCTTCTTGATAAACTACATCGACCTCATCCAAATTTACGTTGAAAGGATTTATCATCCAATTGTATGTCACTAAATTTATAATATCTTTGAATCTTATTTTCATATCAATTTTTAATTCAGTGATATGACAACTAAACCTTTCGATTTCTTCTTGCGTTATATCTTCTTTTATTGATAATAATTCGGGAAATTGATAAAATTCTCCCTTCAGAAGGTTACGATGGAGAATCTCAAGTTTTTCAATAAATAAGGACACAGTATTTTTACAGCTAATCAGTGTTTTATTGGCACCTTGAAGCTGCAGGTTAATTTCATTAAATCGTTTGAAAATATCTGCCAAATAAAAAGCATCATGCTTAACCATTTTCAATTGTTGGTAGATTTCTCCTTCTCGATTTTCCTCAAAAAACTGCATGATACTGTCGTATAATGCCACAAAGCGAGACAAGCATGCACCTTTAGAGAGCCAACGAACTTCTGTGTGTAAAAGCAGCCTGATAAATTGCTCGTCATTGTCCTCGCACATAAGTCGAAATATTCTATCATTTTTAGCATTAGATTTGATCTTATTGACCGCCTTAATTATTATATTTAACGATGAGTGTAGACTTGCACTTAAAGTCTTAGCCACGAGATGTTGTCTGTGCACCACACAATGAACACATAAAACGTTTGACACTTCTTTCTTCAAATAGGCAGTGAATCCACGATAACATCCAATCATTGATGGTGCTCCATCAGTAGCACATGCAATGATATTGGTCAATGGTATATTATTTTTTTCAAAGTATACTTTCACAGCATTAAATATTGATAATCCCTTTGTGTCCGAAATTAGATTCACAGTGAATAACATTTCTTCTTGGAGTTCATTATTATCATCAAAGTATCGTACATAGACCATCAGTAGAGAATTATTATCCAAAATAGTAGACTCATCCAGTTGTATGGAAAATGAAGTGTTTTGTAGAATAGTGACAAGCTTTCTTTCAACGTTAATTGCCATTTCATCAATTCTTCTCCTAATGGTAGTATCACTCAGGGGAAGTGTTTTTAAACTATCAGGTATATCCAGGTGCATTACAGTGGTTATGAATTCTTTTATGCAGGGTATTATCAAGGTTTCTCCAATGTTATGGCTTTTGCCGGTTTTTGCAATTAAATTTGACATGTGATATGATGCTATTAATCCATCTTCATTTTTTGCATTTTGTTTTTGAACCAGTCTTCATTGTAGGACGATTTTGAAATCTTTTAAACAATTCTTGAAAATATCCAATTGACTTATTTTGGTATTCTGCATGCTTTGAAGCAAGATGGTCTCTCAACCGACATGGCTTCATCGCTTCATTGGAAAAAGTCTTCTGGCACAGCAGACACATTGGAAGCAGTTTATTATGAGGTGCTTCGATGAAACCCATCTGCAGGTATTCTGGCGAATAGCCACGGGCATATTTTTTCTTTTGAGACATGGGAACACTATTGTAAAAAAGTTATTTAACTTTAGCTTATCACGAATATAAATATGTAGGTACTGCCTACAATTAAACACTACACTTTGTTTTGAACGGATTTCTTGATGTCAGGATTCTTTGAAGACACACGGGCAGAAAGTTTCCCCGAAGTGAAGCGAATTTGGAAGTAAACCGTCGAAGAGTTTTGAAACGAAGCTTGTTGAAGACCGATGTGTACTGCTTGTGATAATGTGATGGACTGCCAGAATTTCTACAATTTTGTCAATATTTAACTATCGGTAATTTCGACTTTTGGTAAGATTACCTTGACTTCTCAAAAATTACAAAGGATTATCGTCGTATTGAATAAAGAAAGGTCTATACATCTTACTTATCCAAAACAGCTGCGCATCTCATTATTTTAATACGTTTCGCATAGATAAAGCCATCATTTCAGCCTGCGTCCGCTAGGTTCCCAGGACGAAATTCTAAGAATTTGCAATTAGGCACGTGTTACTTTCTAAATGTAGCAATGAAAAAAGGTAATCCGATCGCAATATGTTTAGTAGATGGATGAAGAAAGCTATGCCGAAAAATAAAAATTGTGAAATGAAATTATCAAAGATTTTTGGGTAAAAGCAAAAATCTCCCACAGCCCACCACGAAAGCCCTTACCGCCCACTAGTGGGCGGTACGGACCAGGTTGACGACCCATGTTCTAAGTGCTTGTGAGTTCTATTAAAGATCTGGTGTATTTATTCCACAGTCGCATGTTGTTGATGGAGTCCAAATTGGTGATTAGGTATTAGGTTGTTTTTCTCAATTATTGGATTAAGTCTCTTCAGTAGCAGTTTTTTTAAAATTTTGTAAATTATTGTAAGCTGATGGGTCTGTATGATTTGGCATCATGAGCTTGGCTTTACTGAAAAAAGAATTTCAATATATAGTATATAATATCTAACACAAAAGTGGTCCGTTGGATTAAAATTGTGATTTTAATCCATTTAGTAGTCAGTGAGCCTAAAAAAGTTGCTGACCACTGTTATTATATTTTAAGGTCTTTATGGGATTAGCATTTTGAATTTAGGTACTGCACATATTTATCTCTCAAGTACAAGTAAATGGTTATAAACAAAATAAGGTCACTAAATAAAAAATACATATTCCATTCAAATATAAATATATCATTTCAAGTTATTCATCATACAAGCATATTTTTTTTTAATTGAACAAAGAATCATTTATAAATTTCCCTTACAAATTTTTAATTTAAAAAAAAACCAATATTTTACAGTTTTAATATATATTATGAGTTATAAATTAGAATACAGTAATATTATAAAAATATTTGAACTACTTTGGTTAACTTCCAGTCCCCCATGGATTGATCATAGGCTGAGGGTTTTGAAGATAAGACATAGCAACAGCAGATATGGATAACATGAACGAGCTCAAAATCTAGAAATGAAAATTGTAAGAATATTAAATTATATTGTCATTAATGAAATATAAATTCTCAGTACAATCCTGTTAACGGGAGGCATATTCAAATATATCTACTTTAATCAAATATATCTTTATGCCAAATTAATAAGCTGAAGACTTCATCTTACAATTTTTTATACAAATATAAAATAAAGCACAGATTTATGACATATTTTTATCGTATATTATATAACAATACCTGTTTAGCATCATCTGACAGTCGAGAGTTAGCAAAACTGATACAAGAGCAATATAACGCAGTCCAAGCGCACCACTTTAATCTCATCATAAGACCGCACATTGAAAATATCATACCTAAATCATCAAAAACACGGTTATTTTTATATTTAATGAAATGCATTTTTACTGATTATTCAAATTTAAATATTACCAAGTATATTCATATAATCAGTCGTGAGATCTTCATTAGAAAGATTGACGGTCGCAGGTGGCTTGTATCTCTGTTGACGCTCAACTCTCCGAGGATCGACGAAATTTGGCAACATGATGGATGATTTACAATTAAGCTGTACAGTACCGAACACAAATCAATTAATAATTAGTTTGAACAAAAATTACTTTAAAAATTAATGAACCGAATAAAGAACGTTTAAATGCTATCCTAAAATATCACTTTATGTCAAAATATAAATATTTAGTCACAATCAACTAATTCTAGAAATACTCACTGTACGTTAACCTCAGAAATTATAGGTCGTGACGTTTTGATAAGAGTCAATCGTCTTTTATGCATTCCGGCCATAAAAGCATTTTATTCGTCCATAGCTTTATTGAAATGACGTTTATTATTTTTTACAATCTGTTTATATTTAAGCAAAATTTGTAGGGTTTAAGTCTTAATTTAAATTCATAAATTTTTTTGCCTAAAGAACATTGTAAAAAATATTTTCATAAATCCTAATATTAATATAGTCATAATATCGATTGTGCTTTAATGTCAAAAAAAAATCTAATTTTATAAATAAATTCAATATAATAATATATATTTTTTAAATTAATGTTGATTGCCGATTATTTAAACATACGTAATGTTAGGGCCACTAAATCATCATTTATGACTGCAATCTCTTAAAAAAAGTAGTTGTTGCGGGTGCTCGTAGGCGTTCTGTCTAGTGAACTTTGAGTGACTTCATTTAAGGTATTTTAGTTGTAATTAATCCACATTTACTATTATGAACATAATTACATCTATCTATTATTAAAATTCAATTTATCAAAGTTATTTTTATATATCATAGTGTGTTTCTGTACTAAATTACAATATCCGGAACACTCATTGATTCCTAGTAAATTGTAAAAAGTCATTTAGTTCACAAATAAATGTTTTTTTACAAAATCACAACGATTTTGTTAATAGTACACAATAAATAATTTACTTAAAATATATTTTAAAAAAACCCATTGCAATATGATTGATACTCATAATATTTCTTTTATGTTTCCAATTAAAAACTCATTTATCCTTTTTCAAACTGAATTCAATGTTGAAACTGTCATACTTTTTTTCTTTAATTTCCGCGTAAGATTAGAATGTTTTCTTGGCAATTTGTCATGTATTGTTAAACCATTATTCGAAATGACTCATAATAAATTATCAGAATAACTTATTTTTTATTACAAATAATATGTAATGTCATTATTCTATAGCATATTTATAAAATGCCTTTATTGGTTTATTTATTTATTGTAGTAGAATGCAATAAATTGCCCTAAGAATATGGATTCGTTATATTTATTAATGTTTTATTACATTTATACATTTACATGTGTGTTGCTCTTATTAATGAAATTAATTTCAATTTTTTAATCATAAATTTAATGTGTCTCAAGATGATGATATACAATTGTGTTGGATAATTTCAATATATATTGTGCAAATTATATATCATTTTTTAAACGACATATTCCAGTAATAAGGATATGATAATCACATTTAGATAATTGAAATCAATTCGGGTTATAAAGAAAATCATAAAATGTTTACAAACATTATCTTGACATATGATTCATAATTATTTTTATTTGTGAAGTTGATATCGGCATTATTAATACTGCATTCATAAATATTATCTTATTAGATAAATCCTCATTGTCGGCATTATATTGTAACGTTTTTCATAATCTGATTAATATTTCTTTGATCTTACAGTTTTTTTGACAAGATTTAAGTGCACAAAGAACGATGGCTTCATCCAATGTTACAGTATGCGATATTGACGATGAAGTCCGGAAAGAATTGCGGAAATTTAGATTTGAACGTCATGAAAGTAACGCTGCTTTAATTTTGAAAGTGGACCGACAACAGCGTCTTATAAAATTGGATGAACGTCTACAACCTGTCGATCCAGACCAATTGAGAGAAATGCTACCAGATCATCAACCTAGATATATAATTTACAGGTAAAATGAATAATATAACTCTAAATCATCTCATAAACTTGCATTTGCTTTTAAAACTAAACAAAATCTGTTTTTATTGTAATGATAGAATATGATTAAACTTGAGATTTTAAAATGTTTTAATTCTCACATTTGCACACACAAAATCATAAGCTACATTAAATAACTATAATATATATAATAACTATATACAATCCATGCCCGTGTTTACACTTAATGGCCACATATCTTTAAATTCCGTACCTGTGTTAACACATGATATGAATGATGTAACTTTAGCTTGAAAAAACTTGATATACAGCAGACCCGCAGTAATCCGACACACATTTTACAAGGCGGTGTCAGATTGTTCAATTTATTGGACTATAGAGTACTGCCCCTGACCCCTTGTAGTCCAATTTTTTTGGAAATGGAGATACAGTATTTTTACGTCAAGTTGAACCTTTTTAATTTCAAATTAAACTGTCAGATGCTAAGTGAAATGTTTTATGCTCCAAATTCCAATTACTATATATTACTATTTGTACATATGTGTATAAAGATGCCTTTAAATTTGGCAAATACTCACGAAAACATTAACCCATTCGGACCGGAGAGCAGGCATGCTATGCTCTAATGTAAATTCACTTTTCTGTCAATTCCGCTGCAGCATATAACAATCTTAATAAAGAACCAAGCTCAATAAATGAATCTTAACACTGTTGATAGCACACAATATTCGTTCATTTCTTAATGTTCAACTCGCAAGGCTTTGTTGTTCAGCTATTTTTGCCTATTAATGTGTAACGAAAATAAAAGGACAGTTAAAGTGTAAACCTGCCAGTTTACTTCTGAAGGATTAGATTTTGCAAAGGAGTGGTGATACTCAGCTAATGACCCTACTCCAGTACAGTTAAGGGGGAGTAACCAAATTGGTCAACGATAAGAATGATGCGAGTATCTTAATTATCAAAACAAACACCTGTTCTCAAGACAACACGAACAATCAAACTTCGATTATTAGACACTCATGTTCTTAAACCTTGTTCGTAATAAAGTAACATAGTGAATTGTGAATAGAAAGAAGTCCTTTTTGAAAAATATAATATTGAAATTTGTGTGTATTTATATTTTTTATTATTATACAACTTTAATTTTGATTTTAAATAATGCCTTTAGATGACACAACAGGGCATCTCGTTCTGTGCCCAAATTCCCAACGAGCATTTAAGTATGTATGGGAGGCCTTTACAGCACCACCTTGCTACCGATATATGAGTGTATGATGAGACGCAAGACACCAGTCTCTGTCTCTGAATTTTCAGTACTGAACGGTGTAAAGAGACAAATAAAAGTGACAGTTGGATGCGGAAATTGCAAAGCACAAGGATGCCAACCGGAGATCCCTGTGCTTTGATTCATTTCATTTGACATCTGACGGCTTTTTACTTGAAATGAAAGAGGTTTAACTTGGCGTAAAAATACTGTATACTCGTATGTGGTCATATAAAAACCTGTCATCATCATCAAACATATTCCATAACATTTTTTGAAGCGTTTTAACCGTTTGAGTGCTAAGCAATTTTTGTAAAATCCTACTGAAAAGTGCTATGCATATTTTGATTACTCTAAAGAAGTGGTTCTTAAACAGGGGTCCGCGGACCCCTGGGGGTCCGCGAACCCATTTCCGGGAGTCCGCGAAGATATAAATAAAACATTTATCTGTAGTTGAACAAGATATTTTCGTGAAACTATTTACAGAAAACATTATAAGAAGCTCTATTTTGGCCAGGAAATGTTTGTTTGTTTGAAAAATTAAGTCACAAGGGTTGGGATGAGGTTCACCAAAAAAAAAAAATGTTCAAAAGGGGGTCCGCGAGAAAAAATTTGCTCAAGAGAGGGTCCGCGAAGGAAATTTTGCTCTAAGAGGGGGTCCGCGGACTACATAAGTTTAAGAAGCGCTGCTCTAAAGGAAAAAAATATGGTGTCAGATAAAACGCATAAAACATATAATGCATAAAATAGCATAAAAATGTACCGTTCTTATAAATTATGTGTGAGGTACCCCCGCAGAGCGCCAAAAACGTTTTGAAACTCGCGGCGATTTTGCGCTGCGTCGCACTTTTCGATACAAATCGTCGCAGCGCAAAATCGCTGTTTAGCACTCTAACGGTTAAATACCCCTTGCTAGCTACAAAGTCTTTGTTTTTGTTAACTCCTTATAAAACAACTTTGTTTTCATATGAGCTCAAAAATAGGTGTATGCCTGTTTCTATCTTGAACAAACCACATGTACAAAGTTTCCTCCACCTCTGGATGATTAGCTTTCTTGAGAGTTAACCTCTTGCCTGACCCACAATCAATGATGGAGACAAACTTTTGAATGTTCTCACAGTTCTTTTTTATATCATAAATTGTGGATTGTTTTACGCTGTTCTCACTTGCCAATTTACAAAAAGATTCATTACAATTTAAGTGGTCCAGAACCACACTTTTACATTTTTTACATTGACGAAGCTTTATCATACATATGTACTATACTTGTATTGGGATGTCGGACTACAAGGGACCCCGGATTAGGCTGAGGTCAGATTACCACGGGTCTGCTATAGATTTAAATTTCTTTCTAGGGATGACAGTACACATATATGTCAATATTTTAATCATATAAAATATATATGGAAAAATTGTTTCAACCTATTATTAAATATTTTCAAATGTGCATCTTTCCATTGTAGTTATAAAATGGAACACTCAGATGGAAGAATATCATATCCGATGTGCTTTATATTTTATACGCCACGCGATTCACAGATGGAATTGCAGATCATGTATGCTGGTACCAAACTCGCATTGCAAAGAGAAGCCGAACTGACGCGCACATATGAAATTCGCGAACTGGATGAATTGACCGAGGAATGGCTCAAGGAAAAGCTTTCCAAGTAATTCCAAGCTGCGGAACACGATATTCAATGTTTAGCTGAAGTTGGTTATATTGAAAAATATATATATATATTTAGAGGATGCTTGGAATCTGATTTATAAATTGTATTCGTAGTCATCATATTCCAAGCAATATACTAATATGAAATCATTTTTATACAATTTATTAAATAATTACCATTTTTTATTATAAGTACAAATGATGATGTCATTTTGATAATTTTATATTTACACGTTAGATATGAAATCTCAACACTTTTGTATCGTATGCATTTATATTTTTACTATTGAGTGAATAACGTTTGGTTATATAAGAATGTTAGCACTGTGTTTGTGTAGATCGTGCCATTTCGATTGTACAAAAAAAAATATCATAGAATCTTTTATTTTTATGATTACCCTTCTAAAGTTTTATGACAATAATGTTTTCGGTTATATTCTTACTTGCCAAAATTCTTTTAAATGTATGATTCTATCGATGAGTGATATACAAAACTATTCTGTATATATGCACTGTGATATTTCTAAAATATTTCCCAATTTAATGGGACTTAGATTGGAGATTATTATCTACTTAAAATTATAAGTATTTTTAAATAACAAAAAGAAAGTATTGTGTTCGATTTAAATTATCAGCAATTTTATCTACAAAAATATATATATTTGCTTATATAAATTATTTCAGAATAATAAAATGGACAAATACTCGTACAATATAAAATGGATTTGGTTTAATATGTATTACTTATTTAATATTTACCATTTCATTGAGTGTAAAATACATATTATCCCATACCTGTTTTTAAGGCCATATTTTAAATATTTGTTCTATTATTACATGATTAATATTTTAATTTGTCATGACATTTTTATAGCTTTCGATACCCTTTACAGAATGTAACAGTATACAGATAAAAGCTATCCATCATTCAATTGTATCGTGCGATGAATTCGTTGAACCTTATATAATATATATATTATTTACATTGTGACTCATGCAATAAATACCATTTTTAATATAGAAAAATTCATTCCATCTGAAATTTTATCTAATTACACATATTGAAAAAATAAAAGTACAAAATCGTCATATAAAGCGTATACCATATCATAAATGTATAAAGCAATTATTTGTATTTATAAATTAGCATTAACAAAGTTTTTAAGTGTTTTTTTGTATCCTCACATAATGGTTTGATTTGTTAAAAAGTCCATTACTGAAATAACATTGTGAACATATTTTTTATTTATTTTATATTATCAGCATAGCCAAAATCCACTTTTAAAACATAATTCATACGTACAATCTAATACATAATAAAGTCTGTGAATAAATACCAAATGTATTATTTATGCCTATTTATATCAATCATCACTGTTATATTATAATAATCATGTCAAAAAGACTGTTTTATAATATTGAATGCGTTTGAGATTGTATGTATAGCTCTATCATCTATTGATATTAGAAGAACTACCAAAACATTAATATACCTTTAATTTGATATGGGCTGGAATATGTACAACTTCAGATCTCCATATTTTCACTCTAATGAAAACTATAATGTATTCTGAAATTATGTATTGTAGAAGTAATTTTGTGTATCTTATTCAAACATTAAATATAACTAAAACACTGCCATTTATAGTGATTTTTAGAACTTGAAATGAAATATATCTTTGTAACAATGATGATATATTCATTTACATAAAATAGTGTATTTGTATTAACATGTTAGAATATTTAACAAACTAAAAGTATACTATTGAATTTAAAAACCAGCAATTAGCACTTAGAAATCTTATTGCTTGATTGTACGCTTGTGATTAATATTATGAGTCAATTCATGTGTGTATTTTGAGCAATTTGAAAATGATAATGGAATCAATCAAATATGCATTTTAATGGTACTTAATCAAAATTAATTTTATCATTTCAATGATAGTGTTGACCAGCGCTAATCCGACAAATGTTTTGTAAAGGTGATGTCGGATTATCCAATTTGTCAGACAATAGAGTACTGTCCCCTGACCTTTTGTAGTCCTGAAACTTTTTAAAATGGAGTACTTCACAAAAAATCACAAAATCTTGAGTCCTGGAAATTTTTCGTTGATATTCCCGGGATTCAATACAGCAAAAAATCCTGAAAAGCCTGGGAAAAAATATTCATTACGATTTAGGCAGTATTTGCGGTACGTATTGTTTCATCCAATTTTTTAAGTAGAGTTCTGTTTTTAACTTAACGATTCCAGATTTTTTCTACAATAAAATATTCTGAAACCTCGAAAATCGACAATAGTTTCTCATGACAACATCAATGTATCAGTATTAGATTGTTATCAACGCTGCCTTTATATAGCAGAACCTTTTGTGTAATTGAATAATTGGAGATACACATCATCATTGATATACATGTGTATTTATTGTTTGATAAAGTTCTGACGGGTCATGTAAGCATCAATAATTTTTGGATGTAATCCTAACAAAAAAGCAGTGCAGTTTTTAATTATTCTGTATTTTAACGAATTTTTCTATTGCTCTAAGAGTTAAGTTAAATATCATTGAGCTTGCTATTTGGCCCACTGAGTAAAATTTTTACAATGTGCCCATTTAAAAAAAAGTTTGTCAACCCTCTTCTCAAAGTGATGAATTATAGATCCATAAGATTGTATTTTTACAACAAAATCTACTATCAGTCTTCGACCCCTAAACGACTGGTCGGAATACTTTCAAATATAAATACATTTGTAGACTGACTTAAAATATACTTCCTATTCATAGAAATTGTTTGGGCAATTCTTAGGGGCCATTAAAAATTGATGCCCACAATTCTAAATAGCCATTCCTTTATCATCTAAAAAAATATTCATACATTAACTAATCATAATTAATGTAACACACCTAATCGACAACGAACTTGTAATCAAATTATGTAAATTCTTCTGATTATAATTTACATTAAAATAAGAGTGTAATTTGCTTTATGACACATATTTAAAAACAACTTTGACTTGAACCAATATTTTTATATGATGAGCACATTATTAGAAAACATAGATACAAGTTAATTTTGTTAAAAATATTAATATGCGAGCTTTCTGCACATTACAATAATATGTAATCGACCTCAACTGCTTTTGGAGAAAATGCTCTCTTACATATTTTTTATATTTTTATACGCACAAATTAAATAGTAATATAATGTGTCATTATTTATGCAAATATATGTATTTTAAAAGATTGCTTCTGTTATTGTAAACTTAATTTTGTATCTATTGAACTGAAATGTATTAGTATTTATTTATACAACTTCAATAGCATCACTCTGTAGGAAATGCTTTATGCAAAATATATTTTTAATGATTGTATTCTATAATTGTATGCAATTTTTATTATGTGTGATCTAAATAAAAAAGCTATAACAATTTTATTTTATTTATTGTTTGCGAATGTATCATAACTGATTATTGACTATTGACTGAATTTGACAATAGCTGTGATTTTTAAGTATTTAAAATATTTAATGGCAACATTTTTAAATGTTTTTGAATTATTTATCATGAAAAAATTATATGATATAATTCAATACTTATCAAGCAAAAAACAATACAATAGTAATAAACTTAATAATTATATTCTGCATACCCTGTTAAATTGATCTAGCCATTATATATTAATTTATGTTAATAATAAACAAAAGAAACATCTCTAATTTAAATTTAATCGATTAATATAAAATCAATTAAATATACGTTTATTGCAAATTAATAAGATTTATAAACATACATTTCATACATAATTTAATAATATTAAAAATCGACGCTGAAAATAAGCCGACCTGCATAAAATCATCTCCAATTTGACAGAGTGGTTTTGAGTACTGGCAACATCGGGTTTAGGTAACGTCCTGAAGGAGGTGAAAACAAATTGTGTCAACACTTTAATATTGAGTTGTCAGTGGGAGGTGTAATTTTATCTCAAGATGGGTACAGTTCATGCAAAGGTACTATAATAAAAGCTATTATTTTATAAGCCGCTATTACACAACACGCGAATAGGTTAGGATTTGCCGAACATCAAAAACCGTACTGTAGAATTTACACGTATATTAGATCAGCTTGTCACATGCAACTTCCTCAGTTAAAAAATATGATATTTTATAATTTATTTCGATTATCTCCAAGCAAACACATAAAAATAATAGAGTTCTTAAAAATTTCAAATGTCAATCGTATATGAAAATAAAATGAAATTTAAAATCAATTCAGGCGACTCTTAATATAATACCATTATTATCAACTGTTCAAATATATATATATATTTAAAATATATTAAATTTAATGTTTTCAAATTATTTTTAAGACGTTTATTCATAATACTCACAATATAACCAATAATTAGCATTATAATCTAATTGTGATGCATTATTTTACAAATTTTCTTTTATAACAGTATTTTGATGTATCAGTGTACTGGAAATATATTTTTTGAGTGATGAAGTGCTTATTGAAACTATAAAATATGATCACATAAAACCTCTAATTTCTGTGAATAATGATTCAAATTTCCATATATCTCGTAAAAAATCACTCGAAAGTCGCTTGTTTTCAAAATTACCGTGATCCGATATTGAAATAATAACTCATCAGCAAATTTAAATCATAGTATAAAATCTGCATTTAAATTTCATATGAAAACCGATCAAATATATTAACATACATTTATGAGCCAAATATTTTGTACTATCTATGAAAACAAACAATACAAAAATATTTAAGCATTAAGATGGCTGAAAGCATGGATTGCTATTTAAAAGTACATTAAACTCTTAAATTACTAGATCCTAAAATTGCAATGCAGTAAAATGATAATAAATGCATACATTCAGAACCTACAATAAAAATTATAACAGCTAATAATTATTATGAACTATAGAAAGACTGGAATGTAATCAAAATACAGTAGAACCTCGATTATCCGAACTAATTGGGGATAAAAGTAGTCTGGATAATGAAAATCTGAATAATCGAAAATAATCATAATTTTTTTGTTCTGAGGCAGATATTTCTTTAATTATTTTCTTATCATTCAAAATTTGGAATCCAGGACTGTTTGCATCGCCACTTAACCACTCAGTTATATCTTCGTCGCATTCAGCACATACAGAAATTTGTGCTATTGCTTCCACAATATCTCCTATATCAGGTTCTACTGCGTTACTGGAACTTACTAATGATCTTTTCAAAATTTGGTTTCATGATTTTTTCTAATACTGCTTCTAATTTCTTTGTTTTATTTTGAACAATCCAGATAATCACGGTTCTACTATAATAAGACTTATCCTTTTAAAATCAGTTATATCGAGATACTATTCAGGATGCACTTTTTTTGTTACCATTAGAAAGTGAGAGTGGTGAATGCATTGTTTTTAGTTATTTTTTACTAAGAATTTTCATTGAAATGACCTAGTACTAGTGGATGCGTTCACTATCAGACAGTGTAGAAGCCTGCAGAAGATGATTAAGTCATGAAGATGAAAGGACAACGTTCTTAGATAAAGTCTTTATTTACATTGAGAAAGATCGTTTTTATGTTATGAATTTGTAATGGATGCCAGTGAGAAGAATATGTCTTCTCACAGTCAAGACTACCGGACACCTCTCCCTAGTTCTACCATATGTATCCATACTCTTAATTGCGTATGTATACACGCAGGAGAGGAGGAAGGATACTGCTGCTAATCTTGCAAATAGTGCCTGTGACGATCACACACTTCTTTTTCGTCATTTCCTCATGATTGAGGATTGTGACTATGGCTATGTAGGCTTCTTGTTTGTCTGCTTGCGAACTATGTCCTTCTAGTCATCTCTGTCTTCCACTGTCCTGCATCGGTTGCCTCCTTCACTTGGTCAATCCATCTTCGTGGTGACCGTGTTTTTCCTTTCTTCCCTGACACACTACCCACCATCATCAGTTTTTCTAAATTACCATTACTTATAAACAATATCAAAATCCAAAATCAATAAAAAACATTTACGTCATTGCTGGATGTTTTTATTTGACCAGAAAATGAAGATAAAATAGTTAAAAAATTGCAGATATATATGAGGATTTTTAAAACCTGATAAATATCATGGATAGGTGAAAAATTCAAAAACAGTAATAGACCTCCAGGAAGTCCCTAAACTTCTTTACATCGTCAATTATATCAGATTTATCATCCATGGTCAAGATCCCAGAGCCGCCAGCCTTCGCACTCAAGACGAGGAGATGTGTTCTCCTCACCTCAGCTTTGTATCCAGATTCACTCCTAGATATCTCACGTGGGGTTTCCAGGAGATCTGGCAAGCTCTGATGCGAATCAGTCGAGCCCGTCGGTGGTTGCGTCTCACGGAAAATAAGATGGCTTCCGATTTATCACTATTCCATTTTAATTAAATGAAAGCATAAAAAACGTGATGGGGATCCTAAAACTGCCTCAACTCAATTCACGTTTTTGTTGAAAATTATTCTAATAAGAAGTCGGGATTGGCAAATATATTTTAACTCTGGTGATCTAGTTATTTTCACTGGTACAGATAGATCAAAATACACCTCAACAACAGTGAGCTTATTATCTGATAAAAGATAATAATCACAATAATCAACTGTTTATTTATCCTTTTATCGATTTAACTATTATAACAGAATAATCCAGTGTTCCATATCAAATATATGTTCATGAAATGTTCCTATTTACAGGAAAAGCCTTCAAATGCAGAGACTGTTTCACCACCTGAAAAATCAAAAAACGTCACAGTAAAACTATCAAAAGTCAACGTAAGGCAATAATATAAATTTACCATTGAAATTTTATGAGATAGGTCAATGTAAATCATGAAAGCTAATCCAAACGTATATTTAGGCCAGAGTAGACAAGGTCAATATAAATGGACTCGCCCGAACCAAAGATGATGTCATCGAAGCATCAATAGATGAGCTCTTCAAAGCTACGAATTTTGAAGAAGTTCTTGTTAAAGCCGATAATGTAAATAAATAAATTGATTCTACCTTACTAAAATATGAAACAAAATTTTGAATTATTTTATGCAAACAGATCATGTACATTCCAGGTGAGAACAAAACTTGATGCTCTTGGGTGTTTTTCAAATATTGGAATACTTGTCGATGTATCGTCTGGACCTAAAGCGTCTCCTGATGGACTCGAGGTAATTAACCACTTGAATATCAAAAATGCATATGAATGGTATTGTTTTGTTATCTTTATTTTTAAGTTCTTTTACACATTAATTTAAATCAGGAAATACTATTAATTAAGCCGTATTAAATTCATCAAATGATCAAGAACATTATATTGTTTCTATAAATCACATTTTTTTGATAAATTTATTGAATTCACTATTATTCATTTGTAGGTTACTTTTCGTGTGGAAGAATTACGACGTGTTATTGGTGGCGTTAATACAACTGTGGAAAATAACAGCGGTTCCTTAGTTATAGGTAAATTTTATTACCGTCAGGCAATTTTCTTGTAAATTTTAATTAATATACTTTTTTAACATATAATAAAAATAACCAGGTATGAAAGCTCCAAATTTTGCCGGAAGAGGAGAAAAATTGCAATGGGAATACAGTAGAGGCTTTAACAGATTTACAAATTACGGACTTACATTCACAAAGCCATATCCTTATTTGAAATATGAACCACTGTAAGTTTTAGTAATGTTACAAGATAACATTATATATTTTTTTCTAAATGTGTTAATTTTCCTCTTTTTTTTCAGTATAAGTGCAAGCATTTTACAAAAATGTGGAGAATTTGAAAAATCTGGTTATAGACAATTTGATAGAGGCATTTTATTGGATCTAGGATTCAGAACCACGCCAAAGGTGAAAAAAATTATTACAAAAATGTATATGTATTATAAATTGAATTTGCTTAATAATATTTCTTGTGCAGGCATACCACAATCTACAATGGGAGGGTCTGTTCCGAGATACATCCCCACTTAGCAAATCAACTTCATTTAATGTTAGAGAAAGTTCAGGTTTGTTTATAATGAAAATACAAGTTTTTAAACCATAATAGAATTGTAATTTGTATGGATTGTTTTAATTTTCAGGCCCAACAATGAAATCAGCGATTCGACATATAATCACTGTGGATAGTAGGGATGACAGGATTTTCCCTTCTACCGGCAATTTATTACAATTTACTTCTGAACTCTCTGGTTTGTTTGCCATTTCTATTTTCACACTAATTTGGAAAGATTCACATAATTACGCGTAATAAACTCTATATTTGAATTTTACACTTTTTTCATACTTTTCAGTACTTGTTTTTTATAAATATGCAATTACAGTAAGACCCTGTTCAATGCATTTGTAAACACAGATTTGCAACGCAATTCATGAACATAGAAATTGAGTTAAATCATCAATAAACACACTATTATTATTCCTTGTCTCGTGTCTCTTCTCACACCTTGCGATTTCCGCTCTTAGACTTCCTGTCACTATCGACGTGCATATACTGTAAACCCTTCAACTTCATTATTATCTATTTCTGAATGTTCACTAGATTAGCGGTTCTTAAACTTACTTACTTAGGGTGGCTCCTTCAGCTCTATAAGAGAGCCCCGGCTACCGACAACGCTTGCCGCCATTTTTGTCTGTCCTGGGCCTCCTCACTCCAATTTCCCAGACCCAGACATGCAGCGTCTTTTTTGACTTGATCAACCCATCGTAGCAGAGGTCTTCCGACGGGTCTACTACCATTCGAATCTAAAATGTTTCGAGGGACTCTATTAGACGGCATACATACCACACGGCCTGCCCACTAGAGACGGCAGGTTCTGACGAAGCTTGTTATTGACGCTTCACTTTACATGTCTTCGGAGTCTGAGATCTCGTCCCAGAGGGGTCCGAAAATTTTTCTTAATATTTTTCTCTCGAACCTCTCTAGGCGCATTGCGTCGCAGATGGTCATGGTCAATGTTTCACCGCAGTAAACCACTACCGGCCTTATTAATGCTTTATAAATTTTATTATTTGTTCTCGCCGATAGTGATTTATTCCCCAATATGTTTTTCAAGTCATGATAGCACCGATTAACATGTTGAATCCTGGAGGTTATTTTGTTTCTCATTAAATTCTCTGTGAAGATGGATCCAAGGTATTTGAATTCATGGATATCTCTCTGCTTTTTATAATTAATTTTTAATATATTGAATCCAGAAATTAATATATTAAAATTTACATCCTATACATTATTTCAAAAAATGTATGACGAACTCATAAATGAAATTATAACTCAAACACAATCATGTATATAAAGCTAGCGACCGATAAGAGTTAAGGGCAGAATTTAAAGACTTAAAATGCCTAGAATTGGGTTGGGGCCCACAAAAAAAAGTCATTCAAGAGTAGGTCTACGGAATACATAAGCTTAAGAACCGCTGTCCTAGAATATTGAAACGAATGCTGTAAACTTGTATTTGTGAATATAAAATTAGTGTGATAATTTCTTTTTCAGGGTTGGGAGGTAGTATGTCGTTCCTAAAGAATGATCTCTCGTTCCAAAAAAATATTGAACTCATGGAAGGCTTTGTAAGTTTATTTGTATTCTGTTTATTCACTTGTATGTTTTATTTATTATTTATTAATACGTAATTTTTCTTCAGATTTTACAAGGTAGTGCTCAAACGGGACTTTTAAATAATTTCCACGGGACCAACCTTACCGAACATTTCTACATGGGTGGACCTTTGAGTATAAGAGGTTTCGACATGAGAGGCATAGGCCCACAGTCCGATGGAAGCTCGCTAGGAAGCAATGTCAGTAATCACGCAGCAACTCAAAACTATTGCATGCCCTCATAAATACAATATCCTCGCTATGTTCAGATCACTATGTTTAAATTGTACCACACAAACTGTGTTCAATATGAATGTATTTTATCTTTATATTTCAGTTCCAATATTGCGATTCAGCAACTGGGGGATCGAAAGTAAGGGGATGTATTCGTAGTCGCTACCCGTTGCATTAAAAAATATTTTAAATACACATTCCAATACTAACATGTTTCGTTCAAAGTTTACCCATAGCTACATCTTCATATCTAATACATCGTCTTTGTAAAATTAATATTCAAACAATCCTATGGAATTGTTGACTTAAAACATTATTTTAATTTGGGTCTTTATTTTGCATCCCCTTAATATTTTTATTTAAATATTTATCACTTCTATGAAATTTTTATTCGTTTGTGTGGTTGTATATTTTAAAATTTTTGATTTGTTGATTTTAAAATTATATTGACGTTTACAGTTTTATTGGGCAACCGGCTTACATCTATTCACGCCATTGCCATTTAGACCAGGAAAAGGTGGATTTGGAGACAGGTTCAAGACTCACTTTTTCTTGAATGCAGGCAACATGGCTTCTATTACAAACTGTAAGCATTAATTGTTTATTTGGATCATTTTAAAAAATAGCATGACATTTCAAAATATTGTTTAATCTATTTTATGTATTAATAATTTCATCTTATACATCAACTTATAAGATAATGTTTAATTATACTCACGCTTTTCACTATATATATATGTTACTAATTGAATATTGGCTCAAAATATTACGCAAATGCTTTATTTAGAATGTTGATAACTTAAGCATGTGTTACATTTATTTATCTTTCTCAAATTAATTGTTTATTTTGAGCGCAATCACATAGATATATTCATTTTGTATATAATAATGCATTATATCGTGTTCCTTGCACTCACTTTCAATTGCATGCAATCTCACTAATCTGCATTTAATGTGATCTCTACTCAATTTCTCATTGGTGAAGCTTAGTAATTACCATGTATACTCAACTGATATATATACATATCATATCAGGGATGTGTAACAGATATTTTTATACTAATTACGATGTAATTGTTTGAATTTTTGTATGATTACACATGAAGCGTACATAAACAGTAATTCCCATGCAATAATAATTTTAGCAATCAATTTTACTTTTAACCTTATGCACTTTGCTTGGATATCTTTGTTTCTCAATAAGTTTATAATTGATATTATGAATTTATAAATAATAATATTCGACCATGCTTTTTACATGTCACATATCAATGATTATTTTGCAGTACAAAAAGTGTGATTAATATTTTATCTTATTTTAATTTAATTAAATTTACTTGTGTAATCAAATAATTCTGAATTATAATTAACATCAAATGATAAATTCATTTGAATTAATGATACATTCTCAAATAAATATTTATTATGCCAATAGTCATAATCTTTCTTTCGGTTAAATCAACAAAGCTACTTCCAAATATTTTTTCACTCTTCTTCATATGGTAGAATCTCGATTATAAACAAGGACAAACACGGATAATCCAAATCATCAAATTTCTACTTGGTTTTGATTATAATATCATATTTGCAATACTGTTAACCTGTATGATAGTATGATAGGATTTGCGAGCTATTTCCAATGATTCAGAAAAAGCACTCTTGTACGTTGAGCTCGGAGAGAGACAAAGATGAAGTTCGATAACTGTGCACGGGAGACAGAGACGGAGAGCTTCCTGCGTACATCACACGATTGTATAGATCGTTAACCCAAATTTATCGACTAATATTGATGTGTGAACGATATAATGAATCGATTATAAGTGTATTGTTTATGCGACATTGTTCATTTATTTAATTCGTTCGTCGCTGCTTCCACCAGATATATGCGTCTCGAAAGTCCGTGAGAAATAACACCGATTCATGCATGTGTTAAATATAAGCTTCATACGCGCTGCTGCGGTTCTGACTGTGGTGAATTTGTATCGATAGTAAGTGGCGGACAAGCAAATATAGCATCTACGACTATGAAGATTTTAAATTAGCTCACTACTCAGAGGGTTAAGCCAGGTAGACAAGCATTGCGGAGGGGTTATGAACAATCAGTTTAATACTCTCGTTGCCCAACATTTCGTCTCTGTCTCTCTTCGAGCCCAATGTACAAATGTGCTCTTTCTGAATCATTGTAATTCGCTCGCAAATATGCGATCATCCTACTATACATGTTAAAGTTTTAGTAATCAAGCCATGTGTATCGCTCTTATCACCTCGGGTCCTTTTTCACAATCTTAGTCTCGTTGTGATTTCTGCCTCGTATAACAAGATTTCTTAAAATCGTGCTCGGTTGTTTTGAATACCAAGGTAATTAAAACATGAGAACAGGCGTTTATTTTGGTAGATAAGATACAAGCATCATCCCTATCGCTTGTAAGAGTTTTATTTCTTTAATCTTGATCTGTGTATATAACACCTAATTAGGATTATTATCTGAGTATCAAAAAATATTGTATGGATGCATCATGTTGGCGCATATTGTTCTGGTGAAATGAAGTTTGGGCTGCGGGGACGGGAAAAGAAAGGATGCGTGTGCAATACAGTGGTTAAATCGGTCTTCGAGAAGAGAGCGAGTGTGCATATGCTTCTGGATCCCAGCTCTTCGGTTCGCACTACACGTGACCTGAAGCAATAAACCACGTTTATGGCACGTTTCTTTTTAAATAATTATTAAGCGTTTATAGCATTGCAATGTATGGCCGGGTATTCGCTAGTATGTTTATAAAAATAATGGATTGTTTTGTACAATATGTAAAATTTTATGTTGCATTTAACCCCTTGCATGTTTGTCATCTTTTTACGTATACATAATATATGAATATATGTATTTATATGCATATACTTGATATGTGTATACACTTTTTATCTTTCTCATGCTATCGCAAGGCTATTATAATCATCATCACCGATCATCATTCAGTGAAGAGACTGGAAATGGCTATGAAGGTAAATTATGCAAACCTTCAATATCCAATCAACGTCCGTAGTAAATACTAGCATCCATTCTATCTTTATCCATTATAATTCAATAACGCATCCAGGATAAATATACTGGAGATGACGCAATTATGATATTTTTTAAGTGTGAAATGTAAAGGTTTTCTTTTTGTTTTTTTCAGTACGCGATATGGAATCTAACTGGAATACCATCAAGAAAGATATTCGCGTGTCTTCGGGGCTCGGTATTGCATTTAAAATTGGGAACATTGCCAGATTTGAACTTAATTATTGCTTTCCCTTAAAATATTTGAGTAGTGACGTGTTAGCGCCTGGACTCCAATTTGGATTCGGAATAAACTTTTTATAAATCTGATGCATATCTTTGTAGCGAATGTACCAATTTGAACATCTTCCATATAGAACACAGTGACTTGAATAATATATAGACATATGTTATTTCTTTTATACTTTGTTAATTTTGGCTGCTTCATTTGTAAATAAACCAAATTCCTTAACTACTCTTGAAATCAATTTGTATATATTTTGGTTATATATCTAAAGCTTCTTCTTTTTAGATGAAATGAATTATTTATATTGTTAGGTTTGCGCAGAATAATTATATTTTTCAATTGATCATGTTTAAAAGTGCAATCAATACATTTTCAATTCGTCCTTGTGTACAAATCCATGAACAGTAATTAATTGAATAATTTTTTAAATAAAAGGATTTTCATTTTAGGAATACAAGTGTATTGCTTTAAAATATAATTTGATTGTGATTTAGTACATACATTTGTTAAAATCGTGTTATTTATTTTAATAGCATGATTTTTATTGTTATTGTATTATTTATGTAAATATACATTATAATAAATTAATACAGTATTGTTGAAATTTTTAGCTCTGTTTGTCTCATTTCGTTACAAATCCTTTATTATCAGTAAACCAAATAGAATACGAATTTATAAACTGCTCACTCCGTAAAGACTGAATAATGACTCGACTGATGAACTTCAAATTTATTTTTATGCTAGACTATAAATCGATACTTGTCTGTTTTATGGACGATAATAAAATTTGATTCAAATTGTATTTTTATAAATTTATGGATTTGGCCAGGTTCATTACACCGTGGTATGGTATGGTAAGGAGCAACGTCTTGATGAATTTAGCTCGGTAGCCGGTGATAAAAATATTTGTGTGATCGATGGTGCCATTTCGGTTGGTTAAATGCTCAACAGCGAAGAAGATCGATTAAATATTTTATTAAATTGGATATAAAAGTGTCTAATTACTTTTATGCTTTATAAATGTTTATTTATTAGGTCTTTTTTGAGAGCTTATATAGATTTATCTTGATTCTTCCGATTGAATTACCTCATAGGAACTCCCATCTATAATTAATTTTGTGATAAACTAGTTATTTTTATAATTCTAATTAGAATTGTTAAATTCCAGTCTCTTCAGTCCAGCTCAATATGGCCTTCAGTATATATTTTTATGTTAGTCACTTGGTTTTTTTTTTGCAGACAATTTAGAATGTTTGTTGTTCAGAATTTTTCCTGAATTTATTACACTTTATTAATGTGTTCTTCTCTCGTGTAAATCCATGTAAATTTTCAGATGCATAAAGGGATGGAAAGATAAAGGGATTCAGATGCTATTATTATTTTTGTTGAATTTTTTCTGGAAATATTTTATATAATGATGCTTTTTGCTCGAAATAATAAATTAAAAATTGAATATAATTTCGCGAAATATATTTACACGTCTGTTTACATACCGAACATTCTGAAACGAAGAAATTCCGACAGGTGAAATTGTTGCTGTCAAGTCGCTATGGTAATTCTTGTTGAAACTTCAGGGCTCGAAGGTGTGAATGAATAAACGTCTAAACAGACAGAAACGCCATGATTCGTTTTACGAGTGTCGGAGATTTCCTATTGGACAGCCGGAATCTGTTATGCAAGAAGACTAAAATAGTAATAATATCTCTATCCTTCGTGTTGCTATCTTACTCCTATGATAAAAATATCGTCCGTACGAAAATGAATATTTCATCGCTCAAACGTTCCAGATTATTGACATTCTATTCGACACATACCATTTGCACTCTGTATTTCGGACTGGCATAAAATAAAATGAGAGAACCGATTGCGGAACAACCCCCTTTTTCTAGACGGAACCATATTATTAGGGTGAAACGACTGAAAAGTACCCCCACAGGCGTTTTGATCATTAATTTAATATACACCCGTGTGTTATAGGAAACCATAATCTCGTTCAAAACTAAATACAAGTCGAAAATCATACCAAATATGAGTTGTTTTTTTTTAATAAACTACTTTAATTGTCTATTAATACTAAACCTACCTACACTTCTTATATACCTATTCCTACTGTGCACGATCCTTTAAAAAAAAATTATAATTTGTAATTAAACACAGATAATAGTCAAATGGTTACTGAACACATTAGTAAATTAACAACTTCCATAAAATGACGATACAAATTTATTTTTGTATCATTTTAATTCAAAACTGAAAAAGAGGACTAAAAACGATACTTGTTTTAGCTTTTTTTTTATTCAAATTCACCTTGCATACATGTTAATACATATTATTTCTAAATTCTATAAATAATACATATCTTATTCTAATTTTAACTTGTACAGGATGCGGCAGGAACCTTATTTAAAAAAATAAATAACACAAACAGCATGGTTTAATTATCTTTTCGATGACCATTTTAGGTACTCATGAATCCGGGGATTAATAAACGTAATCCCGAAAAATTCGGGATTGAAATTTTTATCTAACAGAAATCGTACACCTCACCAGCACGATGAAGGCTACTAAATTGAGACATTCCCGCCAAAATCTGGACGCTTGGAAACAGTGGTGTAACTACTAATTGGCGAGTTTAGGTGACGCTTAGGGGTAGTAATTGTCTAATCTTTGTATACATATATAAAGTAAATTTATGTTTTTCAAATTGTTATATTAAACTTTCCCTACCGGTGATGTATTTACTACACCTCGACTCCAATAATAGGAATATCGATATGAAATATAATAGATAAGGGGTTCAGAATTTTTGTATTCCCCCGTAATATAATTACGAAACACATCAAAGTATTATAGTATGTAAGTATTCATCTGCAGCGACGGAAATAAATAATTTGTCGAGAAATCGGGAATTTTGCGAATTTTAGTCCGTGTCTCAACAGATAGGAATTTTATCAGTCATATTGATGGTGTTATACGAAAATGGGGGCTCACGCGGTTATCAACTCGAACTAGCATTTAAATATCTGATGACGATACCTCCAACGAGTGTGGAGGCTGAGTGTGCATTTTCAGCAGCAAGTTCCAAAATCAGATCCATACTAAATGACGAAACACTCGATGCTTTAATGTTACTTCGGGCATATTTTCAAAATAATATTTAAATTTTCTAGTGCTTTATTTATTTATTTTTGAATTTTATTTTTATATATTCTTAAATAAATAAAATTCTTTGGCCTTCGCGTTATTTTTTATATTAAACAAATGGACTTATTACTCATTTTTGATAAAATTTATCAATGTAATTTCTTAAACTATTGAAAATTCCAGACCCGGGATCCTGGGACTGATCCCGGAATGGTCTAATGCAACCCAAATCGAAAATTTGGCTCGGGATTGGATTCCCTACTGTCGACTGAAAGTGTGCGAGATATCAGACTGCAAGTGCTGTACATTGCATATTGACTGAAAATTTGGACATGAGAAAACTGTGCGTAAGATGGATGCCGCGTTTGCTCTCAATGAAACAAAAACAGCGTCGTTATAATGTTTCAATCGAGTGTTTGGCGATGTTTTACAGCAATAAAACCGAGTTTTTGAACCATGGGCTCTTCAATTCAACCCTGAGCCAAAGGAACAATACAAACAAACAATAGACTGAAAGAAGAGAAGACAGAAGGGAAGACAATTCTCTCTGCAAACAAGGCCATGCCGTCAGTTTTTTCAGTCAGGCGAGTACTATGCCGACGTGTGGTGGCCAAAATCAATGGAATTAAAGTTCGAATTGTGACTCAGATTATTTTCTTTTTCCAACCATGAAAAAATGGCTCGGCGTTAAAAGATCTCTCAACAAAGAAGAGGCGACGATTGATGGCCATTTTGAGGAACTCGACGGTTCTCACTATAAACAGGGTATTGAAGCTATTGAACATCGCTGGGAAAAGTGTATCGCTTCTGGGCGCGCGTTTCAAATAAGGAAGTTTTCCTGCCGCACCTTTTATTTGTTGATGGTTTCATTTTCTTTTTAACCACGATTCGTGATACGCAGCGCCACGTTCTGTAGAACTAAAATAAAACTTTGTTTTGATTTTTTTTTTAAAAGGGCATTTATTCCAGCTAGGTTCAGATTATTGATTAACGCCTAGAATAATCACCTACAAAAATTCGATTTGACGCTGTATTTTGCCATTTGATCTGATGAGTTATGCCTGGAACTAAGTAGAAACACTTTCCTATTTAAATTGCATTTATAAAACGTGAAAGGGTTTGATTTTGCGTGAAAAATGTGTCAAGTTGTCTTTCCGTTGTTTGGCAAATTTGGATAATTTTCGTTTACTTCCACGATGGTTCCAACAATAGTAGTTCTTCTTGAAATAGTTTAGTGAAACACTCGTGTCTATTGTTACGTTATTTCCGCACCTTGTCAATGCTTCCATCAGCTTCAGAACAACACTCTCCAAGTGGAACTGAATCTTCTCTTTTATCATCGTTGCTCAAATGCTAACCAGAACTCTATTCCAAACTTATCTGATTTCTTTGGTGTGTACTGTGTAAATCTACACCAAGCCTTAGATGGAAATAGCTGCTCATCAACACCATTATATATACCGTGCTTACAACAATTTTGGCTATTATCAATAAATCAAATTTATTATATTTGTAAACGCTGACCTCTTTTGCTTTTTTCAAACAATACGTTAAACACTTCTGCTGTTTCATTATACGGTGATCAATGCTCAAAGAAAATTCAGTATTTACTTTTTCTTCATATCCACTTGAACCCTAAACATATTATGAATGGGTGTCCTTCCAAGTTTGAAACTATTCCATCAGAAGAAGTTTCGCAGCAAGCAGTGAGTTTGTTCTCTAGATCATTCTCATTTTCGGAACTCAATAATAATCATGTTATTTTTTACTCTCGATGCTTATTTATAATATCCTCTTGTTCGTTATCCCTGTCTGAAAACTCAGTCAAATTGACCGGTCGTAACAGTTAAGGCAGGCTACATACGAGTATATTTCTTGAGGAGGAAACATAAAACGATAATTAAATACTGAAAAATATATTGTATCCATATTTAAAGAAATGCTTTAAAGTTTTATGGCGAAGTAATAGCATTTAACTATGCGAGAATTGTATGAACGGTCAAATGGACGGGTAATGGTAGGTTTTGTGTTGAAACATATTAGACAAGACGACTAGTAACAGCCTCTTCACGATTAGAACTAGGGGTCCCAATCGAATATTCGAATATTCGATATTTGAATATATTTGCCCGTTTTCCAATATTCGTATATTAGAATATTTGTAAAATTAATCGAATATTATTCGTTATATATTTTTTAAGAAAATTGCTCGATGTTCTTCTGCCAATCGAAATAGCAACAAAGAAATGCAAAAAAGTGCCAAGTTTATTGAAATTATTTTATTGAATTTGTGTAAAGCTTATTAAAAAACTATTCAAAAATATCAATCATGCCAAAAAAGGGTGATATTTTAGATTTTTTTTTTTTTTTAGATACTGTCGATATTTTAGATACTGTCGATAAAACCAAACTCAATGACAACTGAGAGGGTTTTTTCAAACAGCAGGCTCAATAAAAATGAAATTACGGCCAAGCTTAAATGTAGAACGTTCAATGCACTTTTTTTTTTTAAATATGTATTGCTGAAAAGTAAATAAAATTCTGATCCTTTTGATTTCGTTGAAACCAAAAACCTCAAAATTTCACTTGATTTCTAGCCTTTGTCTACGTGTTGCGCAACAGAAGATGATACTTCTCGCTCTCTTTGTGTGATGGGATCAAGAACCTTCCTTCCTGAGGGAATAAATTTATTTCTAATGAAGGGAACTTTATAGAAAAATAAGATGCTCCATTTATATTTTTATATAATAACACTAATGAATAATTCCGGGTTATATTTGAATCATCCTCGTCTACATATATAAAATATTCGAATACTCGAATATTCGAATATTTTACCAATTTCACATTCGATATTCGAATAATTGATTTTACGAATATTTGGGACCCCTAATTAGAACTGTATTAGTATATGCCTCTTTATATGGTTAGTTTCTATCAAATCGAAAGTTGTGATTAGGACATTATGAACTTTTAAAAAATGATGTCAAAAAATGATCACCTAAAGACTGTCGTATGTGTGCATTCTATAAATTACCCAAATTTTACCCTAAGTTCTGTGAAATTTCATTACATAGAAGAAAGTGCCTTCAAGAATATCATTAAAAAAATAAAGTATTGAACTAATATAATCGTTTCCCAGTAATTGTAAGAAAACAGTTTAAAAGAAGTAATCATTTAATTTATTCCTGTCAATCTATCAATACAGGTTTTTGTGTTAAGTATTTATAATATGCAGTATTTCGCTTATAATATTTGATATTTTGAAGTTATAACAATTTTTACATGGAGAGTATTTTTCCTCACGCCCGCTTAAAGTGTGTTAAATATAGAAATATTTCCGATATTGGTTTATTTTTTTATCATTGATGAATAATGGGTATAAATGAAAACAGATAATGATGAATCTTCTTCGGTTCATCTATAACTTATTAACCCTTCCGACAAAACATTAAATTAATATGTCATAAGTTCATTCGATTCATCATATTCTTGACTATTTATACTTAAAGCTGCATTCGACACACTCATAGATGATTGCAATTTTTTCATAATACACTCACTCGCATTGTATTGTCATCTGGATCAATGTATTCATCCTAATTTACACCTTTATCAGCGAGCACAGAACTCCATATATTTATTATTTCATTAACTGCGTCCATTTAAGATGTATCTGTTGCAGTCAGAAATCGAGATCTTTTTCCAGCATTTAAAAAAATGACCTCGTTAATGACTATTGAGCTGCACAAATCATGACATTTTGACATTCATATATTATTATCTCTTGACATTAAATTCAACAAAATTTACAGACAAATAAATTTTAATGCATAAAAAGAATGCTTTATGCAAGTATTTTAACACGTATCGTATCGTGGCACCCATTGGTGACTGCCATCGATTGTTACCAATACGTCATGGCGATCATAGTTGACTGCCAATAATTAACTTGCGCCATCAATCACTCGTTAACGGAAATTAAACATGAGATATGACTGCCACGGCGTTCCTACGTAAAATGCACTTCAGAACATTAATTGGAGTTTTTAAGATGTACGCGAGTCATGTTTATATGATTTTAGTCACTTAAAACGTTAAAAAACGGGTTTTTCGATCGTGTTTTTTTTTAGGTTAATCATACTTAAACTTTCACCTCTATCCGATATTTCAAACCACCTATGGGGTTCATTTTTAAGGATTAACTTCAATATTTATTTATGATTTAACCAATATCTATACATACGAAGATGATTCAAATATAAACCGGAATTTTGATGTACAAATAGAGCATTTTATTTTTCTAAATAATTATCTTCGTTAGAAATACATTTATTTCATCGGATAGAAAGCTTCTTGATCCATCGTCACTTTTCACACAAAAAAAAATCCGGGTTATATTTGAATCCCCCTCGTGTAATTTTACCATTGTTCAAAGATAATGTTTTTAGCCCCTTAGCGCTCGAGGTTTATAACCTATTTTTCTTTTCTACGAAAATATAAATCATGTGTGGCTATTTTTTGTAATCTGTACGTAAAGTATTAACACACGTCATTATCTCAGTTAAAAAATTAGCTATAATTTATCATCCCTATATACAAATACATAATATACAACAAAATTTGTATGATGGCACAATGGTTCATTTTTTTTAAATATGGCGTGTTAATCTAATTAACGTATAGAATTCTCTAATAAATATGGAAACATATTCAATAATCTTCTTTAAACTTATTAATAACAATAAAATTTGATCTAAATTTATTTAATCCCAATTTAAATACATTTTTGCATATAAAAATGAAATACAAATTCATACAGTCGGGCCAATCGAAGGCTCCCTGGAATCATGCAACAATAGTGAAATTCCTCTTCGTCGTTCGTAAAATCGACGTAATCTGAAATAACTACAAATATTTGCTTGTCATTAAGTTCGGTGCATACGAAGCTAGTTTACAAGCCGGGACGAAAATGCCAATAAGTTAGTAGACTAGTATGGTTAGTTCCGTTTTTAGCTAAAAATTAGCTTAAAAATGAAGCTAGCTCTGTTCACACAAAGCTAGAGTTGCTGGCTTGCTGATTTGTAGGCGATCGCTCGTTCTGCTAGCTTGAAAACTGCCCTCGAATACACCGAATATAAGATCTTCATTATAAATAAATAAATATTTCTATTACAGGTCAATTGCATCTGACAAAATTAATATTTTATTAATTTCCATGATCAATAATACACATTATTATGACGCATATAATGATCCTTTATCTTTATAAAAAGCAACATTTTGCTAACTAATAAACAATAAAACTCACAGTGTAGAACAAAAATACTTTGCATGATAATTGGAGTTCCTCACAGGAGTTATCTCCGCAAACCATATTTGAAATAGCATAGTATTGTTTTAAATTATGCGTTTTCTATTATAAGATATGTATTTTTTTATCCGTTCTTCGGAGTGGTTTGACAGAGCGATGGGCGTAAAAAATAAATGTATGTTTTGTCTTCTTTAAACTTATCGTATTATTTCAAAAGCATGTAAAAGGTAATCAAATTCGATAAATTCTATTCTAAAATTAAATTATGTCATTTACGTGTCTTTAAATTTAGCTATGTTATTGAGAACTTACAACGAATGAGCATCGATCGCGAGTTCACAGCGGCGATCTTTCGCTATCCCGGTACTGGCGTCGCCTTTCAGGTCGTATCGTGATTGATGTCAATTAATTATTCATTTCCTCCTCTTCGACGAAAGCACCTTCGGCACGTTCTGCAACAGACGCACAGTGATGAAATACATTTCTCGATCAGATCGTACGAAAACTCAAAAGGGATCAACAATAAAAATGTATACATTTTTTTAAACATTACATTTATTAATTAGTAATCGACATACATGTTAGATATTCAAATGTCATACCTCCGCATCGATCGCGAGTGATTTTTTGTCGTTTAACGTAAACGACTGTTTTTATTTTATTGTAACATTGTAATCCGTTCGAATGCGTATTGAATGTGGATTTGAAAGGTTCGATCTGCAACCGCGCCGGTGCATACCGGTGTGCATTTTTTCCGCGTGCGCGTTTCGCGAGGACGGAAGAGCCCCCGTAGGGGTGCGAAGGTAGAAATTACCTCTATCGAGGCGCATATCCATTGTTAGTTTTTTGCTGCACGGGAACATGACAAAATTTGTCTGCGCCACTATTTTTTACGCGCAGAAAAAAGGGGAGACCTCCGCGAGAGGCCGTCGACGGGGCGCGGAATAAAAAAACGAAACGCGAACGGACGACACCGACGCGGGGTCGCGCGAAGCCCGAGGAGTCCTCTCGTTCCCTCTCTCGTCTCGCTCTTCCCGGCGACGATTCCCGAAATCGCGAACGACGCGCGCGACCGCCCGACCGACCGCGCGGAGACGAGCGCATTTACCTTCGACCTTCCGGAGGAGGAGGACGTCCGGGAGCGTCCGAGCCCCGGGATCTTCTTGGAGGTTCTCGGACGAGTGTCGCACGGCAGCTGGGAAAGTTAGCAGGCTGTACAGTCGCCGTAAAGTGGTGTAATTCTGATCTATACAACCTACTACCTCATCCAGCCGCCGGCCTTCTTCCGTGAGGTCTCGAGCCGGCGAGCGAACGATCGGCGCGCGCTCTAAACGATCTCATTCAAAAACAGTCAAGCGAAAAAAAGCAGAAATTTCCCCTCACAACTGTACCTCGTATAACCGAGCTTGTGAAGACAACGCGAATGAATTGATTATCAAAATGGACACAAGTTCGGATCTACGGGTTGCAGCGATCGGGAAAAACCTAAAGGTCGCAAAATAAAAGGAACAAATGAAAACATCGAGAGAGAACAGCATGCGATACTTGCGAGTCCGCCTCTCCCTCCCTCGCCCGCAGTCCGGAGGGACTCCTTCGTCCTCGTCTCGAATCTGAAACGACAGACCGTCCGAACTGGACCGCGGAGTCTCGGAGCTCGAGCTCGAGACCGGCCGTCCGGACGCACCTGCCGACGGAGACGGAGGCCTCCGACGACCCGGAGGACGGGGGTCGGCGCCCTCGCCGCCCGCGGGGCGGAGGTCGGCGACGTCCGTCGGGCCGAGTCCGGAACCGGTGCGATGCTCGCGCGGCAAATTTGAATAATCTTACAATCGCCGCGTCGGAGGAGATTCGATCGCGACTCCGACGACGACGCCGAAGGGACGCGCGGCCCCCGAAGGAAGGACGGCGACGCGCGCCGAGTCGACCGACGACGGGACTCTCGAGCGGGAAACGGGTTTCGCTCGCCGGACGGGTTCGACGCCCGCGGGGAGAGCGGCGAGAGCGGGGGGAGCGGGAGAACGGGGGGAGCGGGAGAGCGGGAGCGGCGAGATCTCACCCCCCGGCCGGCGAGCGGGCGGCGGCGCGGCGGCGACGAGACGCGGCAACACTGCGACTGCGACTGCGACTGCGACTGCGACTGCACCGGCTCGCCTTGAACCCGGCGCGCCCCGCCGTTCGCCTGACGACCGATCCGGCGGAGGCTCGCCTTCCGCGGGACCGAGCCCCGGTCTCCGGGCTCCGGACGCCGCTCGGAAGCGGAAGGAGGGATCCGCCCTCCCTCCGAGATTCCGAGCGAAACGATGTTGCGACGCTCCGGCGTGCGATTCGCGACTGATTTTTTTGACGCCCGGCCGCAGAATGCGCGTCTATTTTGCGTCGAGATGCACTTTCACACGCTCCCATTATTTACGTTCGAAAGGTGGCATTCTGCAATAAAAAAAAGCGAACGCAGACGTCACCCTCGCGGAGCGTCCCCGGGAGCGCTCCCGTCTCGCGGCGACACCCGTCGGAGACGAGATCTCGGGGGTCGAGTCTTTTCTCGGTTTTTTTCTCGCGGAGCCGCTCTCTTCCGAGGGACGCGTCGACTGTTAAAAAATGGTTCATTTTTTCGTCGAAATCGATAAAAAAATAAACATTTTTTGCGACGTCTCCTTTCGTTCGCTCTGTGAGAATTTCTACGCATTCGTCGCGTCGAAGAGCTCTCGCGCTCTCTCGTCGTGTTCGATTCGAAGTCGCCGTCGACGCACCGGGACCAATCGCTCCCGATGCGAGGGCGATCATTCGACTGCTCTCGAATGTCGAAGGACTTCTTCGAAACGTCTGCGCGCAGTCGGGATCGTAAAATCTGAAATTAAAAAATGCATCGATCTCGGCCCTCTCGCGACGCGAACTCGTCGCAGACTGCCGTCTTTCGAGTCGAAGTTGCGAAACGAAACGGGAACGGGATCGAAAGTCTCGGCGGACGTCCGCGGAGCCGCCGCCGGAGTTTCGAAGTGACTTTTTTGCGAGAGCGCGGCGGCCGTCCCGCAAAACAAATTGAGAATCCGCGCACACCGCAGCGAACGGTTTTTTTGCGCCGATATACCGTTACCTGCAGATTAAAATCCTAAAGAGTGCAAAAAAGTGTGTTTTTTAGCATTCATTGTGTTTCCCTAAAACTGTAAAAAAAACAAAACCCCACCGATGACGGAAGACGCGTATTATTGTTATTTTTTTGTCGCTCGGGTCGCTTCCGAACGACGCAGCGCGGGAACTACCCCATCGAATGTGAGGTGAATGCGAAGGCTGATTTTAAATTTATGTGGGTCAAATCGGGGAACGGGTCGCGTCGCACGGCGGAGATCACATTTCGCTCCGTCGATCGGCGGGAAGCGCTGCGATCCGTCCGACCGGTCGACGGTCGGTCCGATCTCGTCCTCGCCCTCCCTCCGCCCGGCCGGACTTCGGTCGGACGCGGAATACGCGCGTGCGATCGCTTTCCGAGAAACGAAGAGATAATTCCGAGAACGGACTAAAAAATGCGCAAGGACGCGAAGAGCGTCCGCCTGCGCCGAGAGCGACGAAAAAAACGCCACAGGGATAGCAAAAAAATGGCACAGACCTAATCCGAGCGCAGTTATCTCGGCAGCCTTCGGACACGCTAACCTACATCTTTTTTTATGGCGCACACCTCATAACGCATCTCGCGTTCCCCGGGCGCACCGAGGAAGACCGCTCTTCGGTCCGATCGTCGTCTCGCCGCGGAGCTAAAGCGTGTTTCGTTCAAATTTCTAAGTCTATCAATCTAAACGATATGAAACAGTCCGTCTTATCTTCTCTCCATTTCAGCGGTTAAACGTTTCATTTTTGTATCTTCGATGTGTTATAGTTTCGCATCGATCGTATCTTTCGCCTCTCCCCGCGCCTGCGAGGGAGCATTGTTTTTTTCATTTCGACGATCTCCCTCGCGATCCGTCCTTCCTTCGATATCGGGAGAGAATTATCCCGCCCGGAGGCCGTCCGACCCCGGGATCCGCGAGAGGGGACGACCGTGGATCGCCGAGGCCTCGTCCTCCGATCGCGGAGCGACGACGTCGAGCGCTCTCGTCGAGACTGCGAACTGTTTACCTAGCGGGCTCGGAACGGCCGATAATAGAAAAAAAACTAACCGTACGGTATATTTATATTATACACTTTTTGCACGTTGCTCAACATTTGTTACGCCATTTTGCATTATGAGAGAGAGAAAAAAAATAGAAAAAATCGTTGCTAAACGTCTGGCGAATCTGGGTCAATATCATCCGTAAACCGGTTTGCGTACGCGTTTATTGATATACGCGCAGACAGACGTGTCCGCGACGCGGGGCGAACCTCCGCCGGGAGCCGACGGGACTCGTCCGGGAGGGCGCCGGGTCCGAGCGACGGGAGGGCGAGAGGACGAGAGGGCGAGAGGACGGAGAGAAGTCCGAGACCGGACGCGCGAGGTCGCGTTGCGAAACGCCCGTCTGGAGGCTGTCTGCGGCTCCGACATTTCTCCTCTCGGTCTCGAGGGTCGACCGCGGACGTTCGCTTCCGCGTCTCGTTCGAGACGTCCGCGCTCCGATTCCGCGGCCGATCCCGCCGTTCGAAAGTTTCGAACCGTTCGCTTCGAGGATCTCGATTCGAAAGAAGTGCGAACCTCCGCGCGGGTCCGAAATTTTTCATCCGGAGCGTTTCGTCGCTGTCGACATTTTTCATGCCGCTTTCGAATCGAAACTCGGTCGCGGCGTCGGAGCGAGGCGGGCCCGCGACCCGAGCGAGTCCCCGCTCTCCCGAGGCCGCTCGCCGTCCCGGGCGAACCGGCGAACAGCGGAGACTCGGAGGCGGTCCGGCGGGACCCGCGCGACTCCCGAAGGATTCCAGTCGAAAATATGTAACGCGTGATTCACAAATGAGCATCTCCGATACTGAAAAAATCAATACGACGTGGAATTTTAAATATTTTGTCTTTTAATATAAACAGTGCCGTGCGACGACGCAACGTTCGGGCGATCGTTTTTTATGCAAAAACGTATAATATAATGGTTATTTTGAGAGATCGCGTTGACAAACGGGCCCGGTCGGGTCGCGCGCTCCGCCCCCGAGCGGCGGTCGGGCGGCGGTCGCCCGGCGGTCGCCTCGCGGTCGTCCCTCGGTCGGGCGACTCGCGGCCCGCCCGGCGTGTCGGATGAATCATCGCCCGAGCGGAGTGGATCGTTCCGCTCGAGAGTCGCGCGAGTGCCGCGCGGCCGCGAGGCGAGGGGGGCGGAGGGCGGGGGCGTCTAGACGGCTCGACAGCGGGTCGTCGACCCCGCGGAGCAATCCCGGCTTTTGCACTGCCCAAATTCGTCTAGTCGAGTCTAGTTCGCGTCTGCGACAGCGCTTCCGACACTGGGGGCCGCGCGAAAGGGTCGCCCTCTCGTTCGTCCCTTTCCGAATGTTTTTTCGCGTTCGCTTTGGAATTCGCGCACCTTCGCGAAAAACGAAACTCGACGTCCGATCGGTGGGAAGCTTCACTTCTTTCCGGTTCAGTCGACGGTTCTGTTGAAAAATGAATAAACCTGTTGAAAAACATTCGACGTCGACGTCGGAGTCGACCGTCCGTCGAGAGCGCAGACGGACGGATCGCCCCGGAGCGACGCGATCGCTTCGGAGCGACGCGATCGCTTCGGAGCGATCGTCTCGGAGCTCGGTCGGCGTCGGCGCGCGATCGCGGAGATCCGCTTCGCGCTCGGAGATCGACACCGTTGCATTGTTCGCCTGAAAAGCAGGTTTGTTTTCATGCGAAAATTTAAATAATGTAAATTGAAAATCGCCCGCGCTCCGGATCGTCTGACCCGCACCGCTCGCAGTCTCGGACGGACCGTCCTTATGTTTTAGACGATTTGCAATACGCGTTCGCCAAATTTGCGTTAAAAAAAATACATTTGAATAGCGTAGGCAGAGTAAACTCGAAAAGATAAGATATGAATGAACGATATTCATTGTTGTGTCCCGAAAGTGCAGACCGTTCGCAGTCGAGTCGGCGGATATTTTTGCCCGCGTGCGTTGACTCTCGCGGATACCCCATTATCTGCTATCCGCGTCTCGATTTGAAATTCAATCGACCGTTCGAATCTACGCGAATCTACGCGTCCGGCGCGGAAGAAAACAAACGTGACTATATTTCGGCGAAAATGAATCGGAATATCGAAGCGCTCCTGCGGAGAATCCGTCCTTCGGCGAGTCGACGATCCGGGGAAGCGTCCGCCGGTTCCGACGGCCGCCGCGAGGAATCCTGAAAGAAAAACAACAAACTGAGTTAATGAAATCGAGCGACGAGAATAGTCTGGAAATTCTCAAAGGGTCGGAGAACCCGGAAGGATATCGGAAATTTCCTACAGTGAAAACCTAGCAAATTCCGCAAAACGTATTCGATAACCGGCCAATTTTGATAAATCTGCTTATTTTTAAATAAAATAAATAAATTCGGAGACGGTCCGACGCGACAGATCGGTTCGAACGAACGCTCGCGAACGGAAGGCGCGGATGCGACGATCGAAATGTTTTTCAAGAAAACGATATATATACTAACAAATACGCCAATATAAATAAAACACATCAACATTTATATCAAACTTTTCGACATACCGAGCTTCGAGATCCATCATTGCGATTAAATAACTATATCAAACAATTAAAATGTGCGGTAGAATCAAATCTAAGCATCGTTTTACATCGACGAAAGTGCAACATCATACTTGCGAGATGGGACGATGCAAATTTTTCAACACCGCGACGATAAACAGACGAGATTCGAGAACAGAGAATCAAATAATGCAAAATACTCATATGATGATAGCATGCGCCGAATGTCGAATGCAAACATCGATATGTCGCTAATATCTGCGGAACGATTACAATTATTTACAAACAGTGCTAATAGATCGCTCAGAATTAACATCCTTTTTGAAGTACAGCGCGATCAGTCCGGGAGCGATTCTGGCAGCTCGAGCATAATGATATAAACAAACCCAATAAAATCAAACATGTGGAATTTAGCTGAAATATGATGATTTATGCTTTATTACATTCTGACGAGTGGGAAGAATCGAGTACGAAAATAAAACTGGAACGGCCTTTGGAATATATTTCATACTAGATTATGTTCTTGTAAGAATCATACTGGATATCGTAAAATGAGTCGTCGATGAAAAATACCAACGGTATTCGTCCATACGGACGAAAGTGTAACCGGGTGGATGAGGACGATGTTTACCTACGCGGACGCATTGGCAAATAACAATTTTGCTTGGAATTTCGTCCATGACAAAATTTTACAAGGCTGTCGAGACGATCGGGCGTCGGAAGTGACATCGAGATCGGACGAAAGACGAACGAAGGTCGTTTCGAGTGCTCGAGAAGAGCGAGAAGATCGATCGTTCGAATCAGATAAACGAGTTCGATACGACGAAAGGAAACGAGATCGATTTTAAAAACGTCTACGATGATAAATTCTGCCCGTTGACGATGGAACGAATGCTGATAGCTCGACGAGTGCGAGCTCAATCGACTCGAATATACTCAAATACAATCTAATTAATTTTATTTGAGTATTTTTGAAGATTTACAAGCGGTCGTTCAAAAACGAGCCGGATGATGTTAGACATTCGAGAAGATCCGTCGATTGTTCGCGGACAAGTTAGAACGATCGGTTTTGATATTTCTCGGTCGAACGTCGCACGTGCGAGAGAAAGATCCTGTCGCAAGAATTCGGTTATTATTTTAAAACTGAAAGTACAAATCCAAAAATGGCATTCTATTTGTACAGTTTGAGCGACGGTGCGACGCTATGACGATGGCACGTTATGTTGCGGTAGTGTTGCGGTGACCAGTTGAGCAACCCGTCTTATGCAACGCGGGCCGATATCGCAACGAGCGTCTCGTCTAGCATAACAATTTTTTTTCGCAATCCTACTCTGTGTCACGATGTCGATTTCGACGACTGTTATGACGGCGAAGGCCGGACGCGAACCGGCGATCCTGGACCCGGAGCCGGCTGATAGCCGACGGAAACAGAAGAGAAAGCTTCGTCGATCCGTCTCTCCGACGGAATCGAGCTTCCGAAGGGCGACGGATCGCGATCGACGCTCGCGAGCTGATCGTCCCTCTCGTTACGATCGGAAAAAAACAAACGGCATTCGCATCCGACCCGACTGAAGATCTATAAAAACCATCTTCGCTTGCGACGAAGCGTGTCGAAAATCACACAGGTCGTAACTCCACGTGAGCTGTAAATATTATATTTGTACATTATCAAACAAAATATGCCCCAGAGAGTTGAACAACCCTGACGAGATATTGTTCAGTTCCAGCTAATAAAGTCTTAATACATAGGCTATCGACGAGTTTGGAAACGCCTAGCGTATTATCGGATTGTATTTAAAAACATAACAATTCACCCATTACAAATCATTTATTTTATTTTATTTCAATGCTAATCTCCTTCTACTTAACATTACATCATAATTATACTCGAATGTTAATACAAAGGTAGGAAAAAAATAAGGAGTTTAGAGAGTAATTCTCGCTCTATCTGTTGCTTTTTATAATGAATAGACGTTGTGAAAAATTTAAATCGCGTTGCAACTTTTTTTTTCACTTTAAAAAACGGTTATTTTACGCAACTCTCTTCAAAGTTTACAATGGCAAAATTCGCCGAATAATATCATGGTTCGTACCTGTATCGTTACAATACGAATTTAAGGCATTTCGATCAGGGAAATTGCTGAAGATGAAAATAATATTTCTATAAAGGTAGTAGTAAATTTTAACATCAGAAGACACCAGAAATTGATAATTTAGATGGCAGAAAAAGACCGGACCTCAAGAATCTACTAGGAATGTATTATATTACGTCCAAAATCATCCTGCAGATTCTAAGTTGACCGCAAAATTGAAAGAAACTTGATCACCTAATGCTAGGATACCCAAGCGATCGATCGCGATCAATCGGTCGATCTTAAAGCAAAATTTGGTCGATTCCGAAAACTTTCGTGAATTTAAAAAAAAATGTATGGATTATTCGACTCGACTTGATTCTTATGCATATTTACTAATTTAGAGTAGTAAATACATTTCCTATAAGAATCGTACTAGAAGTCAATCGAGAGAAAAAATTAATTGAAAAGTAGCTCTCAAGGGAAAATAGGTTGGGCATTCTTGCATTAGGTTAAGGGTAGTATTTCAAACTGGCCGGGGTCCAGCGACAGAGAGCGCTCCGAGTCACCACAGCATATAGAACAGTATCAGAAGATGCGGTGCTCCTGATTGCAGGATTATGAAGATCCCAAAAACCGCAACAAACATGAACAGAAACTGAAGGAAGCCTGGCAACAGAGATGGGAACAGTCCACAAAAGGAAGATGGACCCACCGACTTATACCGGTCGTAAGTCGGTGGAGGGCCAGAAAATACGGCGAAACGACCTACCGCTTAACTCAGGCGCTCACCGGACACGGATGTTTCGGAGCGTACCTAAAGCGGATTGGCAAGGAAACATCTGCCAATTGCCACCACTGCCAAGCGGAGGTCGATGATGCAGAGCACACCATCGTTAGCTGTGAGGCTTGGGCACCCCAGAGGAAATTGCTGAAACAAGCACTCGGGGTAGCCGAGCTCAACGCCAACAACATGATCCACAGCATGATGGAGAGCAAGAAGAACTGGGACCTTTGGCGCGAATACGTGGAAGAGATTCTGAGCGCCAAAGAGGGCAGTGAAAGAGAGAGACGCAGAGCGCAACAGCCTCTCCAACAATAGAATAGGGCCAATCACCTAAGGCCAGACTACCTGTCCTCCTGAAGCAATGTGGAAAACAATACCAGGAGGACAGAGAAGGACAAGGGCGGGTTTAGTGGGCAGGCACGATCGATCAATCGTGAATCCCACACTACCCAGTTTTACTGAGCTTCTTGCGAAGATTTTCTCGCCCACAGGAAAAAAAAAAGGTAGTATTAATGATACAGAAATCTAAGGCGCGTTGCTAGGAGGAGCTATGCCGTACGCTCGACTCTGACCCGTGGAGACCACCGTACAAAATTATACGGGGAAAGCTACGAGGAGAAGGAGACAAAATCTGGAGCCTACCGCAAACGGAGGACCTAATAAACCAACTTTTCCTAGATAAACCTGGCACTGTTCGGACCGCCGAGGAGCGCAGAGAAAGGAGCGGGGACAGCATCGAACCGCCAGCGCCTTTCAGCAGAGACGAATTACAGTATGCAGGTACGAGGATGAAACCCGGGAAGACACCGAAACTGATGATTGGTGAGTACCCGGAACTGATATTAGACACAATAAATGCCTGCCTGGAGGAATGAAAATTCGCAAGAAGATGGACAACGGCCAGACTGGTATTAGTTCCTAAATCGGAAAACGCCAGAACGAAACCGCTGTGTATGCTGAACGGTCTTTGAAAACTCCTCGAAATAATGCTGTTGAAGAGAATCCAAACAGAAATTGAAGGAAAACCGTCAGACAAGCAGTATGACTTTGGACCAGGGCGATTCATGCTCAGAGCAATAAAACGTGTAACTGATATCATCCAAAAAGCGTGGAAATGTTCCCTTGAAGAAAAATTTGGAGTTCCGCAGTATGCAGTCGACCTCGTAAGTGACTATTTTAAGGACCGGTGTGTCTGATGAGAGATGAGAAGACTGGAGATGGAGGTCCTACAGGGGTCTGTCCTGGGACCGACCCTACAACAGTCTTCTGAACACGGTACTGCCTGCAGGAGCAGAACTCATTGCCTTCGCGAGCGATGTCGTGCTGCTGGTGACGGCTCGGCATCAATGGGAAACGGAGGCGACGAGCAACGAAACCCTCGCCAAAATCAACGCGTGGATGTGGGAAAATCGCCTGCAGTTAACGGCCGAGAAAACGGAGGCAATGATATGCAGCAGAAGGAGAAAACTGAGGGTCAAGCAGCTTGTTGTTGGAGGATATGAGGTGGAGTACAGCAAAACGCTGAGATACCTCATGATCCTCATGGACAACGAGCTAACCTTTAGCAAACACATAGAAGCAGCTGCGCGGAAGGCGCAGAAGGTGGCCAGCGAGCTTGGGCGGCTCATGATCAATATTGGACATTCTTGCATTAGGTTAAGGGTAAGTAAAACTTCGTTTACAATAATTTCACAAAAGTCTCTGCTCAAATCCATAGATGTGTACAGAACACAAACACATAATAAATAAAATCGAAAGTTTTTTTAAATGCGGTCCATTTCTAGAACACGTATTATGGATTAATAATTTTAAAGAATTTGTTAAAATAATGTTGATGTTAAATATTCTAAAAAAGTGCATTATCGAGATGTTTACAAAAATATCCTGAGAACTGTCGTCAAATAATGCCGTGACCACGGTCTTACTTTGACCATTCGATAATATCCTAAATTAGCAGATAATCACGAATCAAATTGAGCCGCCGGGATTTTGTTTTTCATCGTCGGTTGTAAATATATTTATATAAAATAATATATTTTTTCAAAAATCACAGAAGTTTTCGGGATCAACCAAATTTGAGATCGACCGATCGATCGCAATCGATTTAATCTAATTTGTCGTTTTTTATGTATGTGTCAAATTGATTTAGTATAAACTTTGTGTACGAGTAGCACCGAAGAAACCCAAATTGAATAAACAAAATAGACTGTTATGTTTTATGTTTATTGTGCCCAGAAGGCACCATAAACATAAAAATTAGACAATTGCTGATTGAAAAATGTTTTATGGAAGGAAGAGTTTAAATTTGAAATCTTCGGCTCAAAGAAAAGAGTTATAGTTCGCCGAACAAATGTGCGAGAAACGAGAATGTGCTTCAGAAGTGTTAAAGTACTAATTAAGCACGGAGGTGAAAATATAAAGTTGCGAGGTTGCTGTGGAAATGAAAAGATTACAGATTTAATAAAAATCTAGGGAAAATGAAATAAAGAGGGTTACTTAAGATAATGCATTACTTTCAGGTTTCGAATATTAAGGCGAAATATACCATTTTAGTGCAAAAATATCGATCCGATATTTAAAAAATAATAAATGGATGAAACCGATAGAATGAAATTATTAATTACACTTATATGTTTATTATAAGTTTTTTTTTGCAAATTATTGAGCTTTGCCAAACTTCTTGTCGATAGATTACATCATAATACATAAATACGAGGATCATCTAGAAAGTAAGATTACAAAGGCTCCTGAAGTCGGGGGACCTTTTTTGTTAAGGGATCCTAACGGTCGGTTTATTTGGTCACCCCGTGTTTGTCGGCCATTTTGTTCAGTCACAGTAAATTCTTCCGACGGAGAGGTCGTCGCGCGCTCCCATCGCCTCCCGTCCGTGCGAGATACGCGCGGTCGTCCGTTTTTTGAGTTTGCAAAACAATACCGCCGCGAATATTCATCGGAAGCTCGTGGAAGTTTATAGTAATGATTTGTTGATTCGACAATATGTCATGAAGTGTTCAGAGAAGGTCGTGCTGATACGACGAGACAAAGAGTGAGAGATCATCAGTGATTTTTGACGAACTCGTGCAAAAAATTAAAGAACAAGTGCGAAATAACCGCCGTGTGACGCTTGACGACCTTCGCGAAGAATTTCCTGACATTTCTCAAAGTCTGCTCGGTGATATTGTGTCGGAAAAACTTGGTTACAAAAAGTTGTGTGCGAAATGGATGTCCAGAATGCTCAACGTTTAAATTGCGTGACAGCCGTGCGTGACTTTTTTTGCACAGGAGGGACAAGCTTTTTTCTGGATTCTATCATAACAGGGGATGAGACGTGGGTGTGTCACAGAATCCAAAAGACAATCCTAAAAGTGCTGGCGGCGAAGGTTTATGTCACTGACATAAAAAGTTGATGCCCAAATTACAGAATTGTCTAGATCTCAACGGCGATTACGTTGAAAAATAGTTTAATATATTTGTGAAGTATTCTATGTATTTTAATTAAATACAAGCATTTTTCGATTCTACACTAATGTTGTAATCTTACTTTCTAGACGGCCCTCGTAGCCCTGATTGACCATAACGCAATCCACTATTCGCGTCTGGCCTGAGTCTCCTCCCTCCGATTGTTGAGGTTTTTTGTCTACTTGTCTACGCCAGTGTAGAGAAACTCTTCCGACGAATCTGCTGCCGCTCAGTTCCAAAAACAACTATGTATACTACACGACATGTCCAATGGAGACGGAAGACGAAGAACAAAGCTGATGATTGACGTTTCGCCATACACGTAAACGACTTCCCGATTGAGCATCGAGGCTTCGGCGCCTAAGATTGATCCCGGGAGAAATCAGAAAAAAAATCTTGTATATATTTTTTCGAACATCGAAAGTTCGAACCTTAATTTAATAATGAAAATTACATTTAAAAAAATGCATTCTTAATAAGTATTG